>AP028158.1:40472854-41082853 GCA_014132275.2 Samia ricini
TCAAGGTATTATTTATAGTAGTAGTCAAATCGAGACTTATAAGAGAGTTATTTCAGTCGTATACTTTGTAAAATTTCTAAATTAAACGAGTCTAGTGATGGCTGATGCCTAAATGGTTGTGTTGGAAAATCTGATGATGAGATTTTAGTCAAAGCGCTGAGCTTTTAGTACCAGGCAGATTTGAGGTGTGAGATCATTTGGAAGCCATCACGTATCGCCCTCATCCAAAATGCGGCGGGCGGCTCCGGGGGGTTTAGTAGGTATTTCCGGACGCTTCAAGTCCGGGCGAGTCCCACACTGGCACGGAGTCGTCCCTCCGCACCCTCTTACCCATTGCATTGGGGGACTTCGGTCTCACTAATGCAATGCTTAAGGGTAGTGCGTAAATGCATTTCCTCTCCTAAAAAAAAAAAGGTGTGAGATCATTTACCGTCACGATATATAAGTCGATTAACATCTCGTTTTAATAACGAATATTATATTTCGGATTACTTTCAAACCCAAAATAAAAAAGTATTTCTGACTGACCTGTGACACTTTAAAGTAAAAAGATTTGATATTTCAGACTTCAAGGTGATAACAGATTGAGATCGCTTATTGAAATCGGCCGTTAACTGTCAAGGCGCACCAATGGATGTTTTATATCAAAAAAGATTAATCACTCGATACGATTTTACAATTATACGAATATGTTCATATCAATTAATTGAAATCATCAAAGACTGCCTCAAGTAAACTTCTGTTTGATGGTTTCCCCTGTCTATAATTGAAACGTAATTCAATGCAGATTAATAAGATTTTAAAGAACTAATAGGATTGTTATTCGTTGATCGTAGGTATGAAGGAAGATAAGGAAGCGATGGACATGTTGGTTGGAAACGCACAAAGCCTAATGTTAAGTGTAAGTACTAAAATCACGAACGAAAACGATATAATAACGATTTATTATTATATTATTATTTTAAAAGTAGTTGATGGTAAGTATATTCTTCCTCTTCTTAGTTAATGGCAATCTGTGTGAACACACAATTTGTGCCAATGTCATGTGGGTAAGATTTTCAATCTTGTATCAGCGTTACCAAGCTCCGACAGGACGGTGGCCTATCCTGCTCGAACTTTCCATGGAGCTTTGTCGGCACCTCGGAATGTATGCTACGCGTTGTCTTCTATAATAAACTTAACTTGAACACAATAACTAAACTATTTCACACAAAACGCCACCAAGATTACATGATATAGAGTCAAGTACACAAGTTTAATGAATTAAAGAAAACAATTGCTACATGTCAGATTGAGATCCCGCCAAAAACTCATCGGTAAGTATATTACAAAACAATTTTAAAGCAACGATGGCGCAACGGGTTGTGCGTCTGGATTTCGCGTCAATCGACGCGGGTTCGATCCCACCTATCCGACTCTAAAATCTCACCGGGTTTTCGGTGAAGGAAAACGTCGTAAGGAAACCACCCTCAAGTTTGAAAACCTGTCGCCAAATACTAATAGGTGTGTTCCGGCGGCATCACTTGATGGTGTGGAAATATCTAAAAGGATGATGTTGTATGGAGCAAACGGAACTTACCTTTATTATTAGCCTTCGATTAAGCTGGTTCAGATTTTATTTTCCACCTCACTTCACTTTATGAATGTTCTATATAATTTGATAATTAATGTGCACTTTTAAACATACGATAAACAGCGGCGGCGGTTGCGTGTTGGCGTTCCGTTTTTGAATAGGGAGAGGAAGGGATAATGAATACATAGACTAAATAGAGCGGGGGCGTATAGATAATATAGACAAGAAATAACTTAGAATAAGAAGAGAATATATACGATAATAGATGGCGTTAACACTTCAGAATCAGTAACTAAGTTTAGTATGTTTACCATCCTGGACTACATCGTCACTTAACATCAGGTGAGATTGTGTTTAAAGCACTGAGCATATAACCGGTGACCATCGATGTTAAATGCTAAGAGGTTTGATAGAAATGATTCTTAAAATCTCTTTCGAAAGTCCTCATTAAGAAGAAAGGTGAGTTCATTTTACATTTGCATGATACGGCAAGGGTAAGAGTTTGCGAACTTCATAAGTAAGTCCGGGCTGTGATGGATGGTGGGCTTGTAGACTATCCTGCGTTATTCTATTATGGAAGGGAGATGGATAAGGTGATATATGATACAAACGGACAGCGAAAAAAATTGGAGTTCTGAAGTTCGCTTAAATTCGGTATAATTGTAGTTCTACTGGATATCAATTTGAAGACACATCAGCATTGAATGTGAAGGCGTTTGGTTGTACACGACTCGTATATAAGATGATAATTTCAGATACAAGAAGTAGTGAAAGCAGCCGCCGGCGCCTCCGTGAAGATAATGTCCCAGCGCGGACCGAGAATGAAATGGGTCCGCAAGAACTATTACTATTAAATTTGTCAACAATAGTAATTATCCAAGCAGATGTTTAAATGTAAGTTAATTAATAAAAATCATTGAATTATAATTTGTTTTACTTAATCCTAATTTGCCATTTATTGTTAAATTCATTAGTAAATTAAAACAACCATTATTCGATTATGATAGCATCATCTTGTATCATTAATCGAAAGATACTGCTGGGCATATCTCTCCGCCAAAGACCTTCATAAACCATCAGTCTTATGGCAGCCGCATCAAGTTTTTTTTTTTTTTTGACCTGGCTAATGCCCTTAACCGGAAGGGCCTTTACAGCTTCACCGAACTTTGGGGGCGAGTGCTGAAGGCACTCAGCCGCAATAAGGTAGCTAGCTCAAGGGTTCGAACCTCGGCTTGGCCGCTACCTGAGTGTGAAAACTACCGCGGAATTTTTTATCATAGCTAATCCTTACATTTTTTATTTAACATAAAAAAAGGTTCCTTACAGGAGCTATGTACCTGCGTTTTATGTGCAGGAGTGTGTATGCAGTGTTGTGCGTGTAATGCTCAATGCATGGGCAGTGTCACTGTATCGCGCTGGCGGCGACGTCAAGAGCCTCCCCAGTTGGGGAACGAAGCACGTCTTGGGCCGCCGCCTGATGAGGACCCGGAGAGTGCGGGAGCAAAATTAGCCGCTCGTCCCCGGCGGCGGGAACGGCGGTTTCGCGGGCGTGGGCGCTGACACGCAAATGTACGAGGAACATGAGGAAACCGCCAATTCGCGCGCGTGATGCTATCGTCGCGGTCGATTAATATGTTTCGCGGACATCGCCGCTTTCGGGCGGCGGAACGGACTGGCGTGTACGAGACGGCTCGTACTATGAGTGGGTTCGGGTGTGCCTCTGCGCGTTCGAAGAAGGCGCAACACTGGGTTTTAAAGACAGACTTAATGGAGATACCTTCAATAAGCCATCGGTTCACTTTTGCAAAGCCATCGGTTCACTTTTGCACACATGACGCGCCTTCCGTTGCGTGATAACCATTCGAGAACCCGTTGACTCCAACGGCAAGCGGTTCTGCGTGCAATGTACCCAGCCCATTGCCACTTTAGTTTGGCAATTCATCGGGCAATGTCGATTACTTTGATTCTCCTACGGATTTCCTCATTCCTGATTCGATCACACGTTGCTACTCTATAGCTCTCCATTGTCTGTTGAGCAACTTTAAGCTTTCTTTTTAGGGCGATTGTGAGTGACAGCCGCTGCAAACAACTGCCGTGAATAAAATATAATCTACATAGAGAACTAGTTTGAATTATTACAATATTGATTTGGTGAAGGAAAACCATATAATAGTTGTAGGGCATATTGTAACAATGCCCGCCTGGGTTACCTCCCTCAAGTTTGATATTCCGCCGCCAAATATTAATAGGTGTATTCCGGCAACTTAAACTAAGAAACACCACCTCTAGTGTGTTTACCACCAGTCACTTAACATCAAGTGAGATTGTGATACAAAGTACTGAGCACATACAGTGTAAAACAAACTTGGTAGCCGTAGGGATTGCCGACAGTAATGAAAACTATCCTAACATTTTACCCTAATATAATAAAATAAAAAAAGCCTTTTATTTCTTGCATTGACAACAAATATTCTTATATTTAGAATGTAAATTTTAATTGTGTATAGTTTTAGTATAATTTGTTTTAATGTTATTTCTTGGATGACTAATTGCAATTTACATATAGTTTATTTATAACGAAAACTTACGGTAAGATGCGTATGTATTTTTTTTTATTATTTATCTCTGAGCGAACACTTAAACGACGTCTTATACTTGACTTGACATGTTGAGAGCTAACGTACCATCGGTAATGCGGATCCATAAGTTATTCCCCTACTGAGAACCGTTCAACGCCGCTACAAAACTACTCGAAAAACAAATATGTAAGCAGATAAATAAATACTATGCTATGTTTGATAAGAAATATGAAGCTTATTGTGCTGTGGCAGTTGGAATATGCAATTTACATTAATTTTAAGACGTCATACATTTTGATATGACCCAGAATATGTCAAGATTGGTGTTATCGTTATTGCGCATTCGAGCTCGAGGTAACAATATTCTTAAAGGGTTTCTCTAGTGCAAATAACCCAAGAAGCTTAACTTTCCTAATTTATTCATTAATTAACGGTCTACTTAGAATGAATACAGATGGTTATTTTGGTTATTTTTCTAAACCTTTCTTGTAGCCATCACAGGCCATCATTATTGTCGTGGTTTCGTAACCATGAAAAAAGGGATAATGAATATTTAAAAAAAATAAAAGAATAAATAATATATAAAGTTTTATTTCATTAAATCTAATACAATGACATGATTAATTAATACCTTCGAAGAGAGACGGCATTCATAAATAACTAAGAATTTAATATGATGATATTTTTAATGGGTGAAATAGCGAGACACAAGAAGCGTCTCGCTCGTATTTTAAAGATATAATAATAGCAGATGTCATCACAGATATGATCGATGGCCTCTTCATTCTTTTATACACTTACTTTCGTCTGCGAGCCTGGAAATAATTTGAAACAAATTTATATCACATAATTAAGTTGCCCATAATAAATAAATAACAATGAATAAAAAAAATAATAAAATAATTATCTAAGATGCTAAATTTGGACAAGTATCTCAAACTAAATTAAATTCGCCAGAAATTTGCCTCAAAATAATCCATAATTTGATAAGTTATTCAATAGTTTCAATGAAACTAAGCATGTCTAGCAAAATTAGTATAAAGTGATATACGCTTTTGCCTATAAAGCGTATACTACGTATGCCGACTTGTTTTCATCATCATTTTTTTTTTTTGTAAATTTACAAGCAAAAGCCTATAATGATACTTAAATTGTAACACGTCAATAAAATGTATTGTCAGTAAGCTAAAAGAAAATTAACGGAAACAAATACTTACAACTTCTTTCCTCTCTTTCGTGAAGCAAGCAGAGCGAACGCGGAATGGATCCACGTATGTACATGTGCATTCCAGCACTAGTTGTTCCCTCGTCATCTTCTGCATGATAGCGTGCGCTGCAGTCTGCAGGAACTGCTTTCTCTTGCCTCCGTCTAGTTTCAAGTAGTTCGTCGACGAAAATACGAGACCGTCGACCTGTTGGGAGAATATTTCTACTATAAAACGCTTTGCGATGTAGTGCAGTGTACTGCATCCCACACTACACTCAGATACTTGGGTTTTGTAAGCTACTTTGAGGTACTACGTATAGGTTTAGGGTGGCTTAAATTCAGCAGAATGTAACATCAGTTCTATGCTCTGTACCATTCTCCTAATTGTAGCCAACTTGCCAAAGTCCTTCCAGTCATTAGTTCTCCGAATGTATAACATAACAAAACTCTGCAACTGATTTAGATACGGTTCTGACCCTCGGTGAGAGATATTTTATCACTGAAGGCTTTTTATACATAACACAATTTCTATCCTAATCCTAATTCAAAAGTCAACGCGGGTAAAGTTGCGAAATTGAAGCTGCTAAAGTATAAAAAATTATTAATCAAAGTTTTAGGAAGCGCAAATAATTTTTTCATTAATATTTTTAAATTTACACCTAAGCTCATATAAACGTTACTTACCGTCTGAACGAAATCAATGCAGGAGTCAGATGGGAGTTCTAACGTTGCTCTGAGCGCTTCTGATTCTTTAGTCCTCTTCTTATCACCCAGCATCAGGACAGATGATTCATCGAATCCTGAAATGAATATTTTATTTATCCACCTATCCTCAACAATAATTTTGTATATTGCTTATGAAATAAATAAATCAAATAAAAGGCTTGATTAAAAAAATACGTTAACAGTTATTCCGTAAGTTCTTTCCCACGATTTTGCATGGATTTTTTTTACAACGTAACTAATATATGAATACTATTTATGGACTCATTAATTAACTATATATTTGATAAAACAAATTTGGACATAAAAAGATTTTCTCAATATAAAGTAATGGAAATTCAAACTTTATCAGTAAATTGTCAGCAACAAAATAATTTACTAACAAAAGGATTTTTTTTTTTTGCTTTGTTTATTGATTTGATTGAGCTCAATTGATGAGAGTTGATTATATAAAAACAAAAACGTTTTGGTAACTGTTACTTGTTTTAATTCAAATTTTTTCAATTAGTACGGTTCGTTTCTTCAAAACAACACTATCAGTTGTCATCAATTAAATGATATTATAGTAACTTACAATAACTGACTAGACATTTGTCACATTTATATCAAAAGCAAATGAACCAATTTAACTTACCGACGACATGCGCAAGGTTTCCACCGCACTTGAGCTCAGGTGTCACCGTCACTATTGACATCGACATACCCAGATTTTCCAACAACGCTTTGAATACAACACCGCCAACAAATTCGAACTGGAAATAGAGCAAATTTAAAATGCAAACTTTATTCTTACTCAAAATTTGTTACCGCCAATTGATTGAGAATTGATTGAAAAAAGCAAAATGTTTAAAACCATAAATCAAAGAACTGTTTTAATACACATAAGAGAATTATTTGCAAATGTACTTACTAAGACGAACTCATCGATGCAAGGCTCAGACACTGTCAAGAGAACGTGTTTAACAGCACCGGCGCGGAATGGAAGATCCAGAAGCGACTTTTCACTCAAAACAATATTGGACAAACCTGAAAATTGTATATTTGTTTTAATATTATCATCAGTAGTAGAAAGTCTCAAATATGATGTAAATTGGTGTAATGACGTTAAATGATACAGTCTAAAATATTGAAGCTTACGATCGGTTATGCTTACCAAGTTTTATTTTGAGTGTATCCATAAAGTCGATAACGTTCTTTTCATATTTGTCGAATGTATCACATCCAGTTTTGACAAAAGGCATACGCTCGTAGCGCTCTTTGTCGTCGAAATGTAGTTTGGAGCTCTTTAGTTTCACTAAAAAAGGGGAAACATTTATTTTCCATATTTACATTCTTTGTTTTAAATCACTTACACACATATCCTTGAAATGAAGTAATGGTTCAATGTTTTGCACAATTTCACCTGACGTTACGAGTCGAGCACATTAAACTTAGGGGTACTAGTTTTCAAGTAATGCTACTGGATCTGCCTATATCAGCTCAATCATAAATTGTCATAACACCGTGCAATGGTTCTTCATAATGTTTTTTTTCTTCACCGAATACTTAGGCTCTTTATGAAATAGGAAAAATGAATTTGAAATTGATGTCCGACCACACTATTGCTTAGCAACCATCATTTTTGAGTACGCTATCATAATATATTTGATTGAATTTGATAAATGTCGGAAACTAATTAACAAATTTCAACTAAAAGATACATTGGCATTGGTATCTAAAAGGGAAAGTAGCGTGATGTCCAGTATCGTTAACAATGATTATCTTAATTACCCTTAATTCATCTGAGGTAGAAAATTTTATTAATTGTATTTAAAAATTGTGTTGTAATAATGTTATATACACTTACAATCAGTATCGTATAAGATAGGGTAGGGATATTTAGATGTGTGTCCCGCGAGGTAAATCTTAATGTCTGTGATTTGCTTGCTCTTCAGGTTATCCACTAATTGTGTGATAAGTGGCATTACTAGGTCCTTGTAACTCTGCTCGTTACTCTGTCGAAAAAGAAAAATGTTTAGGTAATTGCGAGCAAAACTGATACACGAGAGATAGTTTTCAAATTAAATTACAATTCTGTAAATAAATTACGAACAAAGTTTATTTTAGAATTTTGGAACATAACATTTCATTCTATAAACCGTTTAAAAAGATCATGTATTTATCCACAATAACGAGAAACAGTAGAACATAAGAATAATTCTGGGCAATTAAATGGGAATACATAATGACAATAATCCTTTGAAAAATTTAGAAACTTCTAAGACAACTAACCTAAAACAAGTTTTAATTACCTGAGTAGTTTCGAAGGAGACGACAATATCTGCTTGCTTGTTTGGCACTTTGAGTTGATAAACGTCTCCGATGGCGTGAGGCTTGTCCGCGTCGGTGCAGCGCACGCAAGCGTCCGGCAGCACAGCCGGCAGCAGTCCCGTGAGGGCCAGCGCCGCGTATCCTCTCGCCAGGTCACAGGCCTGGTGCAAGTCCTTAGCGGCGTCTGTTCCGGACACCGCGTGGATGCACGCTTGTCTGTAACGTCACACAATGCCATCACCAGCTTTTTCATAACGTCATGTACAAGACAATAATGCCAAAAAGTATATCATAAATAAGAGTTACCACTGGAAACAAAATTAAAATCTGATCAGGAATAAAGAACTTACAAACATTTTAATTATATATATAGAGAGAGAGCGTTATGTTATAAAATAACGTCACACATATACATTTATTTTGTGAGGAGGGCATAAAGCATCAATATTAAATTCTCGAAACGATTTATCTCAACATTTTATTTCAATATAGCACCAGTGAAATACCATATTCTTACATCAGCCAATCTCAGAAAATAAACAAAATTACTCATGTACGTGAAATATTTTTACCTGAATGGTGTGATATCTAATAATAGACTGATTGGCCGAAGTGGGGAGATTCCTCCGAACACCTGTTCACAGGCTGGTGGCAGAGCAGCGTGCATCTGGTGGTGGGAGTGCTCGGGAGTCTGGACTTTAGGACAGCTGCGCGCCAGGCTATATGCGTTGCCAAATTCACTCTCAGATGTGCAGATCTAAATAATATTATAATTTTGTTAAGAGTCTATTATTGTCGGCTATACTAGACTATACTAGAGTGTAGATACTGACTTAAATTTTATTGAAAATGTATAAATAATGTTTGTACCTTTCCGTTAGGTAGTCTGAAGTCATCGTATGGCTCATTGTTACCATCGCCGAGAAGACCACGTAGTTTGCCTAGGTAGAAACCATTCACTTCGAAGTAGCAAACCTATTTTACAAATAAATACTATACTATTATATAATTTCAATAAAACGTAATGATTATATCAACTTATAAAATTCTAACTATCAAAAATGTCTTCTTTCGAGAGAAAGCATAGATCTTTCAGACAATGTTACTCCAAGTGTTGCAAACTGTTTGATTTAAATTACAATTGGAACTTCTAAACTGTATAATTCCACTTTTGGAACCATTCAAAGAACACCAATTAAAAATGTTCTCAAGTATGTCAATTATTTCTTTACATACAGAACAGACATATTCTTAAGTCAAAATCGAGCTGTATAGCTGATCATAGTTTTTTATTTATACATTATTAAAAGACGTAACTTTAAACGAATTATTCCACGTTAACTGATAGTAAATGTTAGTTTTTATTTACAAACCTCAAGTTTAGAAGTACAGAAGGCCATTAATCCGTATTTAGAGCCGAGGCCGATACGTCCGTTGGTCTGTTTGAACGCGAATACGTCCTTCTCAATGACAGGGAAGCCGTGGGCAGCTCCATTCAGTGTCACCTAATAGAACATATTATTTGTATACATCTCAGTAATTTAATACAAGTGTAGAGAACGTTTAAAAAGGTAGGATATAGACTCTGAATTCATTATTCTAAATACATTATTGTAATTTAGTCGTCAAAAGTACAACTGTAAAATAATGGCTGTTACCTGTCCATTGTCTTTAAGCTCAATGATGGTTCCGCTCTTGTCCTCCAGAACCAATGCCTTGGGCTGTCCGTTCTGTAGCTGCAGGAGTACAGTGAAGTTTCTGTCAACGTAGTCGTGTATCAACACGTAGCGGCACTGTCCGGGGAAGGTCAAGTGTTTGCCGTCGAACGTGAAAATGTGCTGTCCGTTGATGACCACAGCGCGAACTGATCAACAAAGCAATTGTAGCAAAATTACTTGGAACGTTTATTAATTTACACGTAAACGCAGCCGATTTGCGAATGTTGAGATGGATGTGTGGATGATGAACAGAAATTAACGTATTAGAGGGAGTAAATGAAATTAAATGAACATTTTAGAGAGAAGAGAGGAAGTTGAGGCATTTGGATAAAATAGCAATCAATACAAATATGGAAGGATGGAAAAGTAGTATAAGAAAAGTATAGTGTGTGAGAAATAATATAAAAGAAAAAGAAGTAAAGAAAGAGAGATAGAAGAGAAAGAAAATAATATACTGCGCCAACCCAAAGTAAGTTGGGAAAGAGAATGTTGAATATGAAACATTTATTGAATAATAAAGCTTAAGACTCACGTTTAGCAGGCATTTCGTCAAGTGGGTTGATCGATCGTGGTCTGTAGGTACGAACCAAAGTAAGCAAGTCGGGATAGTCTCCAGATATCAGCTGTTTGAGCAAACTCCATGACGCGTCGCCAGACCATACCGGGATGCTCGCAGGAGAGAACAAATACTAAACAAATTAACTCTATATTAGTTACATGATAAGGTAAACTAGTAATTTATTAAGATCCTAGTTAGATTCCGGATGCCAATATAAACTAAAATGGGTCAAAACTTTCTAAAATATTCATATATCAATGTATTATGGATATGTCTTCGATAACTTAATGCATATTCGTAAAAATTTAGACAAGCTAGATCTAGTGAATGATCGTCATAATTTTAATACTAGAAGTAAAGACAAGTCGGGGGCCGTCCCACGCTTTAGGTTAAGTAAGTGTAATAAAAGCTTTATAGGTAATAGTATTCGGTTTTACAATAAGATCCCAAGTAACATTACCGATTTACCTGACAATAAGTTCAAGTATTATGTCAAGCAAGTTTTAATCTCAAAAGGCTATTACAGGGTGGATCATTACGTGAACGATAGTGATGTCTGGAATTAACCCACATCTCTGTGCTTCCACAAACATTATTAAAACTACGATTTGTATAGTTTTTTATATGACAAAAAAAAATGATATACATTACATTTATGGAAAAAAAAAGAACCAGATCGAGTTTCTCGTCTGCGCTCTTCTCGACTGGGTTGTTTTCCGAACCGGTGGTAGTGTTTTAGACGTTCATAAGCGCCTTCTTAGGGCCTAAATTGAATAAATAAATTTTGATTTGATTTGATTTTGTCTTTAATTTTATATTGGTCAAGAGACTGCAAATTACTGAATAATGAATTAATTACTTTTTCATGTAATATTTTTTATTACATATAGTATAATCATAACAATTCTATTCATTTCCTTTTGTATTCTTACATAGTCAATTTGTTATCGAATATTACATTTCAGTCATAAAATTGTCTGTGCCGTAGATATTGCTGTTGAATTAATTTTTCTAAAGTCATAACATTGTACCTGAAAGATATTTGATAAAGATTGATGGCGCAGTGAGTAATGCGGCCGAATTCCACGTCAATCGACGCAGGTTCGATCCCACCTATCCAACTCTAAAATCGCTGAGCTTTCAGTAAGGAAAACATCGTGAGGAAACCATACCATGGCGGTAGGGTATTTTCTAATGATGCTCGCCTGGGTAGCTACCACCCTCACGTTAGAAAACCTGTCGCCAAATACCAATAGGTGTGTTCTAGAAGCATCACTTGAGATCCAGCACCTAGGTTTAGTCTGTTTACCATCCTGGACCACATCGTCACTTAACATCAGGTGAGATAGTAGTGCTATAACTTATATTCACTGAGACAATATCGTATAAAAAAAGTAACCACCCGCAGAATTTTGTTCAACAGCATACAGAAGTTGTAATAAATTTCAGTGGAATTTAACCTGGTTAATTAAAATTAGTATTGCGAAGAAGATGAATATATTTATAGTAGATCCATTGCGTCACTCCTACGACTGTTCAGTTATAAAATCAGAAACTTAAAACGAATTTTTGAAACGTATAATTCAAATTGTTTTAAAGTACTTACACTAGTCCATGATGTAGGTCCAGAAGCAGCATAACCGGTGACCTGGGACGGTATGTATTGCGAGAGTGAACTGAACGCTGCAACCAGCTTTTGATAAATTATTTGCAATGATTTTCCATCGTCGATCTGTTCCGAGCGGAGTTTCTAAAACATGGAAATACAAATTTTAATTGGCTTTTTTATTTTAATAGATTCCTCTGTAATTTGGGGTGCGGTGTCAGACAACCTCCTCGTGGTGCACCCTGGGCAACGGCAGTCCTTCTGATTGCCGGCTGATAGTCTGACCGGGCGGCTGGGCGAAAGCCCACTTTTTTGGGGGAGGGGGGGGGGGGGGGGGGGAGAGAGGTGATTACTGCGGTCGCAGTGATCACTCCTCTTTCCTCCGGAAGGTAATGCCTCTTTCAGAGGCGGGCGAAGAGGTGGGGTAGAGAAGTTTTCCCCACCCCCGCTGGGCCATTGCACAGACGGGCCTGGTGGGTTTGCCGCAGGGGGGCGACGCGGCGACATGCCTAGCAACCCCGTATCGCCCCCTATCTCAAATGCGGCGTTCGGCCCCGGGGGGTTTTAGTGGGTATTCCCGGGCGCTTCTCGCCCGGGTTTGAGTCCCACACTGGCACGGAACTCGTCACTCCGTGCCCCCTTACCTATTGTATTGGAGGGACTCAGGTCCCACTAATACAATAGGTAAGGTGAGTGCGAAAATGCATTTCCCCCCGTCAAAAAAAAAAAAATGGATTCCTCTGTAATATTATATCGATGCAATTAATTATTAAAAAAGTATTCAATTTTATTTCAAAGCTAGCTGTGTGCCTGCGGTTGTGCCCGCGTTTTTCGTTTCATATATTATTCATTGAATCGTATTTTATTTACAATGGGTTTTATTTTTTTATGCGGAACCCTAAATATATTCGAAAATTTAGTTACGCGAAGTAATTTTAGCTATCTACTAAAAACTTTTTCTTAAAGTCGGTCTAGCCGTTACGGAAATTAGCCGGAACAAACAGACAAACTAAAATATTTATTTTGTAAAAAAAAAATGTTATTTTGACATTACAAACGGACACTTTAGTTTTATTTATTAGTATAACTGCCTCGGTAGCGCAGTTGTATTACATACGACTGCCGTTCTGAGGTCTCGGGTTCGATCCCCGGGTCGGGTCAAGTGATATTGGGTTTTTTCTACTCAGTATCATCTCGGAGTTTGGAATTTGTGCCCGATATGGCGACAGGCTCTCGCCCCCTGTCACATCTGAGACGGAACTAATCTCGGCGAAATGTGGGTGGTGTAGTTCGCTACTTCACCTCTGCCTAACCCTTCGGGGAAAACAGGCGTGAGCAGCATATGTATGTATGTATAGATGTAAGCTTTGACTAGTTTGCTCCTACTTACCTTGGTTACGTATTCATTCAGAGCTTCAGCGAATTCTCTGAACTCCTTGTTGGGAAGTATTTGGAAGAAAGTTGCGTAACCTTGATTGTAGAATGCAATTAGTTGGTCTTTTGGTAAACCTTCGTTCCACTGAAAAAGTACATTACAATTAGTTTATATTACATTTCAAAAAATAGATTTAGATTTTATAATAACAAAAAATTTAATAAATGACTTACTTAATTCTATTGTTCTATCGAATTATGAGGGTGTATAAATGCGCTCATGAAAGTGGAAAAAGCGTAAAAGATGTTTCAAAATAGTAAGAAGTGAAAAAATGTTGTACGTATCTGCCTTTTTATTATTATTTTTTCTGACTATCGCTGTTGACCGGAAGGGTCTTTGCAGTTTCATCGTGACTTTGGGAGCGAGTGCTGAAGGCAATCAGCCGCTAAAAGGTAACTAGCACATGGGATATCAAAGTGGCATGGACCTCGGCTTGGCCATTACCTGAGCGTACAAAACTCTGTGGAATTTTGAACCTAGCTAAGGGTCTCTGCCTACCGTCAAGCGAGAGAGGTGTGATGTAATGTATGTAATTCATCGGAAACCTTACCTTCTCTTTAATGGCTTCGATGATTGGCATGTTGTTTATAAGTTTTACGAGTTCCTCATACACTTGAGTGATCTTTCCAGGCAGCTCCTTCAGTTGAGCCACAATTAGACGAGTTATGTCTACAACATTAATAATGATTTTAACTAGTTTGTCCTATTCTAGACATCAACTTGATGAGTTGGTATAAATGTAATATTTTAAAAAGGGAGCGTTCAGGTATTATGTAACACAATTTTTGGAGTGTTTGGACACGCCCTACTCCCCACGTAACGCGCCGTAACGTTTTTCTTTATCCCCACCCCTCCCATTTTTACCTGGGAGTTACAATTATGTGGCGTAAAGTATCGGAGTGTCGCTAATATACCTATGTTATTGTTTTAATCGCATTAATAACATTTGAAATGTTTTGTTTTTAAAATCAAGGGATGTTCAATTTTTTCATTTTTTAATCCTATTAAATTTTTACTTCTAATCATACATTTAATAACGTCGTTTTGCTGACTTGGCCCTGTCCTTAATACATTTTTGCTTTATCCGCCATTCTTCTTCACATACATACGAGTACATGAGACCTAAGTATAACGAAACCATCTCAAGTGCGGTATTTTTTGTTACTTTACTGGAGGGATGAGAAAAACTATCACATCTGTTGATAAACATTTTTTTTTTAATTTACGTTTGGAGTTTAAAGAAAACAATTGAAAATTATTTACTATCCTGTAAAGCAAGCAAGAAAATTTGTACGATAAAAAAATTTCATATGTCATTTTATATGAAGTTTTGCAAAAAAATCCCTACGTGACCGTTCTGAAAGTTTAAAACAATGTTAAGCAACGCGTAGTTCAAAGCCCCGCCCCTGTAATGCATCGTAACGTTTCAGAAGACCCCCCTCACCCTACAAATTCATTACGTAATACTTGAACGCTCCCAAATATTATAACTCAACTATAAATGGTGTCACTAGTTTGGCCCATATTTTACGGTTTCATTTTTTGACGAGAATTTAATATCTACTTAAATAAAATTGAAGTGTCTCTTTGTAATGTGAAAATTAATATTTTTTGCTAAATATATATGAATGTATTTACGATACCTATACCAAAAATGCCATTTTTATAATTGTTGCCTATCTGTTTGTTCGGGTAATCCGCGAAACGGCTGGACGGGTTTTGACGGGACGTTTTTTGGTAGATAGCTCAAGTTACTGCAAGACAAGACTACAAGACTGCCTCGGTGGCGCAGTTGTATTACGGTGCGACTGCCGTTCTGAAGCCTCGGGTTCAATCCCCGGGTCGGGTCAAGTGGTATTGGGTTTTTCTACTCAGTATCATCCCGGAGTTTGGAATTTGTGCCCGATATGGCGACAAGCTTGCCCCGTGTCACTTCTGGGACGGAACTAAGCTCGGCGAAACGTTGGTGGTGTAGTTCGCTATTTCACCTCTGCCTAACCCTTCGGGGATAACAGGCGTGAGCTTATGTTATGTTATATATGTAGCTCAAGTTACTCCGGGTAACTTTTAATTTTCGAAATTAATTTTCGATCGATTCCGCGTAAAAAAATAAACTCATAAAAATTGTATTCAATGTACAGTTTTACGGGCAAGTGCTATAATTTATGAGAACTATTTTTACTTTTAATACTAAACTTTTTTTTGGAAAAATAATTAGGGTTCCGAATAAAAAAAATTAAAAAAAGTAGTGAAGAAAATATGAAACGCGGGCGCAGCCGCGGGCAGACAGGTAATTTATCATAAATTTAATTGATTTTGGTACATTTATAGTAATAATAAAGATTAAAGCGCCACCTTTTGAATTCTAGCCTAATTATTAATCGTCATGTTAATCCAAGAAATGTTTATAATGAGCTTTAGAGGTGGAGTCGTTCAGAAAATACACGAACATTAATACATTTTTTTTTCTAATTTCTTTGTTATTACAAATAAGTATTATATTTTTTTATAGCTCAAAAATATTGCATATTTTTAAAGTACAGATAAATAATAAAGTAGGTAAGCCATTAGTTTTCACATTATGAAATCAATTTTTATTGTATGTTTTGACAGATACAGAAATTTAATGTGCAATAAGTGATTGACTTGTGGGCGACTTGACTTCGCAATTATATTAACTTCATAAAACAATACAATTATCCGTCTTTTGAAGACATTTAATGTCATTTATGTGAACACTAATATTTGATAACTAAAGTTGTAAAATAAAAAAAAAAGTATCTGGATTAGTACTGACACAATGTTAAGGCTAGTACAAGTAGTTGAATCTGATAGATTTTCATTAAAAAAGTATGTCTAAACTTGAAGCGGACTGATAGTGACAATGCTTTGACTACAATCTCACCTGATGTCAAGTGACGCTGTCGTCCAGGATGGTAAACACACTAAGCCTAGAGGAACTGGTTCTTAAGTGATGCTGCCGGAACACACCTATTGGAATTTGGCGTAGAAAATGCCCCCTACACTCATGCTATGGTTTCCTTCACCGAAAGCTCAAGCTGATTGTAGAGTTGGATAGGTAGGTGGGTTTGAACCCGCGTCCACTGACGTGGAATCCGGCCGCACTACCCACTACGCCACCATCGCGCATTTTGAGCAGATTGAGTGAATTTTTACTCTGTACATTATGGTAAATAGCTATTGCTTACCTTTAAACATTTCAGTCACGATATTGGTGAGCTCGTGAATTTCCAGTTTATGTTTCTCGAAGAAGTCACTGATGAGTGCGCCGAAGTGTGCGACGATATCGATGAAGCTTTCTAGATATTCTTGTAGCATCTTGCCTAAAGTTTCGTACAGCTGCTTCAGTTGAGGTTCAAGCTGATAGAAAATAAATAGACAATTATTAGACATTTGATTGTTAATCTTACTGTTCTGTTCATATTACTCGCAGAACAGTTTACTCGAGTTTGTAAGCTTAATCTTTCAAGTTCTCTTAGTACTCAAATTTATAAAACTAAGGGTGGAGTGCACGAAATGTCCAGTTATAGTAAAGTTTAAAGTTAAAAGGGTTGTCAGTTGAAAGATACATCAATCTCCTAATAAATATTAAGGAGAATATTTTATGTATGGTAACATCGTTAAAAATGTCAAAAACAATATTGACAAATAGAATACAAACGTGTTGTTATTGTTGTCAGTTTGGACTAAAACGAACATTTTGGATATATTTCGTTATGGATCAAATTCTATTAACTGTAAAACCAAGTAAATTTATCAAGAATTAAAAAAGATAGTATATGTCTTACATTTGTTACTGTAATATATATCCTAATGAAAGACATTTTAATTATTATTGTTGCCGAGTATTATTACTTATTCATTCGTGTTTATGTTTTAGGGATAAAATTAGAAGCTTTACAAAATCTGAAATATTAAGTCTTCAAACACTTATTGATAAACAAAAAACATTTTACATTTTATGTAAAAAAAATGATGGTATTAGCTTGAAACAAAAAGAGAAAACATCGCTAGAAGACAATTCCCACGAAATATCTTTCAATAGAGACATATTTTTGTACAATATATATAATAGGATCACTTAAATATCGTTGGCAGATGACATGACAATCGAAATAAACTTGGTTTAAATTTTAAACGCCCAAATTTCGTGGTTTATGGTTACAGTTAAATTATGACGTAATTTAAGCTAAACTCGGATGGTGCAACACGTTTTTGCCTAACTGTAGATTTAACTACGGATTTGACTTTTGTCAAATATAAGCTTAGCTGATGCACGCCAGCCTTAGTACTCAAATTTATAAAAACAATTACAAATATTTCAATTATTTCAAAGAAAAAAAGTAATGCTTTTTTAAAAGATTACTTTCTTAGTAATTAATTATAATTCTAAAAGAAAATTGTAATTCTCGTAAGTTACTTACCGTTTTCTTGTACATTTCTAATATTTTGTTGGATGTTTCAGTGAATGTCTTTATGATCTGATCGACAATCGGTTTGGTTCCTTGCAAAACTTCATCGATAATCTTAGCTAAATAATGAATGACCTCGTTCCTGTCAAAATTTTAAAAAAATTGTCATCACTCATAAATATGGAGATAAAACGAAATTAGAACTATGAATAGATAACCTACAGAGTGTGTGAAAATTCTTTGAATACTTTGTCAACGGAAATTTCCTTGTAGAATTTATCCCATTCGGCTCTAAAGTCATCGTCAATACGTTTGAAGTATGGTGTCGCACGTTTCAGAAGATTCTCGAAGTCCTGGCTTGATTTCTCGCCGAGATCTTTGATGCGGTCATTCAGACCTTCAACGTCTTTTTTAACAGTAGTCTGTGGGCGACAATAAAATTTTTGTTTAAATTTGATTCTTTTTTTTTACAACATTGTATTAAATAATTTCTTATACACTTTTAGAAATGTTATCGAGCCTGCGATAAAAAATTAATCAAATAATCTTATTTACCATCAAATGATTGAAATTGTCCTTAGAGGCACCGTATTCAGATTTAATGGTATTATCTTTAAGGAATAGAGCGCCATGAGCTATGTTCTTCTTGCTGCCAGATAAAATGAGATCCGCACTGATGTCAGCACGTTTTTCTGGTACCAGGTGTGCAACAACCGTGAATTTACAGCCTGATTCCTCTGTAAAAGTAAAACCAGTTAGAAATGTATATCTATGTGGTTTGATTCAAAGTTAATATGTAATAGATTTTTAAATATGTTTTATTTAGTACAATATTTAAAAAGTTCTTCTATTAATTTAGAGAGTACATCATTTATACGTACCTCATTTAAAAGAATAGGAAGAATGATAAAAATAAAGCAGCAATGCTCGGTCATATTAGTATAGTTTTTTACCATTTCGATGTAAATAAATGTACCTGTAGTGAATTCGAAATATTGGAAGTCCTTCATCAGAGTTTTTATCTGCACCACATTTCCTTCTAATAGGCAAACACTGAATAGCGACTGATAAGTCCTTTGTTCTGGAGTTGAGGTGAAACCGGCATCGATGTGCACGACCTTCACAAATGGTGTTTCAGCCTGTAGGAGGAAAACAAATTCAGTTAGTATAATTTGTATTTGTGTGAATTGTTCTACTTTAATACAGTTTTTATATGTTATAAGAAAGTACGCCTACAGACCAACTAATATTAAATATTTACTGAGGTATATACTGTACATAAACAACTGCAAAAGGATCCTTAATTCCTAAGTCTTATCATAAATAGACTAAATATACATAAATTACTTCTAACCACTAGGCTGATACAATTATTACTAAATCAACACTAACAACTAAACACATACAGAACATTCAATCAAAATCAAATCAAAATTTATCTATTCAATTTAGGCCCTAAGAAGGCGCTTATGAACGTCTAAAACACTACCACCGGTTCGGAAAACAACCCAGCCGAGAAGAGCGCAGGCGAGAAACTCGATCTGGTTCTTTTTTTTTCATAAATATAATATATATAATTTTTTTATGTCATATAAAAAACTATACAAATCGTAGTTTTTAGTGGAAGCACAGAGATGTGGGTTATTTCCAGACATCACTATCGTTCACGTAATGATCCACCCTGTAATAACCTTTTGAGATTAAAACTTGCTTGACATAATACTTGAACTTATTGTCAGGTAAATCGGTAATGTTACTTGCGATCTTATTGTAAAACCGAACTGTGAAACCTATAAAGCTTTTATTACACTTACTTAACCTAAAGCGTGAGACGGCCAACTTGTCTTTACTTCTAGTATTAAAATTATGACGATCATTCACTAGGTCTAGCTTGACTAAATTTTTACGAATATGCATTAAGTTATCGAAGATGTATTGGGAGGACAAAGTTAAGATATCATATTCTTGAAACTTGTTCTTTAGAGATTCGCGAGGTCCCATATTATATATTGCTCGAACAGCTCTCTTTTGTAAGGTAAAAATGGTGTCTACCTCTGCTGCTGTACCCCACAGCAAAATACCGTAAGACATTAAGGTGTGAAAGTAAGCAAAGCATTGTAGCTTGGCTAATCAAAACTGAGTCAAAATATTAGAAGAACATATTTGGGTTATAGTACTATACTATAGTAGGCTATTGTATACTAGTGTAAACTATTTATAGATTATTTTTATTCTATAAATTTTCAAAACGTACCAGGAATTCGAATTTGCGCGGTGATACCTCTAGCAAGAGCTTGGAGACGCGATCCTGTGGAGAATAAGAATTAAAAATAAAATTGAATGCTTTCATACATTGATATGTTAATTACACTTTGTTAAACTGATCTTACCCTGCCAAATGCGGAGTGACATGATAAGGTTGCTGAAGTTTCAAACTTGAAGGTACCATCACCAGGTCGTTTAACAACTCCGTTGATTCTGAATAAAGCCTCCTGAAAATTTAAAAGAGAAGAAAAATTGTATTGACGACCAGATATTAAAAATATTACAGAGAAATTAGAAAGAGATCATGATTAAAACCAGGTCATCCAGAGTCCCATCTTTACCTTTTCGATCTTAGGATGGAAGAATCCAATTTCAGCAACGGCAGTGTCCTGGCTGCCTCCAGCATTAGAGAAGTCGACGAGGAATCTGGCTGAAGTCTTGTGTCCTGGCTTACTCTTGTCAAGGTCTAGGCAAGCTTCGCCCTTAATAGGGAATGGCATTGACTTATCGGTTGGATAATTAAGAGTGTATTCAAGAGCCAATAATCTAGATGGTAGACGAACGGTAACTCCTGAGGCAAAGTCTGTAACAAAAAGAAACATATGAGGTTTGTTGGATAAAATTGTTTAAACTTGCTTTTTATATTTGATAACAAAAAAGTAAAAGAGTAGTAAGATTTCAATACAATGGTTGGAATTATCTATATAATTCTGCTTAATAGACACCTTTACAATATAACTGTATTACAAATATTGTTAGAAAATGGTAACTGAAAGGAAAAAAAAAAAACTCACGGCCATGTTCTGGTGTGTTATAAGCGTGGAGGTGGTATTTCTTTTCGTGGTTGTTAACATGCAGGTCTAGAGTGAACCGCGGTGGTTTGGACGTGGACACCTCATCACGCATCTGTAGCCCGAGTTCAGGGGAAACACCGAGCTTGCGTAGGTCGAACCCAATGTTAACCAGGTTGACGATAACACCAGGACCTGGTTATAGATGTTATTATTATATTTTGCTGAATATTAATGACCAAACATTATTTAAAAAAAATATAGTTTGATGATTTGTCTGTTATAATTTAATCGGTATATACAAACAAAGTGGAAGAACTACAATTAGGCGTTAAGTTACAAAACTGTACGAAATCCAATAGTGTACTTACTAGACATATCGATTTTAGATTGTATTTCAGCGTGGGCGCATTGCTTCTTCTCTTCACAGTAGACATAAGAGTTCTTGTATTCGTAGTTGGTGACACGAGATTCGGCCATGTAACTGCGTTCACCGATAGCAACGTTAAAGAACGTCTGTTAACAATAAATAACATTAATGCCATATTTTAATATTCTACATGGAGAGGATTGATGATAGAAAATTGACGAAACAGATCTATATCGTGAAGGCGAAGGCAAGTTGGTAAGGGTCGCTTAAAACGTAACTCAAGCAGTTTTAGAGAAAGAACTTGTGAGAAGTATCCGTTATCGACGAGCATGCTTATACAAGTTCTCATATAAGTTTTTTTTTTTTTTTTTTATAATGGACAGCACAGTGACTGCACTGGACCTGATGGTAAGCACAGTACAATCCAAAACAGCGATGACTGACACTGAACTGAGTTCACTGCCAGTCACCGCTGTCATGCTGGCCTGCTTAAATACCTCTTCACGCCTCTTTTGAAGGACCCAATATCATATGAAGGAGGGAACACGCTGACAGGAAGACGGTTCCATAACCTCACAGTGCGACAAAAGTACGAGTCAGCAAACTTTTTCGTTCTTGAAGTTATGGGTGTCATCGTGAAACCGTGACACTGAAATCCTGCCCGCGTGGTTCTGTTATGGAATGGAGAGGAGGGGATCAGATCAAAGAGCTCTTCAGAACACTCGCACACAAGTAGAAGAAGCGAAAAAAGTATGACAGAATCGTAATAAGTAGAAAGATTTAACCTCTGCCTTCTCTCATGTGTGAGAGGCGTGACTTATATATCTATTATGCGTCTAAATGTTAACTGGTTGAAATGAGTGATGGAACTGATGATATGAACTGGCTTGGAAGATGTATAACTGTTTTGGTATAAAACAAACCTCAACACCCTGTTCACTGCTCTCAGTGAGTACGGTGCGGATGAACTTGAAATTTGCAGATTTCTGGTCCTCCTTCAGTTTTACGGAGCCGGAACCTTCAATAATCGTCTTCTGTCCCTCCTGCTTACTGACTGATAAATGACGTACTGCCGAAAAATAATATATTAAAGTCAGTAATCCAAAAAATATCTAATGATATTAGAAAAAATTACCCATAAAAATGAGACAATAGGAAAACAATGGAAAGCTGGCGTAAACACCAGGTTTATTACCTTGAGCACTTCAAGGGGTTAAGTAAATTTTCCATTTTATCTCTTTTATTGAACTTAGAATTCTTATGTAGCTTTCAATGGTACCAAATTTTGTATATCTCACCTTCCACTTAGTATGTTCTTATTATCGTTTGTGGCATGGAACTCCAATCGCTTGCCGTTACCAGAGTCCTTGCTGCTGATATCAATATTGTAGTTCTTCCAACCGAGCTCCTTGGAGTTTGCGAGGACTTTGAAAGCGACGTTGTCCTTCTGCACGCTACCCTCTGACACAACGTCGAAGTAGACGTTGTAAACATTGTCCACTTTGATTTCAATTTTGCCTTGGGTAGAACTGAGCGAACTACCTTTCACGTAGATTCTGAATACAGAATAATTAAGTTTCATATTTGTTTAGTAAGTCGCAAGGCTCATTAACTTAAACTAAGAAAATCGTTTCCTGAAAGTAGTTTAACTATCCTATCATAGAAAAACTCTAATTTTTTGGTTGTGTTATGTTGCATTATATTTACACATTGCACAGTTTGTTAATATAAAAGTGTCATTAAATAAACTATAGTTTCTTGAAATAAATCTGAATTAAACATACTTATTGCACCAATCATCCCATTTATTTTCATTGTACGGTAACACAACTTAAAACGGAAACGTGTTATTCTTAAACGACACATAACTTATTGTTGCTTATAGTATTCGTTAAGGTATTGTAGATAGGAAACCTGTCATAGTAATTCGGTTTGACGCAATGTGATTCGGAGGCAGCATATATCTAGATGCCGAGAGACTTCTTTTCATAAGCCTATATATCATATGTGATCTTTAGACGCATTGTCGATCTCTAGTAGGGCGTTACTTTACTTTTTGTTGCACTGTTCTTCCCATCATGTATAATATTATTATTTTCCCTTATAGTAAAGTAAAAAGTAAGTCCTTTAAGATAAATTAATTTACCTGCTGGGCTTGTTAGTTTCGGGATTAACGTATTGCAGATCCAGAACCGGATGAGCCTTAGAGAGTACGATGGTGGATTCGGATTTATAGACACGTCCATCAGCGTCCATTATAATAGAATTGCTGTATGTGTCTGGAGATGGATTCTGAAAAAGGAAATCCTTGTTGTATCAGGTAAAATTTTATTAAAAATTGTATTAATTCAAATAACTATTATGACTACGCTTTTATTATGGTTTTTTGTATCTTTGGCAAATTATTTAGGCAACTTCGTTAAGGCACTTGCATTTGTGGCTGAGCAGACCGATCCAGGAGAGGTCTTCTCGGCTGCAATTACTGCAGATGTATGTGCCTCCACGTGGACGGCGGTCGGAGTCCTGTTTGTGATGCCTTATGCATTTTTACTTTAATAATCAAAACTAGGCATGGTCATGCTTCGGTAAATTATGCAGAAAATTATGAAAAAAAAAAAAAACTGACAATACAAGCAACAAATTTCACAAAAAATTAGTGAAAGAAGATAAAAGGTATAAAAGTTAACCATTTGTAATCAGGAAGAACAATGAGCTAGTTAGGAATTGAAAAAAAACAAAATTTTAGTAAAAATTACCTTTGAGCGAATGTTTAATTCGAGTTTCTTGAATTTCTCAGCGCTCGGAGAGTTGGCTTTGATCTGGAGAGTGCTGTCGTGGGGAGCGAATGAAGAGTCAACGGAAATCGAACTTGTCTTACCCTTGCCGTATTTCGCTTTAACTTCCACAAAGTTATTATTCTTATCACCTGATGTATGAAGAAAAAATGGTGCTTAGTAAGTCAAACTAATTCGTTGAGGTTTCAAGTTGGAAGTTTGCTAAGACATTTTCAATTCTTAGGTTATTTCTGCTTCTCTGACCGAAAATATACGACTGGTCAAATAATTATGAATTTAATGTGGTAACTAATGGAATACATCAAAATTTTAATTCATACAATTTAGTAGTAAAACCTTACATTTAGTTATATAATACAGTTACATACATTTACAGTACATTTATCATGGAATCTCAAAAATAGAGAAAAAAAATTTAGATGAAAAACTTACCTTGGCTATCTCTTTTGTAGTTAAAATCCATAACAAACGGATCATTGTGAGGAACGATTACTTTAATAGCGCCGAAGCCGTTCTTCACACCTGCTTTTCCATTAGCGTCCACTTTATAAACATCAGCGTTAACTTGGATAGACTCCACTAATGTGTACTGAAGTATTAGAATTTTTTAAATTAATTAGTCTAAATCCCTTTTTAGATTTATAGGTAATTTAACTCTTAATCATAAACGAATATTAATTAAAACAAAAAATAAAGCAATGTTTCTTCATAAAATAATTGAATGATTACCTCAGCCACGTCCTTGCCATCCGGCAGCAAGTACTGGACTGTTGACATCCATTTGATATCATGGGCTTTCTCGAACGGAAGGTGTATCGTCATCGTAAAGTCATTCAAATATCTAGGATTTAGTTAATATGGATAATTTAGTCTTTAGCTTAATAGAAATTAGACATTATTACTACAAATTGAACCGATTTATATGATCATGACATAAATGACATATTTGAGTTTATAGTGGTGGACACCTTTCGGATAGAAGGGATATCTTCAGGCTTCCAAATTTTTAAATTTTTTCCCATAATAAAATTTCAGAAGCATGTAATATAATAAAGTACTAATGAAAGCAAAATGTATTTTAAGTTTTTGAATATAAAGGTGATTCCATTAAATTAAACTGTACTTACTTTTTGTCCTTCTCGAATAACTGTACGTCCCATTGATCGACGTACTCAAAGCTCATATCATCTCCATAATTACCCTTCACTCGATAATTCTGATTAATGATAGTTTCTGAATCTAGGTACCAACCAGATGCGCTAAGAGATGCTGGCTTGGGAAGCAAGTTGCCGGTCACGTCGGACTAGAAGACAAAAATAATTAACATTGTCAGTGGCTTAGAATGAAATAACAAAAGGTATATATTTTAAAAAAACATAAATGTACGAAGCTGGAGTGAAAACGATTGACAAAGTCAGGAATAGTATGATAAGGGAACGCTGTGCTGTGGTAGAGGATGTGGTGACCAAAATAGAGAAAGGTATGCTTAGTTGGTTTGGGCATGTAGAGAGGATAGATGAGAGAAGATTAACGAAATTAATTTATAAGGCGAGGGTGAATGGGCAAGTCGGTAAGGGTCGACCTAGGCGAATGTATCTAGACCAAATCAATCATGTCTTAAATAAAGGCCAGGTAAAAAGTACCCATAACCGACGAGCATGTATGAAAGCGCTCATGAAAGTAGAGGAAGCGAAAGAGGTGTGCCAAGATCGTAGCAAGTGGAAGGACGTAATCTCTGCCTACCCCCACGGGAGAAAGGCGTGATGATATGTATTGTATGTAATTGTACGAATGGCTGAATAAAATAAAGGTACATGAAAATTGTATTTGAAAAAAAAAGTGGCTTTGAAATCCAGGTATCGGAATGTATAAAATAGTCTGTCAACATTTCGTTAATTCGAAGATAGTTAGTTAGCCCGCTTTACAAAATTATCATCTGTCAACGGAATAATTGTACACAGTATTCCCCATTACTGAAAGTCGCCACCCCCACACACGGGATTAGTCATTTTTAAAGGTTTATCAAAGGAAAATGTTTATATAATTTTTATTTCGCTTAAGAGACGACACTTACCTTGAAGTCAAATTTGAATTTATCACCCTCAGGAATATTCTTTAGGGAAATCGTGTTCAGCAGTTGTTTACCATCTTTAAGGCGGAATTCGAACTGACCCTCGTAATTGATGACCTCTTTCTCAATAGCCGTGTCTACTATCTTTCCTTTGTAACTGATGACAGAGGCAGCAGAACCACGCTTCACAGAGTCAGAGAGAATTAATTCTGCATGCATGCCCATTGTATTTCTGTTAGAAGAACAAAATTGTTGATGATTCAAACATATAGACAAACCATTAACGGAAATTTTAATTATTTCGCAGCCAAAAAGATTGCATAGGAGAAATCTCTCTTTAAATGATCAGTACTGCAAATAAAGAATACCAAGTGAGAATGAACTGAGCTCCTTTTTTAAGCTTCACGATCACAAAACATTATTATAGACATACCAATATTTGGAGAACTGTAAATTGGTATTACAGGTAGAATTATTATTTTTGCACCTATAAGGTACGTTTTGATAATGTGCTGGTGTTACTCACTCCATCTTTGGCAGATACGTCGCGATCGATCTTAAAGTTAATACACCTTTCCGTCGGGAGAACCAAGTCGAAGTTTACGTTGGTCTTGCCAGTTAAAGCAAGAACTCCTTCTTGATTGTAATTCAGTTCGGTACGTTTTCCGTCATACTCTATCTTATTCCTGAAATCATTAGAATTTTAACTCTACTAAGCATATATATTTTCTTTATACTGAGACTGTTATGATGAACATAGATACCTTTTAATAAAATAGGAAGGTAGACTAAATCAACCACCTTAGTAAGATGAAATTATTTCAGGGTCTCGTTATATTTTAAGCTTCAACGAGATCAGAGAAATTTAATTATCAAATAAAATCTTAATTGTGATAAAAACACGGACTGGAACGTTCAATTGAATCAATTAAGCCGAGCAAATTTAAAATGGATTTATTACAATTTTTTTTATCTTTTTCATCGATATTATTCATAAAAATGACTTACTTGGAAGAAACAAGCTTATCAGTCTTTCGGTTGTTTGTTGTGAAGTGGAATTTGTTATTGTTGTTCTTTTCGAAATCGAGGTATAGTTCCATATCGACATTAAACACAGGCTCTTTGGAAACGAATTTGACATCGCCCTTTATTTTACGTTGCAACTGAAATTAAATTATTGTTTTAAGTAACACGTAAAGTTTCAAATCAAAGTAGGCAGTAAGTTTTGAAATAAATACGGGTACAAAGCTTGAGCTCTTAATGAATATTGGCTTATTTATTAAACGACTTTTACAGTTATGATACTTCAAAATGTAATTAGATCGAGTCATAAAATGGCTCAAATGTTATAATATAATGAACGTATAGTGCCAGGTATTTTTATTACTTAATGCCAACCTTTCCAGTAAGAAAGAATGATGTTAAGCATCAATGAGTAAATTTATCATACTGAGTGTCTCATCTCTAGCATTTAATGTACTACGTAAGGTAATTTAAAAAGGGCTCACTTTTTTGAAGTCAACTATGATCATTCCGTTGCCCTTGCCATCATTATCAGTGACCTTGAATTCTCCGTTCGCCACGATAATATCCTTCAGGTTGAACTTTAACTGACCAGTTGGGTTGCCAGTGCGAGTCACCTTCAACAAATAGTCTGCGACTTCGCCCTTACTGTTGGAGACTTTCGCATGCGAGGAGTAAAGATGAGCTGTTTCTATATATCCGACATCAAATCTAAGGTGGAAAAACAATTAAGTTTCAGTTTATTTGTGAATGTTACATCATGAAATTGAATGTCAAGAAGACATTTTTAGCCTAAAAATTATATTTAGCTTTAGTCTGTAACTACACTCTGTCGGCATCAGTTATTGTAGGTAATGGGTGAATTTTATTGTTTTTAGGTAATGAAGTTACCCATTTTAAAGCTTTTCGGAGGTGACAGTGATATCAAAAGTAAATTTAAATTAATAAAATTGTAGACTTGAGATAGTAAAGTAATACTTGAATGGTAATATTACTTACTTAATATCCTCATTATTTGAACCAGCCTTGATTTTAAAGTGGCCAACAGCACCAATATTCATATCATTGGGTTTCGTTTTGTGAAGGACAACCCCCTGAGAGTTCATATCTTCCAACTCCTGTGATGTCAAGGTAATTTTCCAAGTTGGATTTCTCAGGGCTTACAATATCTCTCTTAGATAGGACTTCGACGCAGGCATCATTGACATTACATTTCATTTTGACACTGTAATCTCCTGGCTTCTTGATCTGTGTTCTCGCTTCCACGTCTAGTTTGGCACTTCTGTCAACATACTGGCCTCCAATTTCAATGACTACCTTCTTAGGGTCAACGTCGGCGTTTGCTACCACTTTCAGTGGAATCGCCCTGATTTCAACTAAAAGAGAAAGTGTTTTGTATTACTGGTATTTAATATACTTTAAGCATTATCGAGTATTAAAAAAAGAAGCTTGATTAAATAAAGAGGATTTTTCATTTAATTTGGAAAAACATTTTAAAATGCCAAATCAATTACAATCTTAAAGTCGACTCTAAACTTTTTGCACTTTCGTTGGACTTATAATTGGTTTAAAAAATTATATTTACAGCTGTTTTTGGTGATGATATTGTAATCTTCGTTAGATTTTATGTGGTATTTTAGGTGTTGCAAGAAGGAGAATTTAGACAGTGGATCGCCTTTGTTAGGACCCCCGTATTGGAGTTCGAACTCATTGTGGATCTGAAATGGTAATGTTTTATTAAATCCTGGTGTAATGTTAAATAAAAAAGTAAAAACGTAAATAATACAAACCATGCAATAAAAGAACGTGAAAAATTTAAATCACCAAAGCTAGAGGAAACTATTTAGTATAAAATAAGGACAATACAAATATATAGGATGTAAATGTGCTCTACAACGTAATACTAAAATAAGTTCATATTATAAAATAATGTTAAAATAATAATTGACTAAAATAAAAAAATTTATTTTCATATGTCTGTATTATTATTATTCAAAATTATAGAATATTCTTAGCATCTTGTACATAATTTTATTCTGAATCTTGAATATCATAGGTTAAAAATCTTCAAATTAACGTACCATGTTATTATAATCAAATTTGCCCTTCAAGTTGAAATTAATGTTAGGATTCAGTTTGTTCTCAAAGTCTAACACAACGTCAGATCCTTTCAAAGATCCCTTCAAACTAGCATAGTCCTTTACTGCCAAGTCGACCTCGACTTCCCTTGGCTGGTCTTGCAGAGACACAAATCCGTTTACTTCTACCGGTTGCTGCGCTTTCGCCATTGGGATCTTGAATCCTCTAGCAGTATATTTCGACTTCCTTCCACTTGTCTCTTTGATGACTTCACCGACAATTTCAGCTGAATGTGTTTGTCCACTGCCGTCTGGAATGCTGTACTCGAAAACTGGTCTATAAACTGCTCTTTGTTCATTACCCTGAACAGTAAAGCCAATACGTCCCTTGTATTCCATGGAATCCATTCTTCCTACATATTTGGCCATCAGTTCTCTAGGATTATTGCAGGCAGATATTTCTCCATACAAAGTTTTAATCGGTGACTGGAGTTCGAGCATAACACCGATTTCATTTGAATTATAGACGTAATGCCCCGTAAGTTGGGTGTGACGGTTCTGAGAGCCTGAAAATGTTTTCAGATTTGTTATAGTTCTCGAATTAAGCACAAAATCAATTTAACAAGTTTTTGTTGAAATGAAGAAAATGGTGCACATACAGGCAATATTGAAATGTATTAAGCGAAAAACAAAAAAATAAACTGACCTTGTGCATCGAATAAGAATTCAAAGCTCTTTTTACCAGCTGCAGAATCATCACGGACAAGAGCTTTAATGTGGTATCCTTGAAGATCGTTCTTTTCGAGAACTACCTTTGCCGAAGCAGTACCGGAGAGTGGAAACCGACTGAAGAATTGAGATATTACTTGATCGCTCGGTTTGTCGCGGCCTTTGAAAATAAAATTGCCTTTTAAGACTATAACGAATTCTATCTTTTAAAAGTATCAATCATACACTTACAATGGCGTTGAATAGATCAAGTTATTTTTGAAAATTAATATTAGTATTATAAGGTTATTTAACTTACTAGAAATGCTGAAAGGCACAGAGAAATGTCCGCAAAGCGTGAAACCAAGAACGCCGGATAACTGGTCGAAGCACGGTGAATATTCATTCATATTCTGCCCAGTTTTAATTTTTGTTTGTTTCTCACTTTGGCCCTTTTCAGCTGTCACATAAACTAGTTCATTAGATGCTACGATAATCTCTTGTTTGTCTACTGGTAGGCCGATTTGCAGGTCGAAACCGCGCCCATTTTCTATGACCTTCGCAATAACGTGAATGCCGGTTGAAGAACGTAAGTTGGTGATAACTTTCAGACCAGTAGTGACAGCGTCAGCGTCAACAAGGAGAGCACCAGCGATTTCGATGTCTGTGCTTGGTGCGAATTTTACATCGACCTTTGCGTTCTGTGGTGATTGGATGATTTGTTGGATGTCAACGTTGGTAGCGATATCCAGACGAGCGGCAGCGGAACCCACCAGGTTCAAACGTAGCGGAAGACCCACAGAAGTCGGGTAAGCTAGCTCAGCGTCCAAAAAGAGGAGATGAGTACGCAGCTCTTGCTGTAAGATTAAATAAATGTTAGTCCTCCAGTAAGAGCTATAATTACCATTTTATGTTTTAAAACGTGTGTATTGATGACGGCACAAAGGTTTATATAAAGTTTGTTAAAAAATTAAACATGAATGTGGGTTTTACCTGGAAATGCTTCAACTTATTCATGCCGCTGTTGCAAGTGCCGAGAAGTTCATCGAGGATCTTGTTGAAGTCAAAGCCTTTGTCATCGCCGAACGATAGGAACACTGCATCAGTTCCGAACAGCTTCACATAGATGTCCAGGTCGAGTTCGTTGTGATATGAATTTGCTTCTGCTTTCAGCTGTAAATAATTAATAGATTTAACGCAAAAGATTTTTTTATTTTTTGTGTATTATATTTTCACTGCCAGAATATAAATGTAAAACAAACTAGACTGATGGAAAAGATCAAATCGTACTTTGTAATTGCTAAGCTTAAATATTAATTAAGCAATATAATGAAAACAATGAACGATGTCTAACTCACATTCTTGTCGAAGTTATCAATTTCGCTTTTGATGGATCTGCGACCACGACCGAAGTCGCGTTTAACTTTATTCTTTGAGTCTTCGTATCTCTTGAGCAGGTCATCGTACAAGGACTGAGGGTCGTTGGTACGGAAGTAGCCTTTAGGTCCCACGAAGTGTTCGATCACGCGGTCTAGGTTACCCTGGCGTCCTCCGAGCTATAAAATAATTATTATAGAAAAAACTGTTAGGTTATATTTTGACTTTTAATCACAAAATATGATATCTAGCAGCATTTTTCAGTATTCAAATGAAAAAATCTTACATCGTTGCTTGGTATAAGTAGTACGTCTAAAGAATATACATTTTTAAAGCAATTTTTTTTAACCGTAAGCTTCTTAATATCTTAATTTACACAAAAAGCGTTGAGAAAAATTAAGATGAAGTGAAAGATATACACGTTGATTTGCTCATTGAAGTATTTATAATATTCACCTCCAACACGTTATAACTATGTCCGAAGAGTTCAATAGTCAGGTTAAAGTTAGCTGATCGAGGTATGAAGGAATCCTGGGAGTAGATCACAGTTTGGTCGATATTGCCACCGGCGCCTACAGCGTCTATATTGTATGACATCTCACGATAGAAAGAATATTTCCTGTGGAAAAAAAAACTGTATTAACTATCTGTCTATCTATTGATGGTGTGGTCTTTGATCTTTATTCGCGTTCTTTGAACTCATGTTATGGAAATGTATGAAAACTAGAAATCACAGCTATTAATTAAGTAGAAGGTTAAGATAATTATTTATTGTCCCTTAATACTGATTAATTAAAATTTACAATATGAAAATTTGTAAACCTGAACTTATTCAAGTAACATGAGTTGATATCCAGTTTCTTTAGACTTAGAATGTTTTCATCTTCACTTACCATTTGGTGAAATTGTTATCTACTACCAAATCTATAACATTTTTTTTACACGGTATAGGCTCAGTGCTTTGACCACAATCTCACCTGATGTTAAGTGAAGATGTGGTCCAGGATGGGAAACATACTAAACCTAGGTACTAATTCTCAAGTGATGCTGCCGAAACACACCTATTGATATTTGGCGACAGGTTTTCAAACTTGAGGATGGTAGCTACCCATACGGTCATGCCCTACCATGGTTTCCTTACGACGTTTTCCTTCACCGAAAGCTTGGTGAGACTTTAGAGTCGGATAGGTGGGATCGAACCCGCGTCGATTGAGGCGAAATCCAGACGGACAACCCGTTGCGCATAACCCTAGAATAGAAAATGCTCTATATGATTTCCTAACGATGTTTCCTTCACCGAAACATCAGGCTGATTTTAGAGGTGGATAGGATTTGAACCCGCGCCCATTGACGTGATGCCCGACTACACTATCAACTAAGCCATCATCGCTTCAAACATTAAAAGACATTATTACAATACCACTGTTTTTTTTTAAATATAATACATACCTTTCATCAGAGTTAAATTTGTTAGGTGTCCTAATTAAGCCGTAGTGTTGCCGGGCGAGCTGCTTGTCAGGGTTCGCTGAGGCTCTGATATGCCGGAGAGATGATGAGATGAAGTTACCAACTGAAAATAATAAATCAACATTCCAATATATTTCAGTGTTATTGTACATATCGGCGACAACAAACACGTGCACGTGTGCCGATTCCTATAAATACGGCCGCACTGTCGGCGTCTGGCATTAGTGCTAGTTACCTTTTACGTCGAGTGCCTTCAGCACTCGCCACCAAAGTTACGGTGAAACTGTAAAGGCCCTTCCGGTTAAAAGTATTAGCTAAGTTAAAAAAAAAAGCGTTTGGGCATAGTGTACGCACTGTCGTACAGTACGGACCTCTCTGAGACATTGTTACGTTGCCCGTGGAATATACGAAGCCTAGCAGTTGCTCGTGAAGTTTTCTTTTGAAAACCGAAACATCAGTTATCATCATGAAACCAACAATTATGACGTCAGCAATGCTGGCGTCACAACTTTTAAAAATACCACGGAGGTTTCTACTACGTCATACGTTATTTAAATTCAACAAAACAAGTAAAACAATATTCTAAATCTATACTTATAATAAAAGGCTAGAGAGATGAAATCTGTACATTTCAGAAAAATATATCATCGACAAAAGAACACATTTCGATGGTTTTTTAAAATTTTGTCTGTCTGTCTGTCTGTTTATTAATTTGTTCACCAACCACGCAAAAAACTACTACATCGAATTGGATGAAATTTGGTGTGATTATAGTATATACTGTGTACTAACTTAGAGGCTTAGATAAATGCCTAGGTAGAGGTCGGGACACAGGACGGGACGCGGGACGGGACGGGACGTTTATTAAAATATAAATATCTGAATTCCACGCGAGTAAAGTCGCGGGCACAGCAAGTAATAAATAACCTATTAAAATTAGTACTTTCAAAGGTACATAAATTTACCTTTCAATCCATCAATATTAGGTATCCCATTTTGCAACCGTTCAAGTGTTCATAATTTGATATTAGGTAATGTAATTATTAAAAAAAAATACTTTAAGAATACTTTTTACCTTGATGTACGGGTTCTGTATCCAGTAAGTTCTTAATCTCGTTAGCAGATTGACCACAAGGGCACTCGATGACTGCGAGATATGCCTTTATACGGATCTCTGAGTCCAGCTGACGATTCTTCATTATATCGATCGCGGTTTTCTTAATCTGTTAACGTAGATCCTTATTATTATTTTTCTATTCCTGCTTCTATTAAAGGAACTACATTATACTGTATATTTATAACGTTTACCCATAAGTTTTAGCATTTAAATGACCATGAGGCAAAAAATAGAAATATTCTAAGCATAGAAAAACTGGCTTCTAAATGATACTGACGAAATTTCACCTTCAGAAGCTTTGGAGCTTTTATGGTAGCTATTCAGGCGAACATTATAAAATGCTATATCATCAAGGTTTTAGCCTTATGTTTTAGTACACCGCATTCATTGTAACTCACGTCGATTCACGTAATTTCCTATTCTATTACTACTGAGTCATTTCTTCTACTAGATTCATTATTAAAATAAATCTAACAATTATAGCTAAATTATAAATAAGCATAATTATAAAATGTAAATACCTTTGAGCTGCAAGGATCAGCGTGGAAAGCCTCCAAAGCTGCCGCCCTAACTCTAGCCTTAACGTTATTGTCAACGGCACAGTGTACTATTTTGTTGATAAGAGAATCTTCTAAGTGTCGGATGCTGCGAATACCCTTGAGGATGGCAACAATCTGAAAGAAGAGAGTCAGGAATCAGTATAAACCATAAAAAAGTGATAAGAATATACATTTTGAGAGCTTAATGAAAATAACTTACAGTATCCTCTTCGGATTTTGATTTAGCTTTGCAATTCTGCAATTTCGCTGCGAGTTTCTGGCTGAGAGCAACGATACCTTCAGGTTTAGTGGAATGACATTCGTGTTCTCGGCAATATGCTCCACCCAGAGCTCCAGCTCCGAGATAAACCTCCTTGGGTAAATTCGGTTGATCGAGAAGATTCTATGAAAATGTAAATTCAGGTATTATTGATACTATAACATTTTTGGAATATTAACAAATACTGTTAAAGGTACATACAGCAGCAGCTTTGAGAGCAGCATTGTTGACATGCCTTGCGTTTCCAAGAGACAAGAAAACCAATTGCTGTTCCAATTGACTCAAATCGTGACTCTTCAAGATGTTGATAGACGCTTCGATACTTTCACCAGTACCAGCTCGTAGGAGACCATCCAGGAATACTCGCCTGTATAACAATGTAAAATTAGACTATATTACTCCATAAAGAGTTTTAAAAGAAATTACCTGTAATTAAATAGACGATGTAGTTATGAATTGCTGTCAATATCAACTGATATTAAGTTACAATGTGGCCAAAGATAGAAAATTTGATAAACCTATATGTATTGACTAGTAAGCTGCCAATTTGTTGCCAATTTTTGGCTCCTATTTGTGAAAAGGGGATAGTAAGGCGGATATTAAAAAGAGCTCTACTACTATGTTATGGTTTAATCACTTTTTTTTTTCACCAAATGCTAAAACTTATATAGCACAATATAGATGAATTCGAACCTTCAAATTTGCTTAGCGATGCTGTACCTGATCACACCACCACTATCGTTTATTAAGGAAAACATATACAAATTTAGATAAATGATAAAATATTTAAAAAAACTTACTTGTCCAGACTGTTTCCTTTCACTTGACTGTAAACTTTCATTAGATCATCCTTGCTTGTGATACGTAGAATCTAGAATAAAATAAAACTTGTAAAAATTTCCGGGGAATGTTACATACAGTATATATTTTTTATTCTTGATTGTACAAATTTTTACAGTAAAAAGAGAATTGCAAAGAAAATCAGATTGGAAAATTCTTGGTTACATTTTGACGTGTCTCTTGTGATTAAAATTTATGTAATTCATGTTTTAGTACTTACTCTGATGAGTTGCGCAAATTTGCCTGCAGATTTAGATTCGACGACATTCGATACGGATTTAGCGACCTCTTTAACAGAGGCAAGAGCAGAGTTGGCGTTACCTGCGACCGGCTTTACACCATGGGGGTTTTCGAAGATGATGCTGCGCGATTCCGTGCAGTAGGCTAAATAACATTAATCAAAATTAATCACAATAACTTTAGGCAGGATTCGTCAAAAATTACACTTTTTATATCGACTTTAATGATCACAGATATATTTGTATGGTATATATTTGATCATCTTTGCTGTGAGGGGTATGAAAGTAAATGGGCCACTGTCCATGGAGTGCACCAATCGAAAGATACACTAATTAATCACCTAATATGGTTTGTTTTGCTTTTTTAAATGTTTTTCTTATATCTAACCCTGCAGCGTAATTAATGTTTTTATGAAGCGTCTTTTTTAAAAATCGAATTTAAAATGATGACATGAATTTGTTATTCGAGACAGTAGTGTTTTTGTATTTAAGTCTATTTTAAATTATATTTGAAGTTTTATCTAAGTATTGAATTATACTATGTTTACTTTGAATATTTAATTTTATAGTAAATTCTGTTTGATAATTTTTAACTGTATAACTGACCTACTCCCTCTCCGCACGAAGACTTCCCAGTTAATGTTAATTTCGTGTGCACCTTCGCTCTGGCACCATTTTCTCCTATAGAGAATGGCTTGTAAAGGTACTCCTCTGTAGCCGACACTTTCTCAGGAACACCACTGTTCACTTTTGATTCTACGTTCAGAGTTGACTGAAGTACTTGCATATCTTTGATACCCTGTTTCAGTAATTTTCACATATTGTTATTTTCATTCATACATTTCATTAGAGTACGCACGACCTGGTGAAAGTTGTGGAAGTCCACTGGATGCGGTTGGCTCAAGACCGGTCGTCGTGAAGATCTTTGGGGGATACTTATGCCCAGCAGTGTATGTCTTTCAGTTGAATATATGTTGAATGGAATTCATTAATCATTCATTCAATTTCATTATGATCTATTAGGTTTTAACATCTATTCATTAAAATTAAGGGTGTTAATAAAAATATAATTAATTTGTTGACTAATATACATTTTAGCGTATAAGGTATTCTAAATAAAAAAGTTAGACATAAATTGGCAATTTTTTAATTATTTTATATAATGAATCTTTGAAAATATGTTCACTTACAGCGTCAGGGTTGGTGATGGAAGTGATGATATCATTCTTGCCCTGTTCACGATGGGAGCATCGAGAGAGGTCACGTGTTCTGTGGACAAGAACAGCGCTACCTTCCTGTGACGATGACACTTCAGTAGGGCAAACACCGAACACGTCCACCTGATACACGAATACATTTTTAATTATACAAAAAGGGAGAAGCTAAAATAGGTAAGGAACCCATTACCAGTAGTTACAGTACAGTAGGTAGTGTCTTGACGTTCATAGGCAGCTCAACAGGGCTTAAATTAAATAAAGCATTTTTGAATTTGAACTATATTTCGGAACTACATCCATATATATATATATATAACGTCACGCCTCTCTCCCTTAAGGGTAAGTAGAGACCACATCCTTCCACTTGCTAATATCCTGACACACGTCTTTCATTTCTTCTAGTTTCATAAGGACCTTCATATATGCTCTTCGGTTACGGATACATTTGACCTGCCCTTTCTCCAGAACGTCTTCGATCTGGTCGAGATACGTTCGCCGAAGACGACCCTTACTAGCTTGTCCAGTTACACTCGCTTTATAAATTTCTTTCGAGAATCTGTTTTTATCGATCGTCTCTACATGCCCAAACCAATTAAGCGTCCCTTTCTTTATATATATCATTATATCCTCTACCACACCACAACGTTCCCTTATCACACTATTTCTTACTTTACGTGTCTTTTTAAACACATTCTGGCTGCATATAAAGTTACACAGGACCCAGTTCTCTCGATTCCCTAACACAAGTCTTCGCTCAATATCACGGTCGCACTTTTCATCTCTGGCAACAATTGACACCAAGTATCAAAACTTTTCCACTTGTTCCACTGGTTCTCCGTCAATCAAAACTGCATATTCTGTCACCCTTTCTTCTTATTCACTTTCGGAACTAGACCATGAATATTTATTTACTGGACAATCTGTAGTTATTCCAGCTAAAGTAATAGCTACTACTAATTCGATTTCTCAAAGGTTTATTATGTACCATTTTGTACCGGACAGAGTATTTTGCTAAACACTAGAATAAATGAACACTGAAATGTACTTCAAGTCTATGAAGTTAAATTTGGTAAAGCTATTGCATCATATTTGTTAGAAACGTAGCCCTCACCTGAGTTGAAGGCTTTTGCTCTGTTTGCAGTAAAGATATGATGGCCCTCTTGATGTTGAGTGAGCGGCGGGTTTCATCTTCACTGGCGCATATTTCAGGTGCAACACGCCCGTCTTGGTATCCAAACTGGACGACTTTATCAATGCCAGATGGCGGCTGATATTTCTATAAAATTATAATTATCGTTATTACAATTATATTCTCTCGATATTACACAAATTTTTCAAAGTATAAGCTTATTTATTAGGCATAGAGGTAATTAATTGGAAATTGTTGAGACCAAGTTTACAATAATAATTCATTTCAATAAATTAAAATACGAATTCATGTGAAAATACCTAACACTCCAAATGAATACTAAATCGTTAAATGGGTAATAAAAAATACAAAACTCAGAACCAAAGATTTAAATCTTTGGAAACGTATCTAGAAAATTACGATTTCTTAGTATTATTGGATATAGATTCGAATATGTACCAATTTTACTCTAAAATGAGCCTAAGTGTTGTAGTTTAAGATCATATTGATAGGGATTACTCAGAGTCCAGTAAGAGAAGCCAATATAGTACACTATAACTATCCAATCGTTGTCCAAAAGCCTAGCGAAGTTGTCGAAAAAAAACAAAAAAAATCACGAAAGAGCACATCACGTATACGAATAAACAGTTGGCTTTCGTTTCACGTGTTTTGACAGCTGTAGCATAAAATACACAAAGAAACTTACCCAACGTAACAATAATTCCACGCCATTATACGCATTTGCGAGTCTTTACGTAAGATTTTATGGATTTTTTCAAAAATTATTTAATATATCTAGATTTATTTTCAGCGGTGAAAATTATATAGACAGGCTTGAGACAGACCCCCTTGACCTCCCTGAACTTTCAGAACCTTTAAATTCAGGCGACTTGGTTTAAGATCCAGTCCTTGGATTTTTTATGCATAATTGGCTTTAGAATTTTCATGTGTTTCAGAAGTATCACTTTAGAGCAAGTAGGTACCTATATCTATTTGAACTACATCGTCACTTAACATCTGATGTGACTGTGGTGAAAGTGTAAACTATAAAAATAATAAAGATACATATTCTTATGCACTAGTTTTAAAAACAGAATCATAAGAAATTATTACCTTTCCGTCGGGTCCAGATATGACTAAATTCTGTACAGTCAGTTCATGGACACAATTAGCCAGAGCATCTACTGTGACCTGCCCTAAGAGTTTCACGCTAGTCTCTTGATCGTCAGCTGGTGAAAGGAATATGGTGACCGTACCTTCCACGCCATAGCTGTATTTATTTCCTTGTACAAAAGCCGGACTTGAAGGAGCTATACGAATAAATAATAAATTTATATTATGATTACCATAGTTAAAACCAATTTAAATTACTTAAATCTATAAAAAAAAAACAAAAAGAGAAAAATGCCGTTTCAAGTCATTATACCACATTAATAATTATAATATTTAGAAATTTGAATAAATTAAATTAAGAAATGAAAATAACATATACTTACATCCTTGACATTGTATAGAGCATTTATCTGTAACGAACACAGAAATAAGTCAATTAGTAAACGAACTTATTATCACAAGTAATAACATATATTGAAAGACAAAGAGAGTATTTATATAAATGCATAAACAAATACGAACAATGACAATATCATAAAATTATTTATGTATTTCTGTGACTACAAAGTTCCTACCCTTTATTATCATTACTCATTGTGTTAGTGGGGGATTATCAGAATATTATATAAATTGATGTAATTAGAAAATTAACTATTATGAATACAAATACCGTTATCACAGTTTGAAGTCAATAACAAATTAGTTCTAATACATTTATCATCGAGAAAAACAGTTAGGAGAGTATCACTGGACTCGGGTTAAAAGGTACGACAACATAGTAAGGCATCCGGATCAAACGTGCGGGTCACTTGCTCTACTATCTTGTCTTTATTCTTGCCTATTTAGGTCTCCTTTATAACATTACATTGCAAAATTGTAGTTATCGCTGCGAATTTACGTTCAGATTTTTTTTTTTCATTTTTGTTTTTATTTAGGACCTTTAACAACGACTTCCTCTATACGAGATAAGACATATAGCAGATCTATCGTATCTTCTCGACATAGTTAATGGTACTACACAAACAGGATTTTTAAACAAAAGTTGATATGAATGACAATAGTTTTTTAACTTTAGAGACGTTGAATTTATAATATTATGTTGGAAAAATTGTAAATTTACCGTGTTCTGGCATAAAATTGGGAATAGATTGAACCGGTTCTAATGCAGTTTTCCGATTTATTAGAAAATGAATATGAGAATAATAAATTAAGTTAAATAAAATAATCATTTTTGTAGCGAATAAGTAGTATTGGGAAAATTTATTAGCTACTTGAATTTAGTTCTCGCCGACAAACAGTTACATGTAAGAGGAAAGAGTAAGGATGGAATAACTTTTAAGGAAGACGTAGGAACGTTTGACAAATTAACTTGAAAAATCTATAGGTATTAACATTTTAACTTCGTAGATTGTGAATTTTGTTTAGTTAATACAAGTATTTTTGGAACCACGTTATCTCCTGGTTTGTAAAAGCTCAATTTTTTTTAAATCCTTATTTTACAAGTTCTAAATATAGGCGGATAAGTATATATACTGATCATCATCGTAATAAAATGTCAGTCATGAGTTCTCGGGTGCGTGTACTTGGGACTCAAATCAGCTCCCCCAGCCTGCGGCGGTTTGGACAAATTAGGTAATTGGTCGTTATTCCTCAGCAATGGGTATCGTTATCATATGATAACCAAGAGATATGAGGGTATGATAAATGCTTCTAACGTTAGATGCTAAATCGGACGAATGAAGAAATTACGATTTTAAACAGTAATGAATATTGTGGTTTCTGTTTTAAGGAGAATGTAAAGAAATATATGATAACACCATTAAATGAAAATGTAATTCCAATTGCCAATTTTGCGAATGTTGTAATGTTGCTTAAAAGAGCACAAATTACTTTTGGTGATAATGGTTTGTATACTGAGTCTCTCTTTCGTAATATTTGTTTATCTATGATTTATGTAATCTATCTCCTTTTTTCCATCGGTTGGTATGGATTTAGATGAATACCAACGTAATAGTAATTCCTAAATAACTAAAATGCTAGTATAGTGAACTTTTTTTCATTAAATTGTATCAATATTATTTCTTGTTTTATTTATATTTCTACCGAACAACAGTCGTCAAAGCCGTCGAAGACATTAAAATATCAAATAATATCATACAAATTTGATTATGAATATTTCAGGTAACAAATTACTGGGGTAGCTGTGAACGAAGTCATCAAATAAATGACCAAAAGCAGGTTATCTTGTACCTTTAAGTATTTATAAGACATACAATACAATAAGAAATTGTGACGTAACAAATAAGCTTTTTTATGCGGACAGAGCCGCGGATACAACTAGTTTAATAAAAAAATGAACGCACTCTTTGTGTACGGATGTGTCTGTTAACAGATCGAATTAACTTATTACATTAAAAGACTACATCCGTCTGTACGTAATTGAACTGTACACGATCGGTTTTGAGTTTTAACTCGACTATAATTTAAGGGGAAAAAAAAATTGTTTCTTAATTATTTTTTATTCTTAACACTGAAGTTCTTCAATAGGAACTAACCAAAAATATTAAAGAAAATTAGTTGAAAACGGTGTATGTGTATGTATACATATATTATATTGTATAGATATAAAATTCATAAAACTAGTCTAGATAGTCAGTCTAGATTCTATAAAAACTTATTACCAGTTGAGATTTTAATTTTTTTTTAATACAATAAGGATGGAATTTTAACGGTATCTTAGTCTACCATATAATGATTGTTACTTGTTAATCAAAATGTGTTTTCAGTATTCGACTCTGTTTTATGTAATTTTGGTGACGTTTTTACGTGATTTAGCTATTTATTTATTTATCGTTGTCGGGTTGATCGCAGATAGAAGAGAATAATCGTTCTTTGATCATACATCATTTAGCGAATCAAAAGAAAAAATGGATGTAAAAACTTTATGATCAATACAAGATTTGTACGTCTTTAAAATACCATACATTGGTCATGATTATTTTGTACGCTTTTAAAAAACTTTTTGTAAAAATGGTTCATATCAGTAGAGTCTTGACAAATAACATTAAAAGATTTAATTTATAATAAATACGTAATGAATAACTGATAATAAGCTTTTGGTAAGCATTGTCTCGACCTGTGACTGTATTATCTTTGCAATAAACCTGTTTTATTATTTGTAACATTGATGTCTTTCATTATATATTGATAAACTAGCAGCTCTCGCGGTTTTTGTAATAAAAATCCTATGTCACTCCCTGGAATTCGAACTATCACCGTATCAAATTTCATCCAAATCGGTTCAGTAGTTTTTGAGTTTATTCGTTACGTACAAAAATACAAATCTTTCCTCCATATAATATTAGTATAATTAGCCCGTGGCACCGCCCGCGTTTCATATGTTCTGTGCATATGACGTTTCATTTATAGCTAATTAAAAAAAAACAAATGAATGAATAAAAGTAAGAGTATTTTGTTTTTATTAGCGGAAAAAATGTATATAAGCGTAAATTGAAGTGGAAAATGTACAAAAGAGTAAATCCAAAAGAAATGAGAGAGGATCGGTGGAATCCAAAAAATACCTGTCTACAAAAAATACTGCGTTGAAAGGTTTTAGTCCTATCCCGATATGTTCAGTAGTTTTGAGGTGATGGTGCGTCAAAGGGATAATAAACAAACAAATTGAGAAAACATGGCAAAAGGCTCATAGAATTTGAAATATATATATCCTATAATCATCTAGGATTAATTCCGCGTCGAATGGTTGTGGTTTCATGCAGATGGGTCCAGTAGTTTTCGAGTTTACCTCGGACAAAGAAAACAAACTTTGCTTATATATATATATATATAGATTCATAAAATCTATTTGATTAATGAATGCGATATTTTATATTAAAAAAAAAACACATTTTGTATTATTTATTTTCACAATCCTATTAAATGTATCCTATTAAATCTAATTGAGGTTTTTTTTCTATTTTTTAGTTTAACAATTTTGTATTTTTTTTAATATTTTGAAATATAACGAAAGACAACATTTCTTTGTCTGTCAAGCATATAACTCGACAATCACATAACAGATTTACATTATTTTTGTATTATTTAGTTTGGTTTGGTTTAATTATATAGTTGGCAGAAAAAAATTGATAATTTTAGTAAATTTACGGAACAAGATATTTATCAGAAAAATTATCTAAACCATTTAACAATTGATTTATAATTATAGTGAAACAAAATATGTAAATTACATAGGTCCGGACCCATGTATCCATAATAACCCATAATTAGCCGGATCTTTTCTAATTTACTCTAAGGGCCAAACGTTCGCTTTTTGAAAATGTTTAACGTATAAGTTACATTGTAGGAATAATGCATTATTAAGGTAAGTTCAAAACACATCGAGTTTAATTCGAATTTAGTGGTTATTATCGCATGAACGATTGTTTTATTATAACTATATAAACATATATAACATTCCATACAAACGTGATACAATAACAAGTCAAGTGTGATTACATAATGTTACATATTTTTTTAAATTCATTAACAAATTTCGTTACAACAGATAATTATATTGTCTACATTGACATTCGCTCAAGATGTACGTACGTACCTACAAAGACTGTGTGTTTCTAGATAGTACAATCTAGGGTCAAAGTTGAGCACGATATCTGTTCTATGTTTGTTGCAAATTATTTATCAGGCCGTTCGGTTGGTGACAATATTGTGCTTTTTACTGTAATCGATCGTTCTTTGTTGAAAATTTCTTATCATCTCTCATTATTAATTTATTTACATTTCAAACCTAATTTATTTAATTTTTATAAGTCGTAGCCTACAACCGCAGCTTCAGACTCGTCAACTATAGAGTTAATATTAATTTTAAAATAAAACATGAATTCCTGGTAAATAATATTATGTGTTGTTTTCCTCGCTAATTGGTTACTTAGAAACTCTATCAATGCGATTAACTCAAAGATTTCGGTAACATAATTATACTATATGTATAACTAGCTATGTTCCCGCAGCTTCGCCCGGGGTTTCTTATGTTGTTCACTGCGTTTTCTTTATACGGAACCCTAATTACTTTCCTTAATTTTTTTTTTTTTTCGATACTAAGATAAAGTATATCTCACAAATTCAAACCCTTGATAGTAAATCTGTGCATTGAATCGGATTTTATTTGAAATTTCATGAATTGTAATTTTTTTACGCGGAATCATTATTATTTTCGATAATCAAAAGTACTCTAAGTTACGCGAAGTAAACTATAATTATATACCAAAAAAATTCTTATCATTATCGGTCCAGCCGTTTCGGAGATTACCCGAAATAAAGAGACAGACGAACAAAAATTCTAAAAATTGTATTTTTCATACGTACATTACTGACATTACAAAGAGATACCTCATTTTGCTTTATTAGTATAGGTAAATTAGATATCGACTTATAGTTATATCTTTATTATCTTAAAGTTACTATAATAATTATATTAAGTATTAAGTAATTATGATGAATTATAGGGTATATAATTAGTAGTTACATTAGATAATATATAGGAGAAGTTGTGAAGATAATAGGAAATTAAATTGTCTTAAATTTTTCCAATACTGAATTCCATGCAATATTTTTTGTCCAAATTTTTTTGTTAAATCCGAAGAATATTTAATTCACTATGAAAATAGTTTTATATTTTATAATAATATAAACGATAAACAATAAATGTAAAAAAAAGAAGCTGTATAATTACTTCAATGTAAAAGTGTACCAATATTTATCTTTCAAGTCTTCATGTTACAAATATGGAAATAAAAGCGGACGGAGTCGCGAGTAAAGCTAGTTCTCTATAATTAATTTCTCAATTACTCTGTTTTTTTATTGAAATTAAAAGCAAATACAATAGGTATACTTATTGACTTGCCTTGATGTATATTTTCGTTGGCTTTTCAGCCTTATCTACCTATCTTATTCTATATATTTCGTTTCTAAATATTTTATAAACACACCTATATATAGAGTAGCGACAGATAGATAAACACATTGTATTTAGTAATATAGCCATTAGTTTTTTTTATTTCTATGGGTTGTTTCAAAATCCGATAGAAATTGATATCTAAATGATCTGATTTTAACGGGTCATTATGGTCTGTATACATCTTTAACTAATTAATTTGAAACAGATCGTATGTCAGTGCTTGAGCATTCTTGCCTTAAGAAGAATCCATCACAGATTGACGTTGTGATTCAAGACAAACATGCTAAGCCTAGAGGTACTCAAATAAATTAAAACTTAATAGGTGTGGTAACTGGCCAACTACCATTTCCTCAAGATATGTCTTTAATTGGAGTTCTCTATTAGTGTCTCATAAGTGGGTTCGAACCTACATTCATGGTAGTATTTGACCAGACTATATTTGAGTTATCATCTCTTGTGTTCTCATCATGTCAGCCGAAAGACGTCTGCTGCTGGACATAGATCTCCCCCAAAGATCTCCACAACGACCGGTTTAGCGCCACCCCCGCGTCCAACGGGCAATGTATTTTACTTTGGTTCTTCTGCGGATCGCCTAATTTCTGATTCAAACACTCAGAGCATAGCCCTCTCCATTGCCCTTTCAATAACATGAGGCTTTTTTTATTCGACTTATTTTAAATGACCATTGCATGACCAGTGCATCAAGTTATCAAGTTATAAGACTTCTAACGGACACACAAAGATACGTTGATTTTAAGAATACTCAAAAGACATTTTTATGGTTTTTGATGATAGTTTTCGTTTCATAGGTACACTACTAAATCTCACTAGTTCACAGAATGATATAGAAGTTAGCCGGAATAACTTCAGCTGTCTACCAAAAAAAACCTCGCGTCAAAATCGGTCCAGCCGTATTGGAGATTACCCGGAACAAGCAAACAGAGAGACTGACTGACAAACAGATTAAAAATTGTATTTTTAGTATAGGTATCGTATATACATAAATATGTATTTAGTAAAAAAATGTTATTTTGACATTACAAACAGACACATCGATTTTATTTATTAGTATAGATATGTTATAATTACAGAATCGTAAAAGCCGTCTATAAAACTGGTGATCCAGATGGTAGTTGTACTCCCAACTTTTAAGTGTGTGTTATTCTTTTATATAACCTAACAAAGACTTATTTACAATAACAGTTTACGTATGTACCTACTTTCATCAAATGATATAAACTGTATTTAACATGGATGAATATTGAAACGTGTTAGACAAAGGATTATTAAAGAATCTATACTAACAAAGAAAATTGAAGTGTCTGTTTGTAGTGCCTATTTCTTTTTTAGTGAATAGATATACCAAAAATACATTTTTGTCTGTCAGTCTATTTGTCTGTCTATCTGTTTCGGGCAGGTAATCTCCGGAACGGCTGGACTGATTTTGACAGGACTTTTTTGTTAGATAGCCTGACTCCTTCGCGTAACTATTGTTTTTCGAAAATACTTAAGGTTCCTCGTAAATAAAATTAAAACTCATGAAGTTTCGAATAAAATCCTATTTAACACAGTTTCACTGGCAAGTGTTTGAATTTATGAAAAACAGTTCTACTGTATCTTAGAACCGAAAAAAATTAAGGAAAATAATTACGGTTCCTTCTAAAAAAATTAAAATACAGCGAGGAACATATGAAACGCAGGCGCACGGCTAGATGAATTTACCCATTAGTTGGAGATTTGAGGTGTAGTGGTAATATATATTATGTAAGGTGCCTTTATGACTTTTTGACTGTCTGTCCGTTAGTTCATTTATAAGATGATAATTACTGAACCAATTGACGTGATTTTTTTTTAAATCTTAAATAAACTCTGTGATCAGGTTTTAAATACATGTTACATTGAGTAATAAAGAAAATTAGTTACGAAGTTAACAATTAATATAGACTATACACAAAATAACCAACACTATTATGTGAAAACATGAATTATTTAAAACATTTAACCCAGTTAATAATTTATATATATATATTTTAAAAATATACATTTTGTATAAAAATAAACAATGCATGAAAAAAATATTTATTTAAAAAAATCAAAAATTATATAAGGAAAAATTTTTTTCTAGAATATTGAATAAACTCACCTTTAGTATAAACTGGTTTCCATAAAACAGAAACGGTTAAAATAACACTTAATAAGCTAATTTTACTTTTCCCCATTTTGTCAGGGGTAAAAGTATTTGACACTAGAAATTACAAATCAGTCTTGTTACGCCAGAATACTATGGTCCGATGCCTATACCTCGGCTAGAAGGTAATGCGTTAGCGCACCGAACCGAGCCCCCCTTTTTATAGACACGTACAGACCCCTCGACCAATCATAAAACAAGCACCGAATTACATTTGAAATAATATTCAATTTAAGGAAGCCTCTACACTGTTTGTAATTTGGTCCTATTTTTGTTCATCGATGCTTACTTATTTAAAAATTCTCCAATTAATTTTCTTCATTTCTTAATGTTTCTTTGTCTCGTTATGTTTACTCTTTTCTCTTTTGACTCCTGAGATCTAACCTGAAATGTCTATGCTTTGAAACTTTGCCAATTTTACTTATAATGCGAGTTACAGCTCTTATAAATAGTACTGAGATCATAAAAATAAAATATAAAATCATATTAAGTTATAGACCGATACCTCACTACGGCCGAAGTAGTAGGCATTTATTTATTTATATTTTAATTAAATACCTAAAGCAAAATAATAATAAGAAATAGCCTACGTCCTTGTCCTATGCAAACGTCTGACATAGGCTCAGTGCTTTGACCGCAATCCACCACCACCACACCTGTTGTTAAATGACCATGTGGTCCAGGACGGTAAACACGCTAATCCTAGGTACTGGTTCTCAAGGGCCATTGCACGACGAGGCCCGGTGGGTTCGCTGCAGGGGGTGACGCGGCGACATGCCTTGGCAACCCCGTATCGCCCCCATCCCAAATGCAGCGGACGGCCCCGGGGGGTTTTAGTGGGTATTTCCGGGCGACTCTCGCCCGGGTGAGTCCCACACTGGCGCGGAGCTCGTCACTCCGTGCCCCCTTATCTATTGTATTGGGGGACTCTGGTCCCTCAGATACAATAGATAAGGGTAGTGCGTAAATGCATTTCCCCCCGTCAAAAGAAAAAAAAAAAAAAGAAGGTACTGGTTCTCAAGTGATACTGCCGGGACACACCTATCGGTATTAGGCGATAGGTTTTCAAACTTGAGGGTGGTAGTTACCTAGGCGGGTATCATTAGAAAATGCCTACCATCAAGCTATGGTTTCCTCACTATGTTTTCCATCACCGAATGCTTAGGTCGATTTTAGACTTGGATAGGTGGGATCGAACCCGCGTCGATTGACACAGAATCCGGCTGCGCTACCCACTGCGCCAACATCGCTTCAGTTAGAGCTCATTAGTTTCGCATACTATTATAAGCAAATTTTTGACACCCTATGTTACATTATTGTACTATTCGTAGGTAGGTAATTTTAATTTAAAAATATAACGTAGCTTTCTATGAGTCAAAAGACTTTTAGTTATAACCATTACTGGAAAGGGTTAATGAATCCCTTTAGGCTTAGTAAGTCCAATAAAAGCTTCTTAGGTAATAGCGTCAGGTTCTATCACATGGTTCCGAAGAACATTACTGATTTACCAGATATTAAGTTTAAGCACTATGTTAAACAGGTTTGAACATCCAAAGGTATTACAATGCGGATCATTACGTGAACGATAGTGATGTCTGGAAATGACAACCTCTGTGCTTCAGCTAAAAAACCGTTATTGTTATTATTACAATGTTATGTTAAAAAAAAACATTTTAAAAGAAAACCAGATTGAGTTTCATCCCGGCTCTTCTCGACTGGGTTGTTTTCTGAACCGATGGTAATTGTTGACGTTCACAAGCACCTTCCGGGGCCCTTTTTTTTTTTTTTACTGGGTGAAATGCATTTACGCTCTACCCTTACCCATTGCATTAGTGAGACCGAAGTCCTCCAATGCAATGGGTAAGGGGGTGCGGAGAGACGTCTCCGCACCAGTGTGGGACTCGCCCCGGCGCCTAATGAATTAGATACTTAAGAATTTTTCATTTGATTTGAATCGATTACAAACAAAATATTAATTTTACCTCTTGTAATAGTTTCGATGTATATTAATATATCTTATTTTAATGCGTCTAGTATTGATATAGGTCCAAAGAAAACCCAGTGTTATGTTGAGTTTTAACATAATGCAAAACCGACATTTTTTTTACGATTTGAATATTTATAAGTTTCATTCGTTATATATCCGTTATTAATGTCGTTTTTATTTCCCTAATGCAACTAAAAATTAAACGTGGATTCTATACTTTACAACAATATTTGCTATTGATAGTCGATTAATGCAGTATGTAGGTACAAAGGTCAACATTAATTTTCAAACAATACAGTGTATTCTATCATCTCTCCCCTTATCTGAGAACGTGATATATTCATTAGAACATATAATGGCTATGTACTTCCACTGCGTGACATGTAGATATAGTTTTTACATACATACATAATGTTACATAATTCGTTTGTATAAATACGAGTTTAAGGAAATATTTTAAATTTATTATATCCGAATAGTAGTTTGGGATACTGCACGTTTTTAAAATTTTACTATTCACTATTTCTTAGCCGAAAGAATAGTATATTATTAAATAAGGTTCTTTTCAGCGTCTGTTCGTCTGAACGGGTTGAACTCATAAATTACTCAACGGATTTTCATACATGCGGTTGGTATATCATTTATTAAGTGAAAAGTTCTTTAGTAGCGTTGCGTTAATCTTGGCAGAGGAAAAATATGAATTCGCGATACCAAAGCTTTGACATCAGCCGTCAATATGCTACAGTATGTCAAGTATAAGATGGCGTTTAAGTGCTAGCGCATAGACATAAAGGATAAAATTTATACTTACATAGCCTGTCGAATGTTTTGATTACCATGAAGAAACTATATATGAAAGGATGTACAAAATTGAAATTGCTCGGAGCGACAATAGATGTATAATCCAGACTAATGTTATATTTGCAAAGTTAACTTATGTTAATAATCTCAATTTAAAAAAAAACAGTTTTTTCAAAGTTTCGTGTATTCACTTCTGTTGGCAGTCTCCATAATACTATATTTATTAAGTTGTACTTCTTTTGGCGTGTTAGGGAAAAAATGATGATAGGAAATTTTTACGATGCGCGCGCAACCGTCACGAAAATACGACACCCTGAAGTTAGCTGTCAACGTTGTAGTTTCGGCGCGTTAGGGGTTTTCTATTATTACATCAAAGAAGTATAACTTCTTACGTGCGTACACATACACACACTTGTTATTTGGCTTATATTCTTTTTTATCTGGGGGAAGCTGGGGTAGGTTGCTAGTAAAAAATATATATATGAGAAATAAACTTAAGAGTGCGCTTTAAAACCAACGATAAAATATATTCCTATGATATTCGAAAGTTGATAGTCAATTTGTAAATTAATTAAATGTATGTTAACGTTTACCACTGAGGTTAACGTATTTATATTTGTAATTCAAACTACCTCCTTTGTAAGGACAATTATTAAATTATCAATAATCGAAAAATTTAAATTGACAAAAAATCTCAGTGTACAATTGTCCGCTACAAAAATAATGTTTAGCGCCATCTAGTAGTTAAATCCAGAACAAGTAGAAGCGTTTTAATTTTTGAATTTCAAATTACTTGTCGTGCAAAGAAAACAAAAATTTGACATATAATTTATTTAAGCAGGTACTTTTTTTTCTAACTAGCTAATACTGTTGATCGGAAATGCCTTTACAGCGACAGCTTCACTGTGGCTTTGTGGGCGAGTGCTGAAGGCACTCAGCCGCAAAGAGGTAACTAGCACAAGGGTTACCAAAGTGTTACGACCCCGGCTTGGCCGTTACCTGAGTGTAAAAAATTCCGCGAAATTTTGAAAGTAAGCCCTACATTTTTTATTTGATAATAATAATGTAAAAAGTTTCCTTACATGACATGCGTGTTATGTGCAAGAGTGTGTGTGTGTGCAATATTGAGCGTGTAATGCTTAATGGATGGTCAGTGTCACTGTATCACGTTGGCAGCGGCGGCAAGAGTTTACTATTAATAAGGCCACAAAAACATAATGCCGATATATTGTCCAGGCCAATGTCTCAAACTCGTATGATTTCATTCGTTTATAGGTTATTTTATTAGAGAGAGTTTGAAAGTTGCGCCAGTGGTAGAAAAGTTGAAAGGCTCCCGTTTGTCGTGGTATGAACATGTTATGAGAAGAAAGGAAGCGCATGTGTGTAATATAGTAATGGATATGAATGTGGAAGAATGGAAAAGTAGAGAAGGCCAAAGAAAGTGTGGATGGAGTGTGTCAGAAATTATATGAAAGAAAAAAGAGTGAATGAAGAAATGACGGCTGAGAGGGACCTATAGAAGAAAAAAACAACATACTGCGCCGACCCCAAATGAGATGGGAAAAGGCAGGAGAATGATGATGATATAGGTTATTTTAAAAATGAATCAACGAACAGGAACAATAAAGTACAAATGGGGGTTTTTATTTTGCTCATTTTTAACGACAAGGGGACGAAGGGGTATGTATGGTGATGAATTCAAAGTTATACCAATACTTGTGTAATGATGCCCCATATTCCTTATGGTCCAGAGAGCTACTAATTATAGTTGACAAGGTAATGGGGGAGAGTAGTAAAAGATGTACATTTTGTAAGTAATATTTGACGGCCAAATAGATAACAAAAAAAAATCCAGATTGCTTTTAAAGTTTAGTTAGACTTGCTGGATAAAAAGGAGAGTGTAAAATTCTATTTTCAAATGGTTCTTGTTCGGTGAATCTTTATTTGAATGATGGTAACTATTATGATATCACTTTTATCATGAATTACTCGGACAGCATAAAAAAATATTAAAATTCCTATTAGTTTTTTAATGACTATGATATAGGGACAATTTGGATTTTTGATAGCTAAATAGAATAAAATTGATTTCAGACAATTATGCGTTTACTAAATTTTATTTTATGAATGGGCTAGTTTTTATGGGGATATGCTAGCGGCATTTATTCCATACAAACGTAGTCCCTTGTTTTCTTTCTGGATAATAGAATTATGGTAAATATTCATAAACCAAATAATATATATCCAATACCGCCATGCCTGTACATTTTGTTTTTTTTTTTGCATAAATTAGTTATTGTAGAAAATGAAGAAAAGACCCTTTAAAAATGAAAAAAATACACGATTTTTACCGTCATTTTCAGACGTTCGTCAAACAAATTTTATGGATGAAATAAAACAAAGCAAAACGTAGAGGCATAACCATTTCTTATTATATAACTGAAAGAAAATCGATTCAGTTTTGGAGAAGGAAACTGGGTATTACGAAATAATGTTTTCGTCTATTTTGCATGCGGTAAAATCAGCCTGAGCTGCAGTTGTCCCTTTTATGTTTTGTAATTATTTCTTTGGGGCGCAACGCGATAGCAGTAGATTTCTGAAATAACTACTTTTCCGACCGCATGTCCTTTAACATCTCTTCAATTAGAGAGGTTATAAAAATATAATAATTCTTATATGATCTCGTATATAAATAAGATTATTTATATACACGAGTACTGTGTGAAATGATACAAATGGTATTTACAATAAAGAGTGCGTTGCTCTCTCAACTCGTAGATATAAAGGTGCAAAGCCCCCTGAATAATATTATTGAAGAGTCATAACTTGGAAACTATCTTGACTATTCATTTTTAGAAGTAAACTTTTCGATTCGAATTCGACGCGATTGATAAGTTATTTGACGAAATGATAATATTTTTTTTAATAAAATAAGTTGTTTTATCACAGAACAGTACTTTTAACATGTAATGCTTCGGTAAAAAGAAAAATGAACAAAGTTAAAAAATACTTTTAATAAGCGTAACGACGAAATCAGTATTTTTTTTAAATCAAGTAGTACTACTTTTGAATGATTGATCCGAGTACATTCTGTCTGGAGATTTTGTTTTAGTTTGACTTGTAAGCTGTATTTTAAAAAGAATTTATGATCCAAGCTTTGTCTGATAGTTTTTGCACTGCTCTTTTCAAATTTTGTAAGACAATTTATATGCCAAAAAGGATATTTACCTCAAGCTCAGCTTTTTCTGTAGAAGGCTGAATTGGCGAAAATATTTTTTTTTTTTAATTTTTAACTATAACCTATGAGTCTATTATTTTGTGAAGCAATGGATTTCATATTTAGTGGTAATGAAACTTTCATATATCCATTTAATTTTTTTATATAACTAGGATAATGTTGATTTTTATTTTCATAATAATGAAATTCAAACTAGAAACAGCAGACCCATGAAAAACATTATCATAAACAATATGGTAACCGCAGTGATGTGGTTCAGTGGTGAAGTGTGTTTTAATTACAGTAAATTAAATTAAAAAGTATATGAATTCAAATTATTCAAAATCAAAATCAAAATCAAAATTTATTTATTCAATTTAGGCCCTAAGAAGGCGCTTATGAACGTCTAAAACACTACCACCGGTTCGGAAAACAAACCCAGTCGAGAAGAGCGCAGGCGAGAAACTCGATCTGGTTCTTTTTTTTTCATAAATATAATATATATCATTTTCTTTGTCATATAAAAAAACTATACAAATCGTAGTTTTTAGTGGAAGCACAGAGATGTGGGTTAATTCCAGACATCACTATCGTTCACGTAATGCTCCAACCCTGTAATAACCTTTTGAGATTAAAACTTGAATCTTATTATCTTCAAAGCGGCATCGAAGCGTGCTATAAATAAAATATATGTTTGCTTTCAAAATTTAGTTTAATCTGTTAATAATACTTACGAATATTTTGTATAAAGTTTACGCAACACGCGACTGGATTGGTGTAATATTAAAAAAAAAAAAAACACATATTTTGTTATCGTGTTTTCATTATCATACCGCAAAAAATCTGTATTTTTTTTCCATTATTTTGAAAGCTACAAATATAACATATGACAAGAAGTTAGAAATTCCTGAGTTGATTGTTGTCAAGGATTCGATATAACAGCTGTGAAAAGAGAAATAAAAGAATATTACATTTTTATCATTTATTAATAGCAAATAATTATTACAATATTAATTGTTTGATGCAGATGAAGTGGCTAATGTAAACGACTTTCATAATGAGACACGTGCATTGAAACAAACATCCGGAATTGTTATCAATTTTATATTGTTTTTACATTGTTCCAAGATAAATTAACGTGATATAATTTAATATTTATTTTACACGGGGCAAAACTTCTAAATATTCCAATTTTCGGTAATGTTGGCTATGTTAAAAAGAATGTCAGACTTAACACAGTCTGAACCACAGACCTCATCTCCTCCTCTCTCTTCTCCAGCCGTATCCTCCGCACCTCAGCCGGGTGCAAGCGGAACCCACCACCATCCCTCCTCGCTGCCGAGTGCCGGTACACGGCAGCGAGCACCTCCGCTTCTCGCTCCCACGGCAGGGAGCCGGCGAGCACACAGGCCGCCGCCACGGACACCGTGCGGTAACCGCGTATCGCCCTCAACGCCACCGTGCGCTGCAGTGACTGCAGCACACGGATATTACGGGCGTTGAGGGCGTCCGCCCACACAGGTGCCCCGTAGATGGCCATGCTGCGCACGACCCCTGCGTGGAGCCGGCGGCACCTCTAGCCAGGCCCCCCCACATTCGGGAGGAGCCGCCCCAGTGCCGCCGCGGCACCGGCGATGCGCGGCCCGAGTCCCTTAAAGTGGGACTCGAACCGCCATCTCCCGTCCAGGGTGAGGCCCAGATACTTCATCTGGGCCTTCACCCGGATCCGGTGCCCCCCCCCACCGAGATGCTCGCTCCAGGGGGCGGCCCATGCTGAGGCCCCTGAACCACAGACCTAGCACAGACAAGACTGACAGTGAAGGTTAAAAGCCGTTACAAAAAAATGTGTTGTCATAACTAATCATAAATTTGTTATCGATGACATATTCTCATCAATGGCGTAACTATAGAGTGGCAGAACTGGCAAAATTCCAAGGGCCCCGGTCCGATGAGACCCCGGCCCGCGAAGCCGCGAGCTCATCATAAGAATACATATATTTTTAACATATTCAATAACATTAAAGTTAGACACGACTAAATATTTAAACTCTTTAGTAAAGACTTTAGTGATTTATTAAAATCAAATTAAAATAGGACGATTTATACCGGGGCCTTATCCAATAACTTTGGCGCGGGCCTCAGATGGTTTAGTTACGCCATTGATTCTGCTATAATCATAAATTACTGGCTAGGTTCAGGCCCACTGGTGGCGGCCACTGGAGTATTCGCGGTGCATGCATAGAGATCCCGTGTTGCTCCTACAAGGTGGCGGGAGGAACCGGGGGTTTAAAAGCATACCCCTTGAAAAAAAAAAAAAAAAAAAAAAAGTTCAGGCCCACTATTCATTACGAGAATAGAATGATTTCAAAATATACAAAACATAATCTTCAAGTAAAATATAATCTAAATAATAGTGTAAAAGAATATTATATTTGTTATAGAAAATGATGTAACAAAATACTACAAACTACTGTTTCAAAAAAATATAAAGGAGAAATTTAAGGAATGTTATAAAAGAAGTATGTAATTTATAGTTAATTAATTTATATTGTATTTAAAAAATTATGGGATGTTCAAGGTCTTCGTCTCTTGTTATTCTTTCAAAATAGACCATAAAAAGGGTGAACACTGAAATCAAAAGTAAAACCTAACAAAAAATAGATAACTTATAAGCGTTTTATTCTAGAGAGATAACCCCTATACTAAAATATGACGTCAAGGTTTACTTCTTGCTAGTTCTTTACTGACTTTTTTCACGGGAAAGAGATAGAGCATCTCAATCGCCACCAAAAACAACTAAATGAAATATCAGTAAATTAGTCCTATTGCAAACCAAACTCCAACTAAATCCTATTGCAACCAAAAATACAACAATATTAAGTGTGCAGATACGAAACAAATAATTGGACTGAATTCCATCCTGAATAAAAATTATACTTATTAGATTAATAAGTCATATTAACTTATCAACTAAATATCTATGAAGCTTGTTATCGGCCATCGATATTCATGACGTCATCATTTTGTCAAACACTAGCGTAAACAAATATTCTTTTATTTACCACCAAAATCCAATCTTCCAATTCTATATAAAGCAGTAAATTATTATAATATATCAATATAAATAAAGATAAAATCTATAATTGAAATCAGTTTTAATATTAAATATTAAACCCACATCGGCAAAATATGTGAACTAACAATGTGATCAAACTTGTCTTAATTACCGGTGAAAAGTTTAGATCATTATGTTGTGTAATTTGACGTTCACTCACTGAAAAAAACACAAATAATATTTTTACAGTTTCGTCGAAAATTATTAACTATTTAAATATAATTACTTCGACAGAGTTGACAGCGGTCTTAGAGGGTCATAGCAAGTATAGAAATTAACAATGTGTCATTCGATTCGCTATCTCTTTTTATTTTAGGCTTTATAAACTTAATCATGACTTCTCACTCGCACGCTCTGTTCGTCTGTTGAGCATAGCGAAAACATAATATATCTTTGGTCTGAACACATTTGGACCAGAAACCCAAAAAACCAGTGAGACTCCCAGGAGCGTGATTTTTTAAAGATTTGTCTCTTGAACTCCGGGATGATATTGAGTAGAAAAATCACTTGACCCGACCCGGGGATCGAACCCGAGACCTCAGAACGACAGTCGTGCCATACAACTACACCACCGAAGCAGTTATCTTAATGTAATCTTAATTATAGGTGAGTTGCTTTATTATTTATCTGAGCAAAAATTATTTATGAGACAATAATATCCAGTTTCTATTCTAATATAAATATAATTTAGTACGTTTCAAACAACATAAAACAGGAAAAAAATCTAAAATTAAAGTAAATTAAAATACAGAAAAATAAAAAAAAACATACACGGAACTAAGTGCTATAACTATAGATAGAAAATAAATTAATATAAAAGTTATTTTTTTTTAATTTTGACATAAAAGACTCAACAATATCGAAGACGTACTAGGAGGAGATTTATTCTATATTAATCTAGTACGTTATCTATTATTCCTTCTATAAATAATAAAGCACCCCATTCTATTTAGGTGTAATAAGGCTATATTACTTGTTCCAGAATTTAAAAGCGTAGCTTGTAAAGAGTTAGCCGGCGCTGTGTACCGAGACACTGAACCAAAGAGCCTCGGAAGGAGTCAGGAGAATTCCAAGCTAACCAAGCTAACTTGCAATAATTACTCCCACTAGAATACTATAGTTTGGTGAATTCAAAAAAATAGCGGGCACATTATGGCATCGAATAACTACATTAAGAGAAGAATGGAAAAATCTGAACGAGGCCTTTGTGTCGCAAACACTCACGGACTCTAAGTAACCTACAAAATAATGTATTAATATTAACTGCAATTTTATCAATTACTGTTTGTTGTTTGCAATAAAAGCTGTAGTTATGCTTTAACACAAAAAAAAAAAAACTTATATTACGTTATAATACAGATTGAATGTGAAAAAAAAATTCAAACGTCAGCTGTTAAGGTTCTATAAGAAGAAAATATGTTCAAATTTCAATTTTTTTTTTGTTAAATATATTTAGAGAATAAAAAACCGTCTACTTCTAATAATATAATATAGGTATTTGCGATAATATAGGTTATCATTGAATAAGGTTCAATGTCGAACGTTGACTAGTATTTTGTATGTAGTTATCAAAAAAATTAAGTCATTGACTCGATGAGGTAGCGGTTATAAATCCACATGAGTAGTGCTACTAGTTTCTGTCCAATCATTTTACAAGTTACATTCGAGACCTTTTGAATCGGTTGATGATCTCGGTAGAGAAGTAACTGATAACTCAAATTGCATCAGTTTTAAAACAGCTTTTTAGAATTATAGGAGGGTTCCCCGTTTCTCTTAATACATTTCCATATGCGAGCGTTCTTGCAGAAACTGCATGAACAATATTTTTGAATATTACACGGGAAAAAAATTACTAACGGGAATATTTTAGTATATAATAGGTACAGTATATATGCCTTTTTTATGTACGCTTTTAAAATAACTTTATGGTAGAAGATACTTTAAAATTACATTACAATTAATCATGTAGATTAATAACATTAATGAATGTTCAATTGCTGAATAAAGGACTTAATATTTAATTTTTTTTATTTAGGTGACAATAAAAAATATTTTCGACTTTTAGCTAAAACTAGTCAATTAGTAAGTATGATTTCATTATTTTCCCATAATTCAGTGATCTTAAATATTTGTCTACGATAAATAAATAATTTCTTATCTAAGTTACATAATTAAAGTAATAAATAAAATAATCTAGCTTAGTTTGTTTACAGATAAATATCGAGAGAGTTCATTGTGCTGGTCATCAAATATTACTGTGAATACAGATTCATAACTCTTTAAGAGGACATGCGGCGAAAAAGTAGGTTTTTCAAAAACCTATTGCTGTCGCGTTGTGCAAAGAAAGAAATCATAAAACATGAAAGCGACAACTGCAGCGCGAGCTGATTTTACCGTATGCGTAATAGACGAAAACATCACTTCGTAGTACTCTGTTTCCTCCTCCAAAATTCCTCCTCCTCCTCCAATTTTTAATCTTCTGTCAGTTTTAGAATATTTTTTTTAGCTTTTTTAAATTGAATCCATCAAATTTGTTTGACAAACGTATGAAAATGATGCTAACAAACGATTTTTTTTTTTTCATTTTAAATGGCTCCTAGTTTGTCCAATAACTAAATTATGGAAAAAATCAAAACGTACGGGCATGGCGGTATATATATAAATTATTTGGTATACAAATATTTACCATATAGCTATTATCCAGAGAGGTAACAGGGGACTATGTTTGTATGGTATAAATGCTGCTAGGATATCCTCTTAAGTTCCCTAGTTTTGATCAAAACTTAAATAAAAATTCCGTACGTGACTTGAGATATTACTGTCATTTCTTTGGATAAATAAAAGCTTTCCGCTCTCTTTCACATTTGGTAAATGAATTAGCTCATTTTAAATATTCGTTTCCACTAAGACTTTTTTCATTTAAATCTATACAATAGAGTCAGAATACCATGAATGTACTACAATCCAAAAAAATTAAATGACGTTTAGAGGCAAAGTTTCATTAAAAGATTTTTTTTCCTAAAAGGTACTTAGGGTAGGCGCAGCCCCGACAGCATCCGGAATAGTTTAGCAGACTGGTGGGACAACCCATACTGGGGCATTGGGTACGCCTACATATCACTTTGGCGTTATAAAAGTAATTAGTTGATGGAAATGTAGGTGCAAGTACTAACACTGGTTTCTAAGTTGTATGTATACTATTTAGAGGTGTAAAAGTAACGAAAAAGAGCGTACCCGTATGTATTCGTTAGTATAATAATGAGCACTGGTTACTCGTAACGTTACGTTACTCGTTACTATTCATACGTGACACCTAACCGCATCGAGTCGTATTGCGTACGGCATGACGTTAACGTTAAAATTTACTTGTATTTAGCTATGTAAAGTACATTATTAACCTTACCGTATTTTTAACCAGAATTGAATTTAGACCAAGTTTATTTGTTTTCAGAAATTTTTGCTTTTAAATTTCATACTCAAGTTTTATGTATCTCAAGAATTGTTTTATTTTATTTTTAGAGTTATATCGTTTTCACGAATATTCCAAATTCAAGCATCAACGGTACATGCGCGATCTGATATAGTTGTGTTTGTTTGAATAAAGAATCAATCAAACATAACATCGGTATGAAAAAACGAAACATGCGAGTAACGAAATACAATCGTGAATATCGTTTCGGTACTCGTTACTCCCTATTTACTTGCTGCCGAATACGGTTTGTTACAGCCCTAATTATTAACTAAATGAACTTTTGTCTGAAATAAAAGATTTTTACTTTATTTTAAAAGGCGGGTTAAATTACAGAATTGAGCAACAAATTCATAGGTTTTAGGATTTAGAATAAAACAAATCTTGATGCTTGTAAATAGTTTATTTTAAACATAATAATATCGCTTGAAATATGTAAGTTCATTAGAATGTAAGGTTTAAATTATTATGTTTCTAAGTTGATATTATGTACCTAAGTGTAACAACAATGTGACGATGATATTCATATGAGTAAACATTACAAGGATGTGACTTATCAATAACAAATTGTTTATAATGATTTAGTTAAAGTGCGGGACAAAGTTTAATAGTATTGATTATTACACAACGGAATTCTACCGCGTATTGTGCCTAACCTAGATCGTTTGTACCTAATAATGTGTTATATCTGTAGCAAAGGTATGCAGTGATTGCTTCTCTGTATTTATGTACGACGCGTTCTGACTCTTATCCATAATTTGACCTGATGTGAAATGGTGTTACGTCTGACGATGATGCCACATTAAACGTAAAAGAACTGGCTTGAAAATGATGCTGCAGATAACACTTTTGAGTGTCACTATATTGATGGTCTTAGATAGATATTACTAGGGTTACAACTGATGGTACTGGGATGCCTGCGTCAGCGACTTCCGTGGCCCGGCCATTGGTGCAAGAGGATCACTTTAAAATTTTCATGAGCAGTAGTCTAACATAATCCTCTTTGAGTTAGCTTAATGCTTGGCCCCTCATGGGTTTTCCCATGTAAAAAATGGCAGCTAGTTTGGCCCGAGCCTTAAAAAACCCTCACAAATATGCTATGGTTTCATCTTTATATATTTGTTTAGCAAAATATCAAGATTGTTGTAGAATGTCAGTCCATTTTGGTCGAAGTGGTGTCGTCTGATCCTTATATTACTGAGCCATAATTGCAGTTAATACATCGCTGGCGAACGTGACAAGCCAATTTGAATAGCCTCATTTGGTCTGTCGGGAATAACCATCACGAATCACGATCACTGAAGACATGCATGTACAGGGGAAACTTTCGGAACGTCACGCACCTAAGGAGACCACTATGGCAGGTTGTCACGATTGAATCAAACATGGCGATCTAACCACCTTAGATCAATACACTAGAAGTAAGCCATGAAATTTTTATTTTTATTACGATTAAGATTTTACTGTTCGAAATTCATCATATATTTGCAAAATGTATAATTTTTACTTCTTCCAGCTTGCATTGCAAATCATAATGACGTCAACCTGCAACATAATGTTATTTTGTAAACATTATCACTAATAGTATATCTTTATTAAACGATTTGTTTTCTTCGAGCTCTGCAAAAGATTACATTCGTTCGTCTGTTGTTAAATAAAGTAAAGTCCAAAAACGATGAAGACATGCGATAGATGAATATCTATTGACAATTTTTTCGGACCACATCTACCACGTCTATCGACTATAGCACACTTGCTGTTTCCAATACGCTTCAAATTGTCACGATGGGAGGTTTTTCACGTGATGCAGTCGGGTTCAGATCCACCACCACCTCGCTAACTGCTGGATTTATACTAGCTGATTCCGGAACACGACGCGCCGAAATGTGTCGTTCTATAGTGAGACTATCACCTAAGGATGAACTCCGATTTGGGTTGCGACTCTGTCAGGTACTAAAGCTCTACCCACATACTCAACTAAGATTAGGAATGAGATTTATATTTATTTAGATGGTACACCAATAGAGTACAAACAAATGAAAATACACAATGTTTTCATACAATAATAACACTATTCCAGAAATTCTTATAAATAACAGGTTTAAAAGAGGTAAAGAACTATAGAAAATGTCCGGAATTTGAGAGTAAATGCCATGAAATGTATTAAGCATACACCAAATTCGTTCGTACAAAGTTAGTATTTAAAGATACAGCGCCAGAGATTTCTCTATGGTTGTCTTTTTAGTTTAGCTTTACATATTGGCACTCTTGTAAAAGCTTATTCTTTATTACTTTAGCTTATTTAAAGATCTTCTTTATACGTATCAGAATTCAATAGTACACTGCCTGAATCCTGTGGTTTTATAACCGATATTTTCCATGTAAACAAACAAAGCGTTCATTAATCTACTATTAATATATTATAGTAAAAATTAATTTACTTATTCTTTGTATTTCTTATTACTTATTTATTATTGTTCAGTTTTGAACATGAATATTCAACAAATATAATATATAAATAAAACAAATATTGAGTCATTATTACATATGTTAACATTGTGTTCCTTCCCTTATCTCTATCCACATTTTTTTATTACGCTTAAGTAAGATGTACACTTGTTATTAATATGATATTAGATTCACATTATTGTCTGTATCTAGTATTATCGTTTATTTAATCTATTTATTTAAGTAGAGATATGTGCCACAAACAAACAAATAAATTACAGAAAGTTCAGTTTCCTATAGGATTACTCAAAAGCCAGAATATTTGCATGTATCTAATACGTAAAATACGCATACTGCGATCGTCACCATGGCTTTTAAATGTAGTTGCCATTCTTTATACTCTTCGTCGCAAATTGTAACGGTTTTGAAAGGGAGTTTCGCACTGAAGTATGCAGGAATATTTAAATATGTACTTCGTATTAGATCTTTGTAGCTATTCCGAAGAGCTGCCATTAATGCACTACTTGCAGCTCCAGCAATAAGATGAGGTGTGATAAGATGCAGTGTCGTCACGTAACTCCATCTGAAAAGTGTTAATATGTAAATTATTTATTTGACAGTTAAAATTAAATTTCCGGATTATTTTTAACAAAAATTTTTGACTCTTAATGGAATTTCTGGTAAACTTGAATAGTTAAGAAGATGATAATATATTATAAATTAAAGAATCCTCAAAATCTAATGTAAGAATACTATGATGAATCTAACTAATCTAAGAAGTTATGCCATCTAGTTATCGTTATATATTTACAATGAATTTGTGAAGAAGCAAAACAGTAATATAGTTTTAAAACTATTAAGTGACAATCATATTAAAACTTCATAAATAAATAATAATCCGAAACATGATAGATCCTTCACAGAATTAGATTTACCTATTAAATTCGCCGTTAGGTGTAAATTACGGTCAGGTGAGTATGTGTTATGAGGTGATCAGGTCTCGGTGGCACAGATGTACTACAGTACGACTGTCGCTCTGAGGTCGAGGTCTCGGGTTCGATCCCCGGCTCGGGTTAAGTGATATTGGGTTTTTCGACTCAGCATCATCCCGGAGTCTGGAATTTGTGCCCGATATGGCGACAGGCTCGCCCCTGTCACATCTGGGACGGAATTAAGCTCGGCGAAATGTGGGCGGTACAGTTCCCTATTTCACCTCTGCCTAACCCTTCGGGGATAACAGGCGTAAGCTTATGTTATGTTATGTTCTGATCTCATTCCGGTCTAGATCGAAGCAACCTGTGAAATCATAAATAAATTGCAGTTTGCCTCTCGTCATCGGTAAAAAAGATCACAAATTGCATGTAATGCATTTGATTTGGTAAATGTACCAGACAGCGTAATTGTGATGGGTGTTGTTGGATTTTGTTACCATACGAGATGTTATGAACTCCATAGCCATAGCCCACTCGTCCCATATGTGCAATACTCTTTAGAAAAATTTGTTGTACGTGCGCCTGTATCGGTCATAGTAATTTTTCTATCGTCTATGATCTTCGCTTGCCTCATCCAATTATCTGAACAGTATAATGTTGCCAGTACTTTTATTGTCCATTAATTTACTATATTCATTAAATTGCCCGTCGACTGACGCTTGTTGTTCATCACCCTTAGAGTGTCTGATTACATTATTTTACATAATCATGTAAAAATTGGTTGAAATGTCGTTTTGTCATCCATTGTAACGTTCAATGTTAATAAATTACAAAACAATAATTTCATCATTAAATAAAATAGTGATGTGACATCCCTTTTCCTTTATATTACGTCCTCTCACTCTTAACAACTTTTTCTTAATGACATCCAAATTCTATTCCTTCTCGACGTTCGTAATTTGAAATATTCCTTTTTAAACGGCCTTCTCATTGAATCTATTAAAAAATCATTTAGTTTAGTAGAGAGCACGCGTAAGATATAATATAAAATTAACAGTTGACATAAATAGAACCTAATAGGAAACCTTCGGGTTTTCTTAGTGAATTAAATAAATAAATATAATGATGATATAAATAATAATAATATAATAAATATTACAAAAAAAAAAATTGTAACCAATCACTAGAGGTTCCACGAAAATTCCATGGATTTTTTTTAGCAGGAATCTCATCTTTTTGTTAAGCGTTGATTCAAGATCGAACTTCAGTTCAGAGTCCTGATGTGGATAATAAGTTTACATAAGTATTTGTGGTTATATATCAGTGGATATTGGAAACAGTTTCGTTATTGTCGAGGGCACGCGTCCTTACAGAGTTCAAGCACCCGATTCATTCCAGTCAATACGCTCGTTATAGGCCGAGATAGGATAAAGTCGTAGTATAGTGTAAGGCCGAACAAGGGATTCTTTGTTGTTAAATTTTAATCTTTTGATAAATAAAAAAGTTGTATTCTTTAGAATTGTTAAAGAAAGTAATGGGACAAATCGCAATATTTTACGCCAACTGAAAGTAAGTTTTTTGTTTACCTAGTATGATTGTATATACCGTTACCCAGTTTAAAAAAAAAAAACTATTTAACTGTATTTATATTTGAAATAAAGATAACCGAATTCTGAAACCTAAAAGTAAAATATATTTATATCATATTGAAATCTATTGAAAACATTTACGCGTGTCCATAAAATATACATATAAGATTTCCGTAAGACAATGTAAACGCTGTCGTTTAAATAATATTTTAAAAAACATGAGAACTGATAACCTCTCTTTTACTATAATTTCTTCCTTCCTGATTCTGTGATATACTTAGCGATTTTATTATAGGCTGTCATTACTCAGAGTTAATTAAAACAGTTCGAATGTCGCCGCAATTCATTCTCTTTACGATACAAAATTTGATATCTTAATTAAAATTTACCTCGTTATAGAACATTACAAATACGATTGATGTGTTTAGAATAATTAGTTACTATGTAACATCGAATGGCTGTGAATAATTTATCTAATATGAGATATGTTGGTGATAAATCGTCCATACTATCGACCGGGCTAAAGATAACTGTTATTTGTGGCGACACCATTTGTTAAAATAATACTAATAATTATAGTTATGTGCTTTAAGTTTTCACCTATATAAAACAAGTTCACGCCTGTTATCCCCGAAGGGTTAGGCAGAGGTGAAATAGCGAACTACACCACCCGCATTTCGCCGAGCTTAGTTCCGTGTCAGATGTAACAGGGGGCGTGAGCCTCTCGACTATATAGTGTACACATATAGTATTGGAAAAAAAAAAACCATAAACTGGACATTATTCTGCACCTGCATAATTCATACGACGCAATTCTTCTAGAATACTACTGTCCATAATTATGTAGGCTTTTTTATACCACATAGGCTCAGCGCTTTAACCACAATCATACCTGATGTTTGGTGACGATGTGATCCCAGATGGTAAACACATTAAGCCTTTTTTTAACATGAAGAGCCCTGTCTCTCAAGTGGTTACTCTCAAGCCGTCTTTGGATTAGTGTCTATGCATGTAGATAATATTTAAAGATAAATACACTTCTTAAGATATAGAGTAAAACTGGTAAATTGCTAAAACTTGAATATTACTCATTATGTTTTGAATTTGTATCTACTCCATTTTAAGTTATGTTTTGTATCTTCTTAGTTATTTTTTAAGACAGTTCATTTTTTTAGTTTTGTGTGCTTTTAGATGAGTGACGAGAGTCGAGGGTTAGTTGGGAGCGGTTAGATGCGGACGGCCGAGGATCGAGTGTACTGGCGCGACTTGGAGGAAGCCATGTCCAGCAGTGGACTAACAAGAGTTGAAAATGAAAGTAGATGTCTTTGAAAATAATCTAATTGTATAGCAAAATTTTCATCGATTCTATTATACTATCAGGAAAAACATAACAACAAGTTTTAACGAGAATGTTAGTCACAAATATACAAACAAATATAGAGAAAACACAATAACATACACATTTTATTATTCGATAGCAATGATCATAAAATAACGTTTTATTCATATGCAGATGCTGGTAATAACGTTTTTTTCTGTTTAGACAATTTATTTTTAATTGAATAAATACTATTGACCGGAGGGCTCTTGAGAGCTTCACAAAAGTTTTAAGGGGAGCGTTTAGAGTGGTATCTAGCACAACGGCTTCACAGTGATACAGACCTAGGTTTGGATTACTTACTACCCGAGAATTGGACAGCTATTTGTTTATATTTTAGAACCGAATAACTATTTCGTTTTAACAATTGTATAAGAATCCAAAATTCTATGAAAATTAATAAAGGATGGCTTAGTTGACAGCTGTTATGCGGCTGAGTGCCTTCAGAACTCACCCCTAAAGTCACGGTGAAGCTGTAAAGGCCCTTCCGGTCAACAGCGTTAGCTAGGTCAAAGAAAATGAAAAAAAACAGCTGTTAAAACAGTGGATAGTGCGGCCGGATTCCGTTTCCGGAGTCAACTCTAAAATCAGCCTGAGCTTACGGTGAAAGAAAACATCGTGAGAAAATCATAGCACGGTTGTAGGGCATTTTTTAATAATGCCCGCCTGGGTAGCTACCACCCTCAAGTTTGAAATCCTGTCAGCAAATACCAATAGATGTGTTACGGCAGCATCACTTGAGAACCTTGATTGGAAAAAAACTGAAAATCACGGCCCTCGAAGTAGTTAAATGGAAACATCTTTCAAGACATGTTCTTGAACGCGGGTCTTTATTACATCATCATTATAAAAACAGGGATGGGAAAAATCAATCTTGTTAGACAAGTGAAATCGCCTGGCGCTCGTCACTTAAACTGTACAGATAGTTTACATTTAATGTTTGCTAGCTAACGATATCTATGACTGTCATAAAATGCAGTTTTCATACGTAAACATTTATTACTTAGTTTTATATCATATTTTATGTCATATTCTTTTCTCCTATAGTTCATGATATTATTATGATTTTTATTGCTAAAATTTTTTTGTACAGAAAACATAATCAATTCAACCTACCTCGATATCATTCTTACCATTTATTTAACTATTCTTTTCCTAAAACTAGTGTCGGTTTCATCTCAATTCCAGACGTTGTGAATTATACAATGCTCTATCCGAAAGTAGTAGTTTAGTTTATTTTCATGTCCTCAATTTAAAAGACAATTATTTTTGGCTCTTAATTTAATAAATTAACACAAATAATTATTCATTGCAAAATTTACATACATACATAACGTCACGCCTCTCTTCCATAAGGGTAGGCGGAGACTTACATCCTTCCACTTGTTACGATCCTGACACACGTCTTTCGTTTCTTCTACTTTCATATGCTCCTTGCATGCTCTTCAGGTACGAGTATTTTTAGTCTCGCCTTTCTTCAGAACTTCCTCAATCTGGTCGAGATACGTTCGCCTAGGACGATCCTTACCGGCTTGCCAGAAACCCTCACCTTGTAAAATTGTTTCCTCAATCTTCTTTCATCTATCCTCTCTACATGGCCAGACCAATTAAGTATCCCTTTCTATATCTTTGTCACTACATCCTCCATCACATCATAATGGTCCCTTATCCTATTTCTTACTTTATCTATTATTCTCACGCCAGTTATTCTTCTTAGACTTCTCATCTCTACGCCATTCATCTTGCTTTCATGTTTCTTCTGCCAGACCCAGCACTCTCTACCATGCATAAGTGTAGGGACCAGTACACCCCGATGCACAGCCAAACGTGCCTTTTTAGAGACATTCTGGCTGCACATAAAGTTACGCACGGCCTCAACTCTTCTCTCGATAAAAAAATTGCAAAAATTAACTAATTATATTCTTATATATACTCTCTTTAATTTCTCTTTTTTAATATAAATATAAATGAGTATATAAAAAATATTAATTTATTCAAAAAGTAACTAGAATTATTTTTAATTCTTGATTTATTATTTAAGTCTAAATTTGAGTATGTAAAAATTCTCATGGAGAAAAGACGTAAGATGGTCTTGCAGTCGTCAGTCAATGCTAATAGACATCGGCAGCTCAATAGACAGATTTCCAAGTCTCTTAAACGCGACCTATGATGGTATAATACCGATCATAACAAGAGGCTATAGAGCGAAACAGAGGCTCCAAAGTTTACGCTACAGATCTGGCTATTGAGCATAGCCGATTGACCAAGCTGAAGGCTGACATCGGTAGAATGATATCCTCCAGGCCTGAACTATTGAGGGAAGTCGAGAAGTTATAAGGACAGCTTTACACATCAACACGAAAGATAGCCCGTGACCTGAGAGCTAGATTAACCCGACACTTCACCGAAGATATCCCGAACATCAGTCTGTAAGAAATTCGAATGGCTCTCAAACAGCTCAAGAACAACAAGGCGCCGGGTGATGACGGAATAACAGCTGAGCTGCTGAAGGCGGGTGGAAAACCGATCCTTGAGGTCCTTGAGAAGCTCTTTAATTCAGTCATCTTTGAGGGAAAAATTCCACAGACGTGGCACAGAAGTTATTGCTAAACTTAAGTAGCAGTGGGCTGGGCACATTGCTCGCAGAACCGATGCGCAATGAAGCCAACGGCTTCTCGAATGTCTACCACGCACCGGAAGATGTAGCGTGGGTAGGTCCCCAATAAGGTGGACCGACGACCTGGCAAAGGTCGCGGGAATCCACTGGATGCGGGTGGTGCAAGACTGGTTTTCGTGGAGATCTTTTGAGGAGACCTATGTCCAGCAGTGGAAGTCTTTAGGTTGAATGGATACCAATTCGAATATAGTTTTCAGATAAATGTCAGAAGTATATTCGAGAAATGCTAAGGTTGTTTATTATTACTATCGATTGATGAAGGCGATACTTTGCAGAAATATATTATAAATAATGTGGTTGATGTTACTTTGATAATTCCGCATCAAATGATTTTCAGCTGTCACGTCTTTTAGAATCTGATTTGTTTATACTTTATTATTTATTTGTTTTTTTCTTTAACCGCTCGAGCACTTATCTGGCGTTTACGCCAGCTTTCCATTGTTTTCCTATTGTCTTATTTTTATGGGTACTCGACACATTAATTTAATTGTTTGTTTGGTTATTATAAACAATTCAGGTTTCAAAAGACGTGCCAGCTGAAAATCATTTGAAGCGAAATTAGTAAAATAACATCAACCTCATTGTTTGTATATTATTACGCTTTTCTATACAGTAACCCCTTAAAATTACTACACGTAAATTATGTCCCGTGCGTCGGCTATTATTATTCATATTATTTTGAACTAAAAAGAGAAATATGATATCTAATTTAAAACATAAAAATACACTAACAAAATTCGGCATGAGTAAAGCGTTGCTGTGTAGTTTAAAAATGCGTCGGAGCGACCGGATCTTACTTTAAAATTTTACTGCCTTGGAAAGGCATAATTTTTGACATATCGTCTGCAATACTGAGAACGTGCTGCGTAATTATACGGCGTCGGTCCCATTTGGAGCGTCGCGAGCGGTCTGAATCATGAGTGGGTTCCGATTTTAACTTAAGTGTGTTTCTTTAAAGATGTGTTTGTAAATGTATCACTTAAAATTTACTATTTTTCCCTAAAAATTCAACTATAACCATTATTGAAAATTTGAGGAAACCAACGAAGTTTTACCTTTTTTATTGATAGCTAGAGCTCGTCGATAGCTATTAAACAAAAAAGCAGACGAAAATTGATTGTTACTATAGACCAATTTAAATGTATATAGAATTGAAACAATGTGTGTTTTAAATGAAAACATATATATATTTTTTTAATTAACAAGTACTTTTAAATATCTTGTATATTATACAATTACAGCGCCTACTATCATTGTTTACGAGAATAAAAATTAGCTAAAATTACAGAAAAATAATTACATACTTTGTATAATCTATAAATAATCTGAAGTATTATACGAAGTGGTAAAATTGTTTTTTGTTTATTATGGACAAACATCTACTCAATCAATTTTAAAAACTCTTTACCTCTAGAAAACTATTTTTATTTTCCATATATTCGTGCGAAGTAGAGTTTGGTTGCTAGTATTGAATAAATATTTTATCAAAAAAGCTAATCTTCCAATAATAAAAATACTTTCGGCAGTTTTTGGAGCGAAACTTCTTTAAGGAGTTTCTATAATCGCTATCATTACGACCGCAGTTTAACTGGCGCGTTCCCAAAACATCCCCGTTTCGGAGTCCAGAAAGTAGTATTGAACTGTAAAATACAAGGTCGTTAACTCTTAAATAGTACTCTTTGGATTGTTGGCTTATTTCAAAAGACGGAAGGATGAGCAGATCGCGTAGGACTGATAATTGACTGCAACAATAAAGATTGAGAAAGCCTTGTGGCTTGAAATTGAAACCTTGAAATATGGTGTCTCAATGGCAACATTGTAAAATCAACACTTAAAATTCTAAAACAATCCTGAGCTTTAAATGAAAACTTCATAACGCTGTGCAGACTAGAACGATCCTGTATTGCTGCGATCTATATAAATATAATATTTTAGTCCCATACTACTAAAGCTTACTAACTAAACCTACCGCCTGGATATATTTTAAAATCGTTTTGGCCAAGAGCAAATGTACCTCCTCCAGGAGAAACGTGTGCTTACCCAGAATTAGGTTATGTTGGGTATAAATGATCATTTTGCTCATTAGTAACAAGATAAGGGTTTTTTATTCAGTTCAGCGCTTTGACCATAGTTCCATCTGAAGTATGTAATCCAATGTAGTCCAGACTGGTAACCACACTAAGCCTAGAGGTGTTTTTCACACCTATTAGTGTTTAGCAACAGGTTAGAAAAGTTGAGAGTGGTAACTACCCAGCCAAGCATTATTGGAAAATGTCCCACAATTGTTTAAAGATATTTTCCTTCACCGAATACTCAGGCTCATTATTGAGTTGGATAGATTGATAGGTTTGAACTTACGTCCATCGACGCGGAATCCGGCCCCACTACCAATTGCGCCACCGCCGCTTCGACAATAAGCACTATAAATAAATAAGTATCCATATATAATTTGCGGCCTGCTAAGGTTAGTTATAAAATCATTTTAAAATACATCAAACAGTTCAGGTTATAACAAGTTATTAATTTAGCAAGTTAAATCGTCACTTCAGCTGGGTTTGTACTGAAACTGCAAATTTACAAACCCAACATTTCATTATATATTTTCATTATGATGATAGGAATTTCATGTAATAATAACATATCTTATAATAACTTGATAATTTTACCTTTAAATACTTTCACATGTTTTTTTTCACTGGAGTGTGGAGACTTTAATGACAACTTCATGAGTAAGCTTCAATTCATGAGTTATGGAGATGATCTTGTATCTGTCATCACGATGCCTATAAGCCTCTATTTTGATAATTTATGCCTGTAGTCATTACAAACAAGGTGTGAGATATATGATTAGTAAATTATGTATTTTTTAATAAATTAAATATTTTTAAACAAACGCTTAACAGCCTTTTATGATTGTATAAACTATTTTTCTGTTAATTCAATAATGGGCTTAGAATTTTATTGTATGGAGTTCGTTGATAGATTCTTGGAACAGAGGGTAGCCATTTTATTTTAAATTTTGGTCAATTTTAATATTTAATGTTGATATAAATAAAAAATAATAATAGGAGCTTGTTAAGATAAAAAAATCTTACCTTTATGTTAAAAGTTTCGAAGACTTTCGTGATTACGAATTCTGAAATCAGACTTAGTACAAGATAAGTTATATGTTTCAGACAGATTAAATGAGGAAATTATAATATTTTAGAAATATAGATAATTTTTCTTGTTAAATTAATTAATAACTTATTATTTTATTTAATTCATAATTATATTTAACAATGGGTCATTTCGCGCTGTTCTTCTTAGATACCTACTAAATAAATAATTATTTATAATGTCACGTAAATACTCATATTATTCATTTGATTATAAAATTATAATAATTTTATTTATATAACATACATTTGAAATAAAATTAAGTGTTACTAAAAATAAATAAATACTCAGTGAATTATCAGCCAATAACTCATAGAGTATTTTAAATAAAAACAAACGTTAAAAATAAAATGGTATAAAGAATATTGTATAATAAATAATCTATTTATTCTAATCTATTGTCTATTCTCTAAATTCGTTTTTCTTGAGACTTGCTAATAAAAAATAATTTAAGCCATCCATATATAAAATGTTTAGAGGGAATTGTTTACATAGATGAATTATGTCATAAGATAATATATAAGAAATATAAATACAAACATATTTGATATTTAAATAATTACAAAAGATAATATCGAATATTGAAATAGACGAATACAGCATTTTACGAATTTTGTATCAATGAATATGGGGGCCAACATAATGCGCCTTTCATGTGCTGTTGATCCTCCCTTCCGTCTACGCATAACGCATACTTCGGCCGCTCGGAAGCGCAATCTACGGTCTTGTAGCCGTTCACTCCGCACCGGTAACATTGTCCTGCCCTATCAATCTCCGCTGTACATATCGGGTGTGAGTGCTCCAGGCCCATGCACTTAAAACGTTGCAGAGGCTTTGCTTTAAGAGCATACACCTGGGCCACTCCCCATCCTATTCTCAGCCGCTGGAATTGCAACCTCCCTCGTCACTTTCCTCTTTTTGCTCTTCCCAGTCACCGACATAAAACATCCCTCTTCTGCACCCTCCTCCTGGCTTCTCTCCTCTTCCTACTTCTCTGCCGACGTCCTTTCGGGAAGGGGCCCCAATCCATCCCTAGAACGGCGGAAGTTCTGAGCCACTCCCTTTCTTCCCCACCAACCTATTCCCCGCCTCAGTATGTGCCTTCTTGGCGAGGATTGGCTTCCCCCCAGCAACTGCTCCTGAGAATAGCCGACATTGTCTCTCTAGCACCTCAAACCTCCTGGTAACTCCCTGCAACGCACCCTCCACCTTCCCCATGGCCGCCGTAACAACCTTGGTAAGTATGCTTGCCAGGGTCGCCCTTCCTCCAGTGTTTCCACCCCTCCTCATCCTCTGGTGAGGGTAGAATAGCAACATCGATAAGCTGTCTTTGCTACAGCTGCTGCTTAACCCTTTCTTTTCCAGCCACCAAGGACTCCAACTCCTCACCCTTCCTCTGCAGCACCTCTTTTTCCTTTTGGGAGCTTCTTTCCGACATGAGCCTCCTTTCGAAAGCAAATTACCTCGTTGCTCCTTGCACCTTTATCAGCCTCACCGCCGTGTCCGCCTTTCTGGTATAAAGGCCCACTTTTATTTTTTCCCCAATCTTCTCCAGGTCTCCTTGAACGTCTAGGAAGAGATAGGTGATTTTTTCCTCCATCATCCCGCAGAAAGCCCCAAGCGTAGCGTCATCCCCTTCCCACACTTCCTTTCCTTTTAACGCCCTCATTTGATCCCCCTTCCTTGCCTTTCTGCACCTGCCTCTCATTGACATCGTGCGAATAGAGGAGGAGGGTCACCCCCTACCCATTTATACACGAAACCCTTACGTCTACCCGAACGTATAAACAACTATAAAAATAATAAGAATAGCCAACAATAAACATTCGACAATGTAGCAGTCGGCGCCGAGGGCTCAGAATAGTACACCTAAGTCACCCCAAACACCCCCAAACAGTTCAATCCCTCCAACAAGAAAAAACAGCAACAAAAACAACCGAAAAACATTAACCCAACAAAATATGGTGAAGAGTTTCCCAAAGTTCGCCAAAAGAAGGCGCCGCTATCGGTACAGATCACCCTATAATATTCTCAGTAAAAAACCACCTGAACTTACCATACCTACCTTGGGAATCACACTTAGCGGCCAAGCCGAGTGTCAAGCCCTTGTGCTAGTTACCTTTTGCGGAGAGTGCCTTCAGTACTCGCCCACAAAGATACGATGAAGCTATTAAGGTCCTTTGTGTCAACACCATTAATTAGGTTAAAAAAACCATACCTTAGGATAAAGTTGAGAAAAAGTTTAACTTTATCACCAAGAGATGGCCACACTGGTAGTTTCACTTGTGCTGTTTGAGTGTGACCCGAAAACACCTAGGCAGCAACGCACTGACAGAACACACTCGTGAACCTCGCCCCCGCCCGAATAACAGTCTGACCGCAGTCGCGTCCACTAGAGCTCGGACTCCTCCGTTCTCTGCAACAGCTAGAGCTGTCCCGGTCGATCATTTGCCGTATCCCGGATCGATCGTGCCCCATTGGGCAATGTGTGATCGGGTTACGACGACTCGATCACTTCATGGATCGATTACTATGATTTTCAAGTTGTGAATCGTGAATTTATCATAACTATCGTGGGTAAAGAATGTGGATCAGGCAATATCTGTTCTATATTGTCTGCCCATCTCGTGTCAGAGATCGCAATATCCAGTTGCCTGAATGCAATCGAAAGAGGCAAAGATAATTCTGTTTGCACCTAATAATGCGCGTAGGCCGCTATATGAAGCGTTTGTGTGCACTGTGCTGCAGAGCGTAGCGCTTACTTACAAAAATGACACGCAACGCGGGTTTTTTTTAGAGATTGGCGATTCGATCATTCGGGTAAAGGTTGCAATTGAATCAAAGTGATTAGATTGATCACGATCGACACAGCTTAGCCAGAGCGCTACTATGATAATATATCCTAACGTTTGTTATACATACTCATAAATCGACTTATAAATTGCACCGAACAAAGATAAAATAGTGAAATTAGTTCTTTCCTGATATGCGTTTCACACAAACTAACAAACAATATATGGTAATCCTTATCATCATTCTGAGAATATTCGTTACCCAAATACGTCTAAGGTTGGCATAGATTTGCAATTTCACATGATATATACTGTTACTTGTGTATTTATTAACATGTACGACAATCGCCAAGAAATTTATGTTTATGTTAGCTAAATGATGATTTGTTCCAAGGCTTCTTACTAGGGATGTCCCTTTCCATATTTTAGTAGTTCAAATAGTTGGTTCAAATTCATAAAGAAGTATTTCAAACTAGGAAGACTTAAATATTCCTGTCGAAATATCATACCTTTGTTATTGTTATTTGGTAAAAATAATTAAAAACTAAATTATTGTTTGTTTTATTAATTAAATGTTTCATTTACTATAATATATTTTTTGTTAATAATTAAATTTAGAAATGTTTATAAAAAAAATCGTCTTCTGAAACAACAATTTTGGTTTAAGGGCACCACCTTTACATTTCATTCCTTACGAGTTAATTCCAGTTGACAGAGATTCAGTGTTCAGAGTTCCGATATGTTTTTAAATTTATTTCATTATTACTTATCCTGACTTTTTCACATCATTTTTTAAGAATATTATATGAAGTGGTTTGGTTTTTTTTTTTTAAAACTACAAATACTATAGTATAAACAAATGTTTGAAATTAAATTCCAGCCATGTACGTGAAATATTAAAAAAAAAAACGTTTTATTCAGTAATTCAAACAAACAAACACACAGAGATATAAAAAGCGAAGAAGAATTTTGAAGCGATGACGACTTAGTTGGTAATGTGTTCGGATTTTGCGTCAATGAAAGTGGGTTCAAATATTATGCAACTCTAAAATCAGCCTGAGCTTTCGGTGAAAGAAAACATCGTAAGGACGCCATAACATGTTAGGTAGGGCATTTTAAAATAATTCCCGCCTGGGTAGCTACCACCCTCAAGTTAGAAACCTGTCTTCAATCACCAACTGTATTCAGTTGAGAACTAGTACCTCTAGGCTTAGTGTGTTTAGCACCCTACACCACATCGTATCTTAACATCAGATGTGATTGTGGTCAAAGTGTGTCTTTTTTACTAAAAGTTGTATTTTGAGAAAAATTTAAAGATACTTTATTTGCAAACTTTAAATACGCCAACCCTATAATATTTACCATACAATCAAATATATTATGTTAATTATATACAACAGTAGACGTCCTTTCAGCAGACTGTGGTATCGCATCAGACAAGATTATAGCCACAAACGAACACTCCGTCAGCTCTCATAATAAAAATGTGACGGTCTGCGAATAAATAGCTGATCCTTCAGTTTTATATTCCAATAAAATATAGATTTCGGGTCATGTCTGTACGTTGACACACAAACTATTTATTGTTATAAATCTATACTAATAAATAAAAAACTGAAGTGTCTGTTTGTAATGTGAAAATAACATTTTTCTACTAAATGAGTATACATTTATATACGACTAGCTGTGTGTGTGCGTTTCATATATTCAGTTTTAATTTTTTTTTTTATACTGGACACTAATTATTATCCAAAAAATTTTTGCTACTCACATTAGGCAAAGATAATTCTTACCTTTTATACCTTTGCGTTACGTTATTGTTATTTTCGTGGGTAACCAAAATTCTCTAAACAGAAAAAAAAAAATAGTCTATGTTACTCGGTGATAGTGTCATTTTTAAAATAGATTGAGTGGTTTTCGAGTTTGTCCAAAAAAAATATGTAGACAAAAAACCAGATCAAATTTCTTGCCGATTCTTTTCGATGACTAGGTTGTTTTCCGAATCGGTAGTAGTCTATTGACGCTCATAAGCGCCATATCAGGGCCTAAATTGAATAAAGTATTCTTGAATTTTTGATTTAAGAGAAATTAGCCACAGAATTGAAGTAAATAATATAAAAATTTGAAGCTTTTTTTGGGAATCTCTCTGGATTTACTTTTTTAAATCTATAGAGATACCCCAGGTCCGATATAATACATTTTTCAGACTGCCCGTTTTTGGAACATAAGATATAGCCTAATCATAGCTTACATAATTTGCACATGATACTCTAGAAAAGAGAAGACCAAATTAGGTTACGCAACGCAAAAAGTATCTGACCCAATTCAGATAAAATCACAAATAAAATTCAAAGTCTTAACAATAGCACTTGTGATAGCAACAATGAAATAAATTCTATAATATAAAAGAGTCACATACAAACACACAATGTATCTCGTAAATAGTTCAAAGATATACGACCACTTAAAACTCGTGCGGTATGCTCCTCTGTTCCCGAACGTATTGTTAGAGCAACCGAAGTTCGCATTTTAAAAGATTTATGTCGAATATTTTAAGATTGAAAAAAACGATTTCGTAAATAAATTTTCTAGGACCTAACTGTTTAGTTTGTAATTAAGCTCCTGCAACAATATTGTCTGCAATGATACATTTACGCAAAACGATTATTTATTGCGAAAATACTTTTATTTTTTTATTAATTTTATTTTAATAACCTGGTTACATTACAGGAATAAATATTAAAAAAATTAATGTTATAAAATAATGAACGATAAATAAGTTTCATAAAAAGTTTCATAATTTAAATTCAAATAGTCAAATGAATAATACGTGCATTAAATGACCTAATTGAATAGAACTGTTTTTATTATTTATGATTATCAAAGGATATATTTTTACTCTTAAAACATATTATAGAAGATAAAAATGCAGGCAGGTGACAATTTTTGTTTAGTTGACTGTATTTCTGTAATTATATGCTAACCTCTATGGGCGATTGCGATGACTTCCCGCATCGCCTGTTCTTCTCTGTGCTCTTCTTGTGGTTGATAATCTGTGGCTCGTGCTAATATGGCGCGTACGACGTCTCGTGGCGGGGCGCCTACCGGGGTCGGCCGCGAAGTCAGCCCCAGCTAATTACAGACAAACAGATTTTATTCCACAACCCTAACACCTACTCATTATACATATTTATTTACTAGCGATCCGTCCTGGCTTTACACTGGTATATATATATTTAAATTAAAATATAGCCTAATTATAAGCAAAAAGATAGCAATCGGTTATTAGTTTCAGAGTTTATTGACCGCAAAAAAACATATCTTTCCTCTTAATAATAATAGACTATAGAGAATTTAGATACACATATGTAGGTAACAATAAGAAGTATTAATTCAGTATGTTATTAACCAATTTCAAACACAGTTAATTTCGGATGGGAAATGTCTGCGAAGGCAGTTTTTATTACTTAGGCTGTCGAAATGTTTCAACATCCAGTAAAATAATTTATTACGGGTAATTTAACGAGTTCGTTGTCCGTCTGGATCTGAGTTATTAGCAGTTAGTACTGCTGGGTTTGAGGAAGCGATTTTTTTGAACTACAATCAGAGAGTTTCGACTTTATTGACGATCAAGTTACGTTAGATTTTTGGCTAATATTGAAGCGTTATAAATAAGTCATGTGTATGTAAGTAATCGGCCGATTAGCTATTCCTGTTTTTTACATAACTATAAACAAAACCTCTAGATATAAAATACTATTGAATTTAAAAAGCAAATCAGAATTTTTACAAAAAAATATTAAATAAAAAATACGAGCTCTCAAAACGAAATATTCTCACTTTGATTAATGTTTAGGGAAATTTTAATAACTTAACAAATTAAGGATAGCTTTCCATTTTCGCGCTTTAGAAACAATTTATTATTGTAATTTTTTTTTTAATCGAGTCTATCAAAGTTACTGCATTTTTTCTTATATTACATAAAGTATAGTTAAGAAAGGTGACAGTGCATCGATGACAATTTATCAACAGTTACTATTAGCATGTCGGCCTAAATTTATCAACGCTAAGGCATCTAGGTAGCTCTGATCATACACTTGCAGATTTTAGAACGTGATGTACCTTGACGTAGCATTGCTACGGGTTTTTCATAAGTGTATGGTAGTCGCGATTTAGCTGAGCACGAAAGCACTATGTGCATATCGCAGGAGACCTAGTTTCAGCCACATGGCCATCTAACACGTGAGATCATATTAACATTCTAAACACAAGGGAGTAGAAAGTTTGTTTGCTACGTAAAATTAAAACTGCCTATTGTATCGTTGTTTTTTTTTTCATTTAATTATTGTCGAAAAATACAAGTACCCTAAGTTACGCCGCGTAACTTCAACTATCTGCAAGAAATCATCAGACGTCCACTGCTGGATATAGGGCTACCCCAAAGATCTCTACAACGACCGGTCTTGCGGCACTCGCATCTAGCGGATTCCTGCATCCTTCATCAGGTCGTAGGTCCACTATAGTGTGTTAGTAAGTGGGTCACCTTGGCAAGGATTTGTGATTTGATGCGGTCGATCCGCGCGGGGTGGGCGTGCGGCGGGTCTGCGGTCCGGCTCGCCGCGACCAGCGCCGCCCACACGATCAGCCAGGCGCGCATGGGCGCCTAGCCCTGAACCACGCTCACCCACCTCCATAGGATCCGTGCCGCGTGTTCATCTCTATACCTGTACACACACACACACACTCATGAAACTATAAAACGAATCAACTGAAACATACATTCACAAGCTATTCGTTACAATCAATAAATAAACGTTTATTCGACGTATTTAATAAGATATTCTTGCGGACTTTATTCCATACAATAGTTTATTCCGTAAATTAATTATTATAGATATTCTTCGAAAATTATTAAAAACTTAGATTTCACTGTCGTTGTCTGAATCAATTTGACGAAAAATAGCAAAAAAAAAAAATTGCGCGGACGGAGGACCCCCGTCAGGAACGAAGTTCTTAGTTAAAACAGTAATAGAAAAACAACAACAACACTATATAAGGCCTACATGTAATAATTAGACAATGACTCGTTGTGAAGAAAATATCTTAAATTATTATTATTCCTTCTTAAATAAAAATTAAACATCGTGCGACGCCATCTTGTGTTCAAACTTTGAACGTTTAACGAATTACTTCAGTGAGAATCCAATTTAATTTTAAAAATAAAGCGCCATCTCTTATTTCTAGTACAATAATAATATACAAAGAAACACCTATTTACATTAATAATAATAACAGTCATCAGGTAGACTATACATTAGACGCTGTATAGCCATCATATATAGACTGTACGTAAAAGGAAAAAAACAAAAATATTTGACAAGTGTAACTAGTATTTAGTTCGTGGCTGAAATTCGATCATTTATTAAAAAAACTTTGGTTTACAAAAGAACCTATTTCTAAATATGTTATATAAATAACTTTAACCGTTTGAGCACTAACCTGGCGTTTACGCCACCTTTCCATTGTTTTCCTATTGTCTCATTTTTATGGGTACTCGACAAAGTACGTCAATATTAAACGACAAATATACAGAAAAGATAAACATACTGAAATGTTTTTTGTTTGACTATTTATCTATAGATAAATGTTGTGTAAAATAATCATTAAAAGTGAGATTTTTGTATTGAGTTAAGAAACAATTATGTACCGTAAAATAAAAATAAAAAAACATTACGTCCCCAATGGGCTCGAATCATCAACCTTTCGGTTAACAGCCGAACGCGCTAAACTATTGCGACACGGAGGCGACATCTATATTACTGAAATTTAATTACAGCTACAAAAAGCTTACGCTTTTTTTTAATGTTACGGACGTCTTTTGCCGGCTAAGGTACCCCTCCACAGCGCCCCATAAGGAACTTCGTTCCAAAAAAATATATAGAGGTATAGCCAAAATCTTCCTTATTTTATAATTAAAAGAAAAATTGTAATCGGTCCTGTTTTGGAGGGAGAAACAGAGGATTATGAAGTGATGATTTCAACTATTTGGCATAGGTCCCTTACACGTCTTATAACTCTTACTTTGTGGTGCAATGCGATAGCAATATATTTCTGAAATAAGTATTTACTGTTTAAGTTTGTTAGCAACTGCGTATCTTCTTAAATATATAAATTATAAAAGAGATATGGCAACAGCACTCAACGTCGAGGGCAGCAGCATGCGATATAATAAAACTTACATAACGTTAATTTTTAAGAAGGCCTATACCTATACTAAATACTAATTATTAAATTGCTAAACTAGTCATGAAAAAATAGTGCATGTAATCTTTACACGGGGTTGAAACAAAAAATGTATGACAAAAAAGATTAAATGTTAGATAAATATGTCATATTAAAGCTTAGATTAGTAATTTATCTATACTAATAAATAAAACTGGAGTTTCTGTTTGTATTGTCAAAAAAAAATCTTTTTTACTAAATAGCTATGAATGTTTACACTATAGCTATACCAAAAATATATATATATTTTAATTTTTGCCTGTCTCTCTGTCTGTTTGTTCCGGGTAATCTCCGAAAGGGCTGGACGGATTTAGACGGGGCTTTTTTTGGTACTCCTGGTAACTTAGGGTACTTTTAGTTTTCGAAAATGATTAGGGTGCCACGTAAAAAAGTTAAAACTCTTAAAACATTTAATAAAATCCGATACAATGCACAGTTTCACGGGCAAGTGCTTGAATTTGTGAGAAATATTTTTACATTATCTTAGTAGTAAAAAAAATTAGAGTTCCGTATAAAAAAAAATAGTGAAGATACATGAAACACGGGCACACAGCTAGTTGATAATATAATTTACAGTATGAGTAATAGTCAAAGCCATATTTACTGAACATCGTTTCCGTTTGAAAACGCTAGTAACATAAACATTTTGTCCTACGTCATAATAATATAATGAATATAATATTATCCATAGTATATTATTTGGTTATGACTAAAGAATTTGTAATATTTTAGGCTTCTTTATATATTTGAACACCGAATCAATCGGTGTTTGGGTTACGAAAATATATTAATGAAATGAAAGCGGTAGGAAAGCATTTTTAATACACACATTTGAAGCACACGGTCCAATTTGTCGTCAAATACCTAGATCAAAGAGAGATCTAGTAGTCATTCTTCAAACCTATACACTTACTACATTACAATATCTATAATTTTACAACAAATTTAAATAAATGATCCGCCCACTTACAATTTAATTTAATTTCTGGGAAATTAACATTTACTTTCATTCATCAATAACTATCAACATTATCTAGGTTTAATGTTAACATATCTTTTTTTTTAAATAAGCTAGCTGTATTTACTGGTATATTGCACATATATTTAATTGATTTAATTAATATATATGTACCATATAGCATGAATCTATGTTATAATTATTACGAACTAATAAATAAATGTATAAATAAACATTTATTAGGATTACAGCCCATAGCTAAACTTATAATAAGCTATAAGAAATTAAATATTAATAAATTAAATAATAACTCTTAAAGTCATGAAAATAAGACTAGACTATAATTGAGTTATAACATCAGGCTGATATTTCCACAATAAATCCTAGTAATAAATTTGATTGACTTCGAGTTCGGAGAATGCAATTCTGAAAGTCAAAACGAAAAATGGAAGAGAGTCTTCTGAAACAGCTTATTATTAAATATGACGGTAAGAAATACACACCAAGTATATGTAGACTATAAATTAATTTTTACAAGAAAAACAAAACCATTCTGAAATAGGGATTTAGTAATCAAAATATAAAATCAAATAATTTACAATAATATACCAAATGAATTTTCTTTTAAAGCATTGACATTTATATTGAATTTTAACTATATTATAACAAATTGCCATTTTGTATTTTATTACATATAAATAAAACAAACGAACATTTCAAGGTTTAACTTTCAAAACAATGTTGGGTTTAAAACCGTCTTATCCGCGTGGTAATAAAGTATTTAAAACCGGATATAACGTAGTAAACAACTATTAAGTCCGGTTCGCGTCGATAAAACCGGGTAAAGTTTTCAATTGCACTAATTAAAGTACTTTATCTATCCAACCTAGTTTGTAATTACTTACTACTGCGGTTACTTAGTTGGCTTCTCCTCTTTAAATGTTACATTTACTTCAATATAAAATCGTTTACATGTGATTTTTTTTTCTTAAACAAACAGAGTACATGTAAACTTCTTAATCAGTGATTGTCTCAGTTTTAGAACATTTGAAAGACAGATAAATCTTTTAAAAATATGAAAGAAACTGGTGAAAAATTTATTTAACCATAATTTTGCACGGTTCAGAAATTTGAGCCGTGAAATCAACAAAATTCTAGGCGTATGGAGAAGTGATGTCTGAAAAACATTTTATACAACACTAGCTATGACCGCGACTTCGTTCGCGTTTCATATATTTAAAAAAATCATTGTGCTTTCGATAATAGCATGGCCAGATTTGATGAGCGCATTAAAATGTGTTCGGAAATATTCCGGAAATTATATGTCGACGGTAGTATGCTCTGATAAAACCCTTATCAGTCTTGAATTTTCCTTCTTACAAGAGACACGAGATTAACAAAAAAACCACAGAAATAACTAAATAATCTATCGTTGCCAAAAATTGTTCTATAGTTTCTAATATTGATAGTCCTCAAATACGAGCGAATAGTTCAATTTCTGTACGTCAAGTGCCAATTCTTTCGCGTTTTTATTAAGAGCGCTGTTTCTTTGCGTGTTACGCTTTCACGACTTAACCACTCAACTGATCACTAAGAGATTTTGTGTACACGTTTTCAGGTGTCTACCAAATTTTAATTTGCAAAGGTTATTATAGAGTGGATCATTATGTGAACGATGGTGATGTCTGAAAGTGATAGCTTTCTCTCTGCATCTAGTTGTAAAGTTCCATAAAAAACTAGATCGAGTTTCTTAACGGTTCTTCTCGATCAAAATCAAAATCAAAATTTATTTATTCAATTTAGGCCCTAAGAAGGCGCTTATGAACGTCTAAAACACTACCACCGGTTCGGAAAACAACCCAGTCGAGAAGAGCTGGCAAGAAACTCGATCTGGTTCTTTTTTTATAAATATAATATATATCATTTTTTGTCATATAAAAAAACTATACAAATCGTAATATTAATAATGTTATTGGAAGCACAGAGATGTGGGTTAATTCCAGACATCACTATCGTTCACGTAATGATCCACCCTGTAATAACCTTTTGAGATTAAAACTTGCTTGACATAATACTTGAACTTATTGTCAGGTAAATCGGTAATGTTACTTGGGATCTTATTGTAAAACCGAATACTATTACCTATAAAGCTTTTATTAGACTTACTTAACCTAAAGCGTGGTTCCGGCCAACTTGTCTTTACTTCTAATATTAAAATTATGACGATCATTCACTAGATCTAGATTGGATCTCGATGACTGGATTATTTTCTGAACCGGTGGTAGTATTTTGACGTTCACAAACGCCTTATCAGGGCCTAAATTGAATAAAGTATTTTTTAATTTATGAATTTGAATCAGGTGTTCAAAAAAGAAGATTTCAGCCATGAGTTGACCGACAAAATCTATAATTTTGTAACCGAAGCCGCGGGCAAATCACGTTTACAAACTATGTAAACATATTAAGACCTAATTGTAATATTTTAATATTATATTACCATTTGGTAATATGATATTATTAAAATGTAAAGTAACTTTTACAATTACGTAATGCTGATGATTGATTGACGATAAAAATTTACAAAGTCAACAAGATAACAAAATCAAACCGTATTAATACTCATAAATCTCTATCAAAAGTCCCTCACATGCATGTAGAAGTAAAAATTGACGCTTTCAGAAGATCGTATCCGCGATCCATTAGAATAATCGCTGTCGTTTTACGACGGTAAACTTTTGCCGTTTTGTGCGTTTAACTTCAGTTTACTTTCGTGTAAGGCGCGTTTAGTTAGGGCGGTTGGTTGTTTTTACGACTTTCCTGGTGTCACCGCGTTTGTTACTTATTTATAAAACGAAAGCGACGTTCCCACCGCACGTATATAACTAACAAACCCGCACGTACGCGCGTTCTGTACGTCGCGTTTCATGGAATAATAATGGAATATTAACAATCAGTCTTTTATTGGGATAGCGTTTGACTCATTTTAGGAATATAATTTTCTCTCAATTATAACTACGTTTCGTACTAGCTGCCATTGTCACAATAAAAATTGCAAACACAGAGCTATGCCGTCGCAAGATATAGCTGTACTGGGTATATCACAATAGAGGTTTTTTACATAGCTAGGTGGAATGAACAAGCAAAATGTGTTTAGCAAGAAATCTTTAATGTGGTCTTAAGAAAGCGAGCACTAGACATTACCTAATAATAGCCATGCGATTTTTATTTAACAAGTAAATATGAAATATTTGCAACTGTCAAAAAAATAGCAGCGGGATACGTTGTCACCTGAGTGGGAACATAACTTTAAACTGCCATCTGTTTTTTATGGGCTATGTTTTTTTTCCTATACTTTTAAACCGATATAATTTATGTATTATACTGTGATATCTGTTTTATTACAACTTTGATATTGGCTTGCTTTTTATACTGCACTTACATGCATGCAACTGTCTCGGGTTCGATCCCCGGGTCGGGTCAAGTGATATTGGGTTTTTCTACTCAGTATCATCCCGGAATTTGGAATTTGTGCCCGATATGGCGACAGGCTCGCCCCCTGTCACGTCTGGGACGGAACTAAGCTCGGCGAAATGTGGGTGGGTGTAGTTCGCTATTTCACCTCTGCCTAACCCTTCGGGGATAACAGGCGTGAGCTTATGTTATGTTATGTTACATGCACTTGGTAGCGCGTTCAGTATGTGAGGTCAAAACGACATCTTATTAAATTGAGCTCAATAAAATAACCGCTCTTCATCTGTTAAGTACAGTTCAAGGACGATGGCGACCACCACATGCCGACCTACAATCTAACAGGTAAAACTGTGGTATGACTGTGCTAACTATTAAACCCTGCATATTAAAAGTAAGACCATAATATTGTGCTAAACGTATAAATTCGAGAAAAAAATTAAATAATACGTCATTTAACATCGTGTTAGAAACTGCAGTATACATAACCTCAAATACATTCAACTTTTATCAAATTTAGAAATTGTGAAGACTTACAAGTTTTACACTAATAAATCGATGTAACGGTCATGATGAATAAAACAACGATGACCGCAGTTAAGGTGTGCCGAAGTGTTTTATAGCTATTATTTGACGCGCACTAAATCACCATTTTATTTATCTTCATATAAATGTATCGTTGTTTTTGGGCGCAACTAATTACGAGTTTAGTATAATAGCTTAGTTTTCGATCGTACCATTAATTTAAGGAGTGCGCGCGCATCATCGTATGTTGACTCTATAGCTAACTTCAGGTTGTCGTTTTTACGTGACGATTGCGCGCGCATAGTCAAAATTTATTCTCATTATTTTTCCCCAACGCCCCAAAAGAAATATAACTTGAATAAATTATCCGCATTCCTCTACAAATGTAGGTTTTTATTCGCCTGTTAATAGATTATCGGGATCATATAATATATTACACAAAACTTGTGACATATTTTTTGATAAAAGAACAACAATTAAAATGGCCATATTATTATATCAGTCTTTTTCCCATGGACCACAGATTTTGTAACCGTACACGTACACGTAAAAATAGTACTCAATAATATTATTTAGTGCTATAATTCAATTATTAATAGTTTTAGTTATAATTTAGTTTAATATTTCATTTAGTTCTATAATTTATTTCATTTTTTTTTATTTGGTATTTATGTAATTAAGATATTTTTTAATAATTTTATTGTATTCATTTGTACAATTATAATTATGTATTAATAGCTGGGAAACAACATTTTACTAATTTGTTTTTTAATAATGTAACTTTTTTAATGAAATCAAAACAACAGATGATACATACAATAATACAGCCAAAGAGATTTTATTACAATTTCATACATACTATATGTGAAAACACTTTTTCCCCGACCTATATATGCATCTGTAGAGATTCATCATACAGTTATAAGTTTAAAATGTATAGAATTTGTATGTCAAATTTTGTAAATGTGTCAATAAATAAATAAATATAATACTGTCATGTAGGAATGTAATAAAATTTGTATAAAGTAATCTGACCAGATAATATAATATAAATAAAATAAAGAATCGTATATATCCGTGGAGCGATTATCGACTTATAAGCTAGCTAACGGACAGACAGAAAGAGAGAAACTTTTTGTTAACTAAAAAATGGTTACACATTTCGCTAAACATTCTTACTTATTCTTCTCCAGATTTGGAATGTAATAAAAACTAAAACTAATATTTTTTTTATTTAATAATACAATAACGAATATAAAAATTAGTTAAACAGTAACTGAGTCTCGGGTAAGGATCGTATAATAAAAAAATGAATTATAAACAATAGAAGGTAAATTATAATACTCTATTATTTAATTATATTATATTACTCACCTTTTCAAAGTACAATTCTATATGTTAACCCAAACACTTTTTATGCGGTCAAATATATACTAAGTTCACAACACAGAGTGCCAAATTACTTCATCAGACGCCAGAGCTCTTTCCACTACGTTCAAACGAGGATAATTTCAAACTGAATGAAAAGGTATCGAAGTCGTAAATATATAGCCTATCGAAGCCCACACAATACTAACATCTGCCTCGAATTAGCTATAGTTAGGTATATATCATTACTTGAACTGCACAAGCATAGACTTTACTAGATACGCTATTATATTTTGTATGGGTTTAATGAAATAACCAAAAATTTATCATAAATTGTAATCAATATCTTAATGATGGTGAGTTCACAGTCTCGGTCGTGTCTCTAATATATATAATACATAGAAATCATCATATGAATGTTTCTAGTAAAGATATAATCCGTACATGCAATAAGAGCAGCGACTCACAGTCGGTCTATCTGTCTGATGGCTAATAACTTCAAAACAAAAAACAGACTTACATGTTTTTTTAACTGTAGATATATTCTTTAGACAGATTTTAAGTATTATTTTGTTAAATGTTATATGAAAAAACCTCTTTTAATTTAATGGTAATGTGTGAGTTATAAACAAAATTCTGCCAGTATTAAATATGTATTGGGTATATTTTGTTGAACATCCAAGAAATTTTACGGCGCCTCAGAATTCACATTACGATATTATTTTCAATGCACTTCACTTAATCACAATAAAAGAACTAAATCACGTAAAATACCATAAATATATTATACAATATAAGAGTCAAATATCGCACTTTAATTAATAGTGGTTTAGTCACCACAAATAGACACACCGAGATGTCGCCAAAAAACTCTGATGATTACACTGAATTATTGAATCTACTTCAATTTCAGCAATATAAATATGTATCATCATCATCATCTCCCTACCCTTTTCCCATTTTTATTTGGGGTCGGCGCAACATGTCTTCCTCTTCCATTCCTCTCTATTTGTTGTCATCTCCGCATTCACTCCTTTCCTAAGCATATCATCTTCCACACAGTCCATCCATCTTTTCTTTGGTCTTCCCCTTCCCATGTAACCGTCCACATTCATATCCAATACCTTTCTTACAACATTCTCTTTCTCCCTGCGCATCACATGTCCATACCAGGATAAACGACCGCCTCTTAACTTGTCTGTTATTAACAACACAAAATTTTCACGAGTCAGTTAACTCATCTGAGTTTATTTAGTAAGCTGTCTAAACAAGAAAGAAGAAAGACATGAACAAATGAGTTCTGATTCGCTATCTAGTGCAATTTTTGTTTGTAGCTCCTTTTAGATTTTCTTCAAGTAATACAATTTAAATAATTTACTATAAGTAAATAAAAATAGTTTACAAAACAAAAGAGGATAAAAGTGAGTATTCTATGTTACTTATTAATTTGTATTTTTTCTTATTTCATTCATTACAGTCACATCCAGATACATTTTAACTCCGTGACGCAAGTATCATCTGCCACGTGGGCGAGGCCTATTAGAGATCTAAGATATTTTCGCTTAACGATCTTATTATGTACACTTGTACATATATAAATTTGCAATATTGAAGTTATTTTCGTTTGATACGTCTAGAAAAAATTGCTATGTATTTATGTACGTCATAATATTCAGTTTTCATTATTGTATTATTCTTATATTGGGGGAGTTATTGTAATCTTGATTAATAATCGTAATGAATCCAATTTGTTTCATAAATATTTTCAGTGTTTGTATTATCCTATGGCGTTCTACAAAAAAATCACGGAGGGCCTCCGTTAGGAACGAAGATCTTAGTTAAAACAGAAAATTAGACAATGACTCGTTGTGAAGAAAATATCTTGAGTTATTATTACGCCTTAACTAATAACTAATGAACGTGTGACGTCATCTAGTGTTCAAACTTTGAACGATTAACAAAATACTTTAGTGAGAATCCGATTTAATATTACAAGCGCCATCTCTAATTCGTAGTACAAAAATAATATATAAAGAAACAGCTATTTACATTAATAGTAATAACAGTCATCAGGTAGACTATACATTAGACACTGTATATCCATCATACATAGACTATACTTAAAAAGAAAAAAAAAAAGAAAAATATGTGTAAAATATAACTAGTATTTGCGTAGTGGGTGAATTTAGATCAAAATATTTATTAAAAAAAACTTTGGTTTGTAAAAATAACCTATTTCTGAATATGTTATTTAAATAACTTTAAAGTACGTCAATATTAAACAAAAAATATAAAGAGGAGATAAATATAATCAAATGTTTTTTGATTAACTATTTGTATATGGAAATTTTTTGTGTAAAATATACATTAAAAGTGAGATTTTTTGTATTGAGTTATGAAAAATTGTATGTATCGTAAAATTAAAAGAAAAAATTACGCCCCGGGCAGGCTCGAACCACCAACCTTTCGATTAACAGCCGAACGCGCTAAACCATTGTGTCACAGAGGTGATATCTGTATTGCTAAAAATTTAATTACAGCTACAAAAAACCTGCGCTTTTTTAACATTACGGACGTTTTTTGCCGGCTCGAGTACCCCTCCACAACGCCCAATGAGGAACTTCGTTAAAAAAAAATAACCATGTTAAACTGTATTGATTGTTTGGTTGAACTGTCCATCCAAATGACTATAGGCATCATCAAAACTGTCGTTTTTTTATAGTGGGTAATGCCTTTACGCATCTCCTCTGCCATTTAGAGATGCCAGAGGGGGTATGTGGGAACCCCCAATCTGTCCTAACCTTATGGTTCTCTCAAATAAAAACGAATATACGTTTTATGTTAGTTTGACATTATATTTATGGCAGTTATAAACCATAGGTATCAGAAACTAGACATTTTTATGAGGTGTGGGGCAAGTTTAAATGTGTAGCGTCTGGTTTGGTAGACAGCAACTTTTCAACGACAATCATACAAAAACAAACATTTTCCAATATATAGGTTTAATTTTTTGAAATGAAATCTTTTTAGTGCAGTTTAGATATTCTCGATAGGGGAAAATCATATAGATTCGCGTTACCAATGCTACGACGTCAGCCGTCAACATTAGAATGTTTAGTATGTCAAGCATAATATAGCGTTTAAATGCTAGCGCTCAGAGATAAATAGCAAACAGTATACTTTCGTAGATGAATAAACTATCTAAAAATGTACATAATCATTGCTCGGAGCGCCAATTGATGCAAAAACTAAATAACAAAAGATAGGCAATGTTTTTTTATAATTATACGGGAGACTCAATCCAAACGCGCTAATTTACCCTACCACCACGTTAACTGCTGGATCTACAGTATATCAGATATTATATCCAAATAAAACCGCGCGTGTCATCTCTTGTTGGTGAAATCCAAAGGTATGAAGACTCTTACGAATAAGATCGATAAGGAATATAGACACCCACGCGAATTTATTTACACCTCTGTTATTACAAATAGCTTTTCTTAGAATTCCCAATTTCGATTTATACTTCAGCCTGTTTATAACTTTTGTAAGTGCTGTTATCAATCTTACTGTGTATTTGTTCGTACTGGGTACTCGTAAAAAATGAAAATAACATAATATACGATTTATTCGTTTTAAATTGTGAAAACTAATTCTTAAAATAAATTAGTAAATTGTAAGTAAAGAGTCTAGTAAAGTATAAATAGCCTTAAGTGCGAATTATTAAGCCTGATGAGACTGTAAAGACTCTTGAATTCAAAAAGTAGATAGAAACAAGTAGCATTGTTCAACGTAACCTGGTACCAAACATATACTTTTTACATACATATCATCACGCCTTTCTCCCTTGGGGGTAGGCAGAGATTACGTCCTTCCACTTTCTACGATCTTGAAACACCTTATTCGCTTCCTCTACTTTCATGAGCGCTTTCATACATGCTCGTCGGTTATGAGTACTTTTTACCTGGCCTTTATTTAACACGTGATTGATTTGGTCTAGATACGTTCGCCTAGGTCGACCCTTACCGACTTGCCCATTCACCCTCGCCTTATAAATTCGTTTCGTTAATCTTCTCTCATCCATCCTCTCTACATGCCCAAACCAACTAAGCATACCTTTCTCTATTTCGGTCAGCACATCCTCTACCACACCACAGCGTTCCCTTATCATACTATTCCTGACTTTGTCAATCGTCTTCACTCCAGCTATACTTCTCAGACTTCTCATTTCCACCGCGTTAATCTTACTTTCATGCTTCTTCTGCCAAACCCAGCATTCACTACTACTTTTTACTTAACTTTTTTTTATACTTAGTACCCTACATCAAGAAACATACGTTGTCTATAGCATGTTACAAGTTTCTTACATTGAGAATTTCCTTTTATACTTTTTAACTGCAATGACAATTTTTAAATTACTACCACAGTTTAATTTGAAACTCTAGACCAGTGGACGTCACACTCTTCTAGTAAAGGACCAAATAGATTAATATGAGGTAGCGCTGCGGGCCGCACTTTTATAAATTGTATTAGTAACGTAGGTAGCATAATTAGAATAAAATTGATAACATAATGTTATATTGAAGAAATATAGTTAATATTTTTCGTTCTAACAAACAAAAAAAACTATTTACTTCGGTATTTTTTACTACGATTTCTTTTATTTTGTGTTACCTCTCATTTTCAAATGCATTAGCTTCAAATGAAAATATTTAATTCATCATTTGTCTGATCATCTTGTCAGAACCTTGGCTTATAATAACTAAATGCGTTAGCCGTTGTTGAGAATTCTCTCCCGTATCCCACGCATTTACACTGCTTAAACACATGATCAGATCCTTCGTTCTTCTATTTAGTTACCTTTGTAGTATGTAAACTCGGTTTTGAGTCATTGCTTATCAAAATTATTTGCAACGTCCCGGGCCGCACAAATACCGGCCGAGGTCCGCAGTTTGACGACCACTGCACTAGACTTATTCAAATTAATTTATCTGCATAAATCTCAAATTGAAATTACCTAAGTGCTGGTTAGTAATTGTTATAATAAATAAAATTTGTAGCGGATTAGAAAAGGATTCGATAGAAGAACAAAAAAAGCAGCGCGATGCAGGACCGGAGATTTACGGCGGTAGTAAAAATCTAACGATCAGTTAGATGCGATGCAAGCGAAGTTGTAAACTGAAAACATAACTCATCGTGAGGGAAGTTTCAATCGAACTGGGTCAATGAGACTAACTTCGAGAGGGGAACGCTACGATGAAACCGAATCTAACAAACTCCTACAGAATATGGTTCACGAATTCTATTTTGCTAGAGTGATTTAAGCCTGAGTTATGGTTGAAAGGAAACTAGTTAGCTAACAATTTCAAGTTGAAAATTGTCAAAGATCTATAGTGATTTTTGATGGGTATATCTTTAACAATACATACATAAAATCACGCCTCTCTCCTATATGGGTAGGCAGAGGCTACATTCCTCCACCTGCTACGATTCTTTCACACGTCTTTCATTTTTTTTTCATTTTCATGAGCACACACACACACATATACACTTTTCTATTATGAGTACTTTTGACTTTACCTTTCTTCAGAACGCTATCAATCCGTTTGAGATACCTTCGTCTAGATGTCGACCTTTACCGACTTGCCCAGTCACTCTCGCCTTGTAAATTTGTTTCATCTATCTTCTTCCATACTTCCATTCCACTTGTCCAAACCAATTAAGCTAATTTTTTTTAAACTTATCCTTACTGTCTTCTTACATGCTAATTTATGGATATAGTTATGCAAACTAAAAACAACCCTACATTATTATTCCCACACTCAATGAATTATATTTCCCGCAATGCTATATACAACTTAATATTCAAACTTAGTGATTTTTGCACTACATTATTACAAAAATTAAATCATCTCAATGAAGAGATTATGGCGCAGTGGATAATGTGGCCGGATTCTGTGTTAATGGACGCAGGTTCAAAATCCGACTCTAAAAGCAACCTAAACTTTCGGTGAATGAAAAAATTGTGAGGAAACCATAGCATGGTGGTAGGGAATTTTCTAATAGGGTAACTACCACCCTAAAATTTGAAAACTTGTCGTCAAATACCAATAGGTGTGTTCCGACAGCGACACTTGAGGTCCAGTACCTCTTGGCTTAGTGTGTTTACTATCCTGGACCAAATCGTCAGTTAACATCAAGTGAAATTGTGGTCGAGGCTCATATAGGCTCAGTGTCTATATCGTATAAATAAAACATTGTAACATAATCTGAGTCGCTTTATAATACAAATATTAAGGATCCTTGGCTAAAACACTAAAACATATTCCACGTTCTACAAAAAATATGTCAAACTTTTACTTAAGTATCCTATGAAGTTATAACAGACAATTGATTGCCTTGTAAATAAACTTTTCAATTATTTCAATCGACTAACAACACAGTAGCTACCGACACCATTAAAATTCCAACAAAGTCCATTAAAAACAAGTTATAAGTAAATAAATAGATCTGTTGAGACGGGGCGTTGTTTATTCTGTACAGTTTCATTATAGACAGTGATTTATTCATCTTTAATTATGTCAACAAGTGAGTCGAAGTAACTTGGTATCTAGTTACGGATTATTACACATGTTAAATTAATCGATATTCAATTTTAAAGTTATAGGATAATTAGATATAATTTGATTCTTTCTGAGAAACATCCTACTTACAATATTAATAATGATAATAAAATGACATATCTTTTTAGATAAAGAAACTGGCAGAGAAGCATTTAGTCGAGCTGATGATAAGAGTTCACTGTAACCTAAGGATTCTTAAAAACTGACATTAAAAATCTTAACCTAATGATCATTTTCGGATAATGGATCCGAGCGCCATTTTTCTTTATAAGGTTAAGCTATTACTAAAACCAATAGCCAAACTAATAGGTTTATAATCCCAATACCGACACTTTATAATTGTAATATCATTATTCTCTTGTGTATCTAATCTAAAAATATTTTGCGTGTAATGAATTTCGTGCGTGTGTTCACACAATATTCATTAACTTTCGTGGTACATTTATTGCTTTGTTAGCAATCTTCTATAAGAAGTCATAGTATCAGCAACATTCATATCAAAGGGCCATCAATAATGCTGTATAAAGGGGGACAGAATAGTGCCTTGTGGTACCCCGTAAATATTTTCACATCGTTCGTTCTAAATACTTTTCGATGGTTATACGTTACCATAAGTGGTCAGATGTAACATAAATATGTATGTTAATGAAGCTGGAAAGATAGGGAAGAACTTAATGCGTTTTTATATTGAAGTGAATGTTGTAAAATATGTCATACAAAAAAACTATAGTAACGCAAGTAGTGCAAAATTATTAATCATATTAAAAAAAAGGATATACTGAAGTAAACAGAAGCAGATTAATAAAGTAACTATTTATTTATTTTTTAGTGCATTTTTATAGTTTATTCTTTGAAGTCGGTTTTGTTTTTAATTACAACGGTTTTTTTTACTACTTTTTAGTTTAAGTATGTACTTCTAGGTATAGCTGTGAAGCCTACTTCATAGCTTTGGAAACAAATGTACGAAACAGGCGTGTCTGTAATATTCGAGGGTTTTTCTCGATTTGCCTGAGTTCCGCTGATTTAGTGGAAATGGGAGCACATCAGGAGTGTACTTCGAATTAAAAAATAATTTGTAAATCGGTTCACGATTAGAATTGAAGGAGAAATCTCGTAATAAAAATACAACAAAAAAAAAAAAAACATACAGACGAATAGATAACCTCCTCCTTTTTGAAGTTGGTTAAAAAGCTGTAAATCTAAGTTAGGTAAAAGGTATAAAACTTATCTAATCAAATCTAAGAATCAATCAACGTATCTAATAGAAATAAATAAATCCGTCGATCCTCCATAAGTTGAATTAATTAAAATACGAGTTCATATAATAGTTATAAATACTGCGTTATAAATAATGTTGTTTTATTTTGTATTAAATTTAAATTATTTATTAAATACTAGCTGTGTGCCCGCGGCTGCGCCTGCGTTTCATATATTCTTCACTGCGTTTTAATTTCGATGGGGGTCCTTGGACGTACCATCACCTCAAAACTACTGAACATATTACCTACTATTGGATACGGAATTTTTCGTAGATTGTCATGGACTTTTTTTATTCCAAGGACTCTTGCTCATTTTTTGTTTTCTTTTTACATTTTTTCCGCTAAGAAAAACAAAAGACTCTCATCTTTCTTCATTCATTGGTTTTTTACGTCCGCTGTAAAGTATATGTGAAACGCGAGCGAAGCTTCGGAATACAGCCAATATATTATAATACGATATTTACGGAATAAAATTAAAAATACACTGTTTTTTTTACTGTATTTTGATACCCTGAATTTAATTTCTATTCCGACCCGGGTGACAAAAGATCACAATAATTTGATGGGTTCCACCAAGGTTATATTTCAATAATAGATAATTATAAAGTTTTTAGTCATGAGAGAGGGGGGGGGGGGTGATAGTTAAACCTGGTGTTACTTAAAACTCAATTAAAACATTAAAAACGTAGTATTTTCTAACATTTGCTATAAACTTAAAACTTACTAAAAATCATTATTAATATTCATCTCTGATTATAATGTCCTGTACTCAACTCACTCGATGTCAGCGCAGTACGTTTTCTTCCTCCATACGTCCCTATCAGCCGTCATTTTTTTTTCTTTCATATCATTTCTTACACACTCCATCCACATTTTTTTCGCCTTCCTCTACTTTTTCATCCTTCCGCATTTCATTACTATTATAATTACATTTCTCATTGCTCTATTTACAAATTGTGTCTTAATAATTGTTATTTTTTTGTTTTCTTTTCTTTGAATATTTCCTATTAGTCAATGTTTTAAATCCTTGAACTTATTCATACATAATTGTATAATTTACGTGCGCAAGTACCCATTGGCGTGTAATAACAACATTTTGAGGATTTTTTTTTAATTTACATCTCAGACATAATCCGATATTTGTTTACTTTTTTTGAGGCTTTCCCCTATTTCTTGTGCCTTTATTGTTTTCATCTTATTTCTTTTTCACAATCTTATCTACGTGTTTCCATTGCATTGTGGTTATGTCGAATCTTTATATTTACTTAAATCCTATTTACAATCCTTATTTTATTTCTTATCTCTTGTATTATTACATTTTGTTTTGTCTTTATTTATTCATAATTCTTATTATAGTTTTTATATACTTATTTCTAATTTTACATAATAATCTAATTTTTAATCAAAAAAAAATCTTTGTTGATGATTGGTTTATTTTTATTTTTATTTTGTTTAAGAATTTTATAACTGCGTTTAAAGGATTTATTTGAATTATGCAACTGTAACAGGATGTTTTTAATATACACTTTTCCACTAGTCATATTGTTTTGAGATATGAATTATATCTATTACAACTCCTCTACATATATCTGAATCCCGTGTAAATAATATTGGTTACTCGTAAAAATATTCCCAGACTAATCTACGGGTTAATGAACTTGTTTTGATTATATACAATATGATAAGTCTGGATTCAGACGGAATAATGTACATGTTTTGTTGTTTTTGACGTAAGTATATATTTTTTTACAAATAGAGGTCATTTATATGATTTAATATTATGTTTAATGAGAGACGGGTTAGAAGTATTTTTCATTTGTTTCTCATAGTTTATATAGTGAAAGTTGATTGAAGGTAACTGGATACTGTTATTTTGTTGTTTTAGAAAAATAATTGAGTCTGTTTATACTTGGGAACTAAAATAACTACATCAACACAAACTAGTTAGTATACCTGATGTCGCTTGTCGACAGAATAATCATTAGTTAACGCGTCGGCCACAACTTTGAAAAATAAGTATTTAAGAAATCTATTGCTATCGCATTGCGTCCCATAGAAAGTTATGAAACGCGAAAGGGACTACTTTCTATGCGAAATAGTTATGTCGTACTCCTCTGTTTCATTCTCCAAACCTCCAACTGTTCAATTCATGAAAATACATTTTTAGTTTTTAATTTGACAACTGCCCTAAATAAGTTTCTTGTATTTTTTCTTACTCTGGTAATACTGGTTTCCTTTTTATATTTTGTTTATATATGACACAATATGTCTACTGTTATAATTTTGTATTTAAAATATAAATAAAATTTATTTGTAAAATAAAGCTGTGTATTACTATGTAATATACACCAACTATAAAATAAGCAAAACGTTGGCTCTGTCTCTACGTTTTACATGTTTTGTTTTTATTTTTAAAGTTTGTTTGTTTGTTAAACGACGGAAAAATCGAGCATTTTCCTAATTTTCGAAACTTCTATAATATTTAATTTATCGAAAATAACGTAAAAGCATAACGGTGGTGAATATGGTATAAAAATATTTACTATACAGCCATTATCTAGAGAGGAAACAGGGTATACATTAGTATGGTCTAAACATCACCCGTATTTCCTATTAAAATGAAGATCAAAGAAGTGAATAATAATAATATTACGTTTTTAACTGATGAAGAAAGATTCAAGACCTATTTTAAAGTTACCTAGAGTCTGTAGAGATGTACACTGGCATGATGATGGTGACTCGAGATAGATGCACATTTATCGGCCGATGTCACCGTTCTCGGACTTTGTACTTTATTTACACATCAGATGAAGTTCAACCATTTAACCAACCTAATCAATAATCGTCAAAACTATGAAGACTGCTGACAGAAGTGAAAGTTAGAACTGTTTTTTTTTTTTAATGTTTAAATTAGATTTGTTTAGTTTTTACATCTATTTGTACTCCGAGCAATAATTATTTACATTTTCATACTGTTTATTTCTAAACGAAACATATGAGTGGCTGCGTGTGTACACATTTTTATTATTTATCGCCGTTTAATATGTCGATTACCCATAAAAATGAGACAATAGGAAAACAATGGACAGCTTGCGTTAAAGCCAGGTTAGTGCTCAAGGGGTTTTTTTTTTTTTTTTTTTTTTTGTTTTTTTAAAAAGGCCCCCCTGACATGATCAGGGACTTTAGGAGCAACGGTTTAAATAAATACAACAATTCCCCCCAAATCCCCTTTTTGTTTAACTTAAACTTAACTTACTTAACCTAGACATTATGTTTTACATCGCGAGTCCGGCCTCACCACCACACCAGATTGACCACCGCTATTTATTACGTATCCCGGCACCTCTTGCAACACTGTCCATGTACTGCAAGAGGGCGGGGCGGTGGTCATCGTCCAGCAGCAGGCCCGCCAAGGGGTTAAGAAGCATTCACTTCAACAAATTAAACATTTCAAAAAGAAACATTTAGTATTTTAAAACCGATTCGTAAAAAAGTGTCTATGTACGCAAAAGAAGTTCTGCTACTTTGACGTAATAATAGAAAAACTAAAACGTTGACAGCCAACTTCAGGGTGTCGTTTTGTTGTGGTGTGTGGGTTCTGCGCGCATTGTAAAAAATTACTCTCATCATTTTCCCCTGACGCGCTAAAAGTAGTATATAACTTCAACAAAGATATATAATATAAATGTAAATACTAAAAAAAGAAAACTTATTATGTTGTTTTTTCAACTAATTCCATTGTTAACGTAAAAGGCGAATCACAAATACAATCCATTCTAAAAATATACATAGATATTGATTAGTTAGTTTGTACACAAGCTCGAGTGTGTATCTTCACGCTCGCGAGAAACTGAATTGTGCTTCCTTATGACTGATAATAGCATTCAACTTTATTTGCAGTTTCATTAATTTATCAAGCTTCTCAAATGTTAGCGTTATTAAAATTCATATTTTCATTTTAAGTGGTTAAATGATATGTCGATAGTAAATTATAACTTGTTGATTATAACGGACATTCGTATTATATAATAAAATTAAAAGCCTGTTTACAAATCAAAAAATAAAAATAGCCTTTTATTTCTACCAAAATTTAAACTTGACGTCATTAATCTAGGTTATAGACTTACAAGTGTTATGTATGTTAATACATGTTATTAGTAGTCGCCATTCGGCTTAGGTCTCTCCTAAACCTTTCTACGTACTACATACGTATTCATAAAGTATACATATTTATCCACCTTTCTTCTACAAATGTGTCACGCATATTGCTAATTGAGTAGTCTTATTTTTTTTGTCCTACATCTATTATTTTTGATTTTTTTCCTTGAGTTGACGTTGATGTCCTTATCAGAGATATTTTTAAATGAAAAAAACTTTTTTCATTAAAAACAAAACCGACTTCAAAAGTAAAGTATAAAAATTCACTAAAGTCAATAAATATTAACTATATTAATCTACTTTGTTAATTTTGTAATTCAATTTTGATTAATTGTTCTTTAAAATCACCCGAGTCCTTTATTTAGCCTATATGTAATTGTGATGAAGTTTAGGCAGTTATTTCCATTTATAAATGAGTACATTGGTTAACTCTAGCTGGCACCGAGTCCAAAATTAATTTAACGAAGCAGATTAATAAAATTATAATATTATAATATTTATTGACTTTTTAGTGCATTTTCATACTTTATTCTTTTGAAGTCGGTTTTGTTATAAATTAAAAAAGTTTCTTTTACTACTTTTTAGTTTAAGTGCGTACTTTTAGGTATAAATGTAAACCCTACTTCATAGCTTTGGAAACGAATATATGAAACACGTGTAAGTGTCTATAATATTCGAGGCTTTTTCTCAATTTCCCCGAGTTCCACTAATCAGATCCTGATTTGGTGAAAATGGGACGAAATCGGAAGTGTACTCCTTCGATTAAAATTTGTTTTTGAAAATCGGTCCACAAATTACAGAGAAATCGAGTAACAAACATTAAAAAAAACATACAGACGAATAGATATCCTCCTCCTTTTTGAAGTCGGTTAAAAAATGTGAAAAAGCCTGTTTATTTCACACTAATTTCAGAAAAAAAATACCACTACAAAAAAAAGAGAAAAAAACAATCACATTAAAAAAAATGAATTAATTATCATAAATAGGCGAGGGTAGTTTCTCATAATTACCCAGCTGACGAAGACACCGCAACACATCAATCGTCTCGTGGCTACGGTCTGTGTAATCAGGTCGAAACGTCGAGAAATTAAGCAAGTAAAAACGCCCTACACCAGAAACATAAATAAAAAAAATTGGGTAGTCATGGGGATTACCGGTAGAAGTGAAAACTCAAAGCTATAAAATAACTGTTATAGAATTTTTAAATCCACGATAGAATACTATAAAACAACTAGGAATCTATTTTACTCCGTTGTTAAGATAATTTATAAGGCCACAATCAAATATTCATTGGATAATTGATTACAGAGATTAGATATTCGAAAACTAAATAGTAATATCATAAATTTGAACGCAAATATTATAATACCAATGTTGGAAGCATTCGAAAATCAATGCTAGTTTTTATTATTTATTTTTCACCGTAAACCAGTTTAACGGAACACGTCACATTAGCATGTCGGTGACGCGAACTCATAAATTTTGCCTTTACAATACAAAATATCGTATAGCTTGAACCACTGTCATTTGGGAGTATAGGCCTCCTCCGGAGATCTCCAATAGTTTTTACCTATAGCTTTTCCATTCATAGTTTGCCTGGAGTTTTTGTTACACCGCCCTGCCCATCTGGTTTTTGATTTTACCTTTTTTCTTTCGTATCGTATAAAATAATAAATACTTTCCTTATACTAATAATAAGTATGGAAAAGTTACATAGAGGCTACGCACATTGAAGAAAACTACACTTATCGAGGTGTTTCACGTATTCAAACACCGAGGGGGAGCTACACGTTTCACCGACGCTAAGAAGACTGCGTACACGTGTGCGTGTGTGTGGTATTGAAGAGAATGAGTCGACGAAGGAAGCTACCACATCGCGCTACTAGCCGGGAAAGCACAGGTATAACCCACTTCAAACCCGCGGCTACAACGATAGGCCGTGCTATTAGGCACGCACGTGGCGCGATCAATCGAGGAAGAGCTGAGGGTCCGGATATCGAAGAAAACGTACTGGACTGATTCCAGAACGGTTTAGTCGTGGATATAGTCCGACCTGAGGACTTTCAAAGCATTCGTCGCACATCGCCTCACCGAAATAGAGGACACTTCTAGACCCCAAGAATGGCGCTGGGTACCTACGTCATAGAACCCCGCCGACGACGCTACGCGGAAGTACTTCAACGCTGACCACCGACGAAGACCTCACCGAGCGGCGTACATGGAAAGCAGCTCAGCGCATGGCTGACCATTTATGGAGTAGGCAGGTCAAGGAATACCTGCCTACCTTGCTACCAAGGAAGACCACAAACATATTAATTTTACACATACAGTGTAACCGCACCTTCAAGACAGAGTTTGGTTTCGTGAGCCCAATTTCGCTCACATTATTCGCCGTTGACGGATACGTCAAGGTGGACTTCATCATCATCATCAGCAATTTAAAAATAGATTTTATAATATACGTTTTGTTTTTTTCGTAATTGTTTTTATTAGTTTAAGTTCGTATTAGCTTAATTTCGACTTACGACTGTGTGACGAACGAAGCGAGTTATGTTTATTTTATATAAGTTATGTTTAACTGTAACATTAAATGTATTTCAACGTAGAATACTTTTGGGTTTACTATTAATGGATTCTAAACAACAACACATAAATATATTTATACAAATAACCACATCCTTATTTATTTATCAGACGATGTTGTTTTTTTTATTATTATTAAACAGAAATTGTGTGTGTTTTTTCAGTAGGTCGAACTAGTCTAGTGGATTACATAGGCCAGTCCTATTATGATAAAAGCCTATAATCTCCGGAAACTATATATTTGTCTAGACACTATCTATTATCTATTTCTTCGAAGTCTAACATACTGTATAAAAGGCTTACAAGTTCGCCTCGGGGCGGAGTTATTTATGTTGGAATAATAGAAAGTTCTTTCGTTCGACGGGATAGAAAGAATTTCGATGTGAATGAAAGACTTTTCATGTTGAACGCTATTCCCTATTGAAATCACTCGGAGTTACGAAATCATGTGGTTAAACTCTCGAATTATTTACGTTTTAAAATAATTTTAATTCGCTGATAATTTATCAATGACTGATTTTTCCTTATAATTATTCCTGGTAAATTAATTAACTGTTAAAACACGAACGTGGCGTTTGTTTTCCTATTGTCAAAGTTTCATTGCTATTTGAGTAATTTGGTAATTTATCAAAATTCAAATAATTTTGTTTATCCTGGTTTTTTTTGTTGCAATATTAAATTTAATAAAACATCTTGTTCTAATAAAGGTTCGAGAAAGATATAATATAATTGAAGTGTTTGTCTCGTTCTGATTATGACGTTTAACCACAAATCCGTTTTTCTATTACAATAATAGGTAATTGTGTTAAAACGCGTATTGAATGGCGATTTTAAAATGTATTACAGTAATTCCTACGAATGCAGAATGGCACGTGAATTTAAATATTCGTTATTGCGGGAGTCTTAATTAATATGATATTCTGGAATTACAACGTTATCTTTTAATCAAGTAATCACTTTTGTATTTCATGCAACATATATTATAATATTGTAGAATGAAATGAGACTCACACTGAAACCTAGAAGTGAAATAATACAAATAAAATATATTATGAAGACAATAGAGTGAATTGTGTTTTTGTCCCTAAATTTATGAGCTTAGTCAGTACAACATAAATTGATAGATCGTAGATTATATTCAATGAATTGACGATCAATCATATATTATATCGAATATTTTATTGCTTATAAATAATGTTATTTATTTATATGATTATTCTTACTCTAGAACCCTTATATAATAATAAATGGTAACGTAACTTTATCTGTGCGTGTGTTTATAAGATTTTAACTCGATAAAAAAAAAACTTCTCCAATGTTCCTATCAGGTTCTATTGTAAATTTTAGTTTATTTGTTATTATATGGGTAAAGTCGATGAGGGTAGTAGTGAATAATTAAATCAATATAAAAATTACTACCAAGACATGTAATTATTTTGAATATAATTAATCATTGCGCAATAACCACCCCTATGTCACGTAAAAAAACATTAAAAAAAAAACATAAGCTCACGCCTGTTATCCCCGAAGGGTTAGGCAGAGATGATGTAGCGAACTACACCACCCACATTTCGCCGAGCTTAGTTCCGTCCCAGATGTGACAGGGGGCGAGCCTGTCGCCATATCGGGCACAAATTCCAAACTCCGGGATGATACTGAGTAGAAAAACCCAATACCACTTGACTCGACCTGGGGATCGAACCCGAGACCTCAGAACAGCAGTCGCACCGTAATACAACTGCGCCACCGAGGCAGTAAAAACGTAAAACGGCACATAAAACCACGTCATATATAGGTATATACCGTAAGTTCATACCAAGATCCACTACATGATAAATTTAATTCGAGTTAATCTCCACGAGAGCCTTTGATCAGTTTATATGATATACAGTAATGAGATGTGGCTCACAATGAATTTCATACGAAGGCTCAAAGAGCAATGGAGAGGGTTATGCTTAGAGTTTCACTGCCTGATCGAATTAGGCATAAGAAGGACGCATAAGAATAAATCTAACCAACATTTCTGAAATAAATTTCAATCTTAACAACTGTCAATAGGGACACATTGAGCCTGATGGGACTATCGGGCTCTCTAATGATGACTGGTTGACCCAGCGTAGGCAATTCCTTATCAAAGTGGACCGACGACCTCGTGAAGCACGTGGGAATCCGTCGTATGCAGATGCCGCAACACCGGTTGTTATGAAGTTCCTTGAAACAGGCTTATGTCCAACAGTAAACGTCTAACCCTTAAAATAACAATTTTGGTTTATTCATGCATATGTTATGAATACTTGTATGTATACAGAAAATTTAGTCAGATAATACGCATATAATTTATAGAAAAAATCATCTACGTCAGTTCAGTAGTTAATTAGTTATCGAGTTCTAGGATAATTAAAGGACAGACAGACATAGAAATTTTACCTTTTATGTTACTAGTCTTATACGCATATCACATATTATAATATTTCGTATAATCTATACTAATAAATACACTTGAGTGTCTGTCTGTAATATCAAAATAACATTTTTTTACTAAATACATATGAATATACCTATACCAAAACTACAATTTTTAAAATTTTTGCTTGTCTGTCTGCTTGTTCTGGGTAATCTCCGGAACGGCTGGACCGATTTTAATGACACTTTTTTTGGTAGATAGGTGAAGCTACTTCACGTAACTTACGGCAACGATTTTCGAAAATAATTAGAGTTCCGTGTAAAAAAGTTAAACAATAAAAATTGAATAAAATCCGATTTAATGCATCGTTTTACGGGCAAGCGTTTGAATTAATCAGGTATATTGTGAATTTATGTCAGTAGCAAAAAAAATACGGAAAATAATTAAGGTTTCGTATAAATAAATACCTAAAACGCAGTGAACAATATACCAAACGTGGGCGCAGTCGCGAGTACACAGCTAGTTTAAGCAATAAATATAAAACTTTTTTCGACCAAATCTTTAAATCCACGAGACTGATTCTGATCGTATTTTATTTGCTGTTTCTTACAAATATTTTGAAGGATTTAAGCAAATTTCTACATGGAACGTGGTTTGGGTTCAGTCTTTAACATTGCAAATGTTCTGAAATAAGATTTTTCAAATTATTATTTCTTAAAAAAATTTAACGCCTAGTAGGACATCTAGTATTACTATTCAGTGCAGTGACTTTACCCTCGAGCTCACGGAGGAAAGACGAGAAATGGTCTTGCAATCGCCAGTCGATGCTAATAGATTTCCAAGTCTTTTAAACGCAACCTACGACGGTATAATACCGAATGCATATAAGAGGCTATAAACTGAAACAGAGACACCAAGGTTTTTGCTAGAAGCTATTGGGCATAGCCGATTGACCAAGCTGAAGGGTGACGACGGTAGAACCATTTCCTCCAAGCCTGATCTCTTGAGGGAAGTCTAGAAATTGTACGGACAGCTTTAAACATCAACATGAAAACCCACTCGAAATCTACGCCGAGACCCGAGAACTAGATTAACCCGACACTTCTCTAAATATATCAGCCTGTACGTGATTCGAATGGCTCTTTAACAAATCAAGAACAACAAAACTCGGATAACTCGGAAAACGGAATAACAGTTGAGCTGCTGAAGGCGGGTGAAAAACCGATTCTTGAGGCCCTTCAGAAGCTCTTTCATTCCGTCATACTCGAGGGAAAAACGCCACAGGGGCGGAACAGAAAGATTGTGGTTCTCTTTTATAAAAAAGATAATAACACCTTTTTGAAAAATTATAGACTCATCTCACTTCTCAGTCATGACTATAAGTTGTTTTCGAGTGTCTATTTCAACGACTTCCCGCCGCCTGAACAAGTCGGTTTCGGAAAAGACTTTAATATCGTAAACCATATATATACGCTGTGGCAGGTTATACAGAAGACCGAGGAGTATAAGTTACTCCTTTGTTTAGCGTTTGTGGACTACGAAAAGCCTTCGATTCGATTGAGACCTGGGCTGTACTGCAGTCTCTCGTCGTCGTGGAGATCTTTGAGGGATACCTATGTCCAGCAGTGGATATTTTCGGTTGAATGGATGGATGGATGGGGAGCAGTGGCGTAGCTTAAAAATCTACCATACTTATATACTGCTTAGTCTTGAATGTTCATACAATAATGAATGATGGATGCTTGTGTTACTGAGTGAAGTTACAGTTACCGAAACCACCTTCACCATACTCGACTTTGACACTTGAAAAGTGGCTTTGAAAACAGCCGTTTGTATTTCGTTTAAAGATGAATTAGGGCCTTGGTAATTTTTAGTAAGGCTATAAGGAATCGGGTTATATGAGCACTCCGGCTCTGATGGGCAATGACATTGTATCTATTATATTTATAGTTTATTTATGTAACAGCTTTATTCATGATAATACTCATAACTCTTTCTTTTTATACTCGTATATAACTTAAATATATATGCTAAAACCTAACCAAAGAAATCTATGATTAAAATTATGCAAATCGGTTCAGTAACTTAGTTTTAAGTGAACTACGCATGTGCGTATGTACAGACGTACGTACATATGTACAGAGACCTGTATTTTAACATTTATTATAAATACAATGAATAATAGGATTTAATGGTTTTACAGACTTCATAATATTACACATATTATAGTGGTTTTTTTAGTTGTAAAAATAAATTAATCTAACATGGCAAATGCTACGGACGTAAGACAGTCGGTGAAATCTACACTTATAATAAAAGGCTAACGAGATAAAAACTGTACGTATATTGAAGATATTTAAGAAAAAATACAATGCGGGGCTTCAGAATCGGCTACATAACACATTATAATATAAAAAGTTTCGTCTGTCTGCTTATTAATTTCCTCATGAATCATGCAAAAACTACTAAGCCGAATTCGATAATATATTATAATAGTAATAACATATATTGTAATTGTATTGTAATAGTAATGATATGTATATGCAAATTGTTTGAAATGCAAGCGGATGAAGCCGCGGGCACAGCTAGTTTATAATATTATAGTAATCCCAACATTATCCCTAAGAATAGATATCGCTGGTTTACCATGTGAGTTTCCTGAATAAGGAAGCAATAGTAAAAGAGATGTAAATACTGAAAAGTTTGGAGATCGAAGCTGTGACGATCTGATAATTAAATAATAATCTAGATCAACACGCTAAGCGTAATCTTATTGGTTTTCAAGTGTTGCTCCCGAACCACACTTACAGATGCTTGACAATAAGTTAAGGGATATTAAGAAATGTCATTCCACCATACTATACCTATTTACTTAACAATATGTCCGAGTATCATTCAAGCAGGTTTTAATGACCAAAGGTTGGACCATTACGTGAAAGATAGTGATGATTGGAAATGACATCCCTCTCTGTCTATCTATGTATCTATTCAACCGTAAAGGCGTCCACTGCTGGACATAGGTCTCCCTCAAAGATAAGGGGCCACGCCGGGCCTGGCAAGCGGTTGGGCGTTCGCTGTAGGTTTTTGTGGCACTCAGAAGATGCTGCTGTCCATCCCCTGGTTTCTCTCTCCCTCCCTGTGCTTCCACTAAAACCCTTTATAACTATGAATTGTATTATTTATATAAAATACAACATTTTCTTGTAGTTTCTGGCCGGCTCTTTACCTTTTACCAAATCTTAGACTCGTATAGAATAGGATATACGGATTCGAATGTCCATTTCCGTGGTGTCTAATCATTTATAATCACTTTTTTATATACTCGGTGGTTTGGCCACAATTTCATCTGATCTGATTGTGAAGTGACGATGTGGTTAAGGATAGTAAACACACTAAGCCCAGAGGTACTGATTCTCAGGAGTTGCTGCTGGAACATACTGATATTTGGCGACAGGTTTTCAAACTAGAGGGTGGTAACTACAGAGGCGGGTTTTATTAGAAAATCCCGTACCACCATGCTATGGTTTCCTCACGACGTTTTCCTTTAATGAAAGCTCAGGCAGGTTTCAGAGTTGTACAGATGCGCTCGAACCAGCGTCCATTGACGCGGATTCCGGCCGCACTAACAATTGCGCCATCGTTTCAAAAATATTTATGAAGAATTTAGTATATTTTATAAATGCCTACCAAACAAACAAAAATTGAAATATGTTATCGTATTTTAAACCAATTCGCTTTAGACATACAAATAATATGATATTTCAACCAATCGCTCTAGCTTTAAGAAACTAACTTTTAACCCCTATATAAATTTTAGAATTAAACTTAACATGTTACACAGACGTAGAAGTTGTCAAAACTTATATAAATCCAATCAATCTGTATTCAGTCCTTAACCTTCGAGCCAGACAGCCTTGGGCGGCTCCGACGTGTCTAGGCGGGCGGGGCGCGGGGTGCGGGTTCGCGGGGCATCACGTGATTATCAGCCGCAGACGTTACTGCGATATAGACTATCGAGGTTAGTGTTTGGGTTTTTGTATAGAAATCATCATTTATTTAATTCCACAAGGGTGTCTTAACTTGACATTCAAGCGGTTACAGGTTGGAACTTCAAAACGAAAATAACCCGTGTTTCTCTACGCTGCTATTTAAAACTAAATTATTAAATAAATATAAGAATATAAAGTAATTTTATTAAATAAGTAATGGCATCAACCAGCAAGCAAAATACAGTTACGTTCATTTATAGATAATTATGGTGGTAGGTCATTTTCTGATAATACCCAACTGGGTGGTTACTACTCTAAGGCTTGAAAACCTGGCACCAATTGGTGTTTTACAGTTGAATCATTCAAGAGTCAGTACTTCTAGATTAACGGCCTATTTCGACATCGCATCTGAACTTTTTTTAAATTGAAACAAATAAAAAATTATTCAGTCTCTGTGACCGATCAGTGACACTTTAGAGATAAAAAGCTTGAAATTTCAGTTAGGTACATAAAACAGATTGAGATTGCATTATGAAACCGGCCGTAAGTGACTATCCTGGACTACATTGTTTCAATAAATAATAAAAATCTACATATAGTTTGTTACTTGAAATAAATAAACATATTACTTGTTAGAAGCAGTTCCAAATGACGCTTAATTGCGCATCGCGTTGTTACGAAAACATTATTAAATTAAATTAAATATTATAATATAGTATTGTTCTTGGTCCCTTACTTAATTCCAACATGGTTAACTACGACATACAATTTAGAAATATCTCCGTAAATACACATAGGTGTGTTTCCGCAGTATCACTTGAAAATCTCTGTCGGTTTACTCTCTTACACCAACTTACACCGTCACTTAATGTGTCGAGTACCCATAAAAATACGAAAATAGAAAAACAATGGAAAGCTGGCGTAAACGCCAGGTAAGTGCTCAAGGGGTTAATATAAGCTGAGATTAGGATCTAAATTTAAACTTAACAATCGATTAGTAACATAATATTAAGTCTCGTTTATTTCCTAAACCGTATTTAACCGTCGTCTGGGTTAAGCGATCCATTAAGCAAGCTAGACATCGCTGAGTATGGGTTTTTTTTTTTTTTTTTCGTTCGACGTCGGCGAAGCGTTTGCCAATGTCAATATTTTTTTTCTACCTATCGAATTGTATTTATACGGACCATTTCGCGAGTATCTTTTAAAGTGGTGATCGATATTTAAATAAATTTTAAATATTTTATTGAATTTAAAGAAACTCCTTATTTAAATTTACCTGATTATTTTTTAGTGACTTTATTTTATTTATAAGCGGAGGCGTTATTGATTGTGTTTACGTCTTTTGCCGCATTTTTACGCATTGTTATGCATGTACACCAAATGATAATAAAATATTTTATGATCAATTTTCATCATATATTTTCAAAAAAAGAGATTGATAATTTTATAGTAAAAAATTGTGTGAGCTAATTGACATATATTTCACACACACAAGGTTTTACTAAAATCGGTCAACCCGTTTTCGAATTAAATCCAGGCAGACAGGCAAAACAGAATTAATATCAGATATGTAACGTTCGTGAGTAACGGCTAGAATAGATTGGAGAGGTTGTAAGGCAATTAAGCACGATTCGTATACTTGTGGAAGATATGTCATAGTTTCTTATACGCGGTAGATGCAGTCCGGTATGGTGATGCCGACTCGAGATTAATTCGTATCCAATCACAATTATCATCATTCTTGGACTGTATTTTATTTCAAACCAGAACGGGATCAGACATTGAACAAGCTTGAACTTTTTTAAATCGGCAATCGCATCTATAATTATTTTCAGATAGAGAAGCTTTAAAAGCATATCATTTTTCATCGTATCTTAATTTTAATACAGATTTTTAGCGTATAATTTGATACATACTAACGAAATTCAAGTGTTTTTACACTTGCAGTATATTTATGCACGCGTCTCCGCTTTTATTTTTCACGAACTGTTTTTACTGTACAAAACATTAGAATGTTCAATGGAAAAATTTAAGTATTATAAATGAAGCTGCCGATGGGCATTTGTTTGTAGACTTCATTACACATTAATTACTTCCCATAACTTTTTCCACAATAAATAACTTTATGTAACAAAATAAATGTTAAAATCTGATTAGAGTATAATATTTATTTTTACACATACAATGTAAAAGCCATGGCGCTTTAATCATAATGTGATATTAAGTCACAATATTGCATATACTACCTATAGATTATATCACAAAACTTTATACTTTCGAAGAGTGTAGCTAACCAGGCAAGCTTTAAAAATACTTACTCTACAATGTTTACGATTTTATCACAATATTTTACTTCAACAAAAACTCTCAGGCACATAGAATAGTATACGCGAATTCGAACCTACATTCAACGAAGCGGAGCACAAACACTATCACTGAGCCAACGTCGTTTCAATCAAATATATTATATACTACAATAATGATTTAAGTCAGTGCATTTCGAGAATTAAAAGCACACACCCAGTCACACGAACAGAGAGAGTTTTCCTTTTAGCGTCTCTAAGAAATTATTAATTATAACTATGTGTATAAGATTTAAAATAATGGAAGTTGTTTGTTCATAATTAAAACATACGATAGGCTGCGTATGTAGGAGTTTTATTAATTATCTCTGCGTACCAGCACTTAATTGGCATCGTATAAAATCAAAATCAAAATCAAAATTTATTTATTCAATTTAGGCCCTAAGAAGGCGCTTATGAACGTCTAAAACACTACCACCGGTTCGGAAAACAACCCAGTCGAGAAGAGCGCAGGCAAGAAACTCGATCTGGTTCTTTTTTTTTCATAAATATAATATATATCATTTTTTTTGTCATATAAAAAACTATACAAATCGTAGTTTTATTAATGTTAGTGGAAGCACAGAGATGTGGGTTAATTCCAGACATCACTATCGTTCACGTAATGATCCACCCTGTAATAACCTTTTGAGATTAAAACTTGCTCGACATAATACTTGAACTTATTGTCAGGTAAATCGGTAATGTTACTTGGGATCTTATTGTAAAACCGAATACTATTACCTATAAAGGTTTTATTACACTTACTTAACCTAAAGCGTGGGACGGCCAACTTGTCTTACTTATCGAAGATGTATTGGGAGGGCAAAGTTAAGACATCATATTCTTGAAACTTGTTCTTTAGAGATTCGCGAGGTCCCATATTATATATTGCTCGAACAGCTCTCTTTTGTAACGTAAAAATGGTGTCTTTTAACATACTGTATGTTACACATTACCGAACGGACTCGATCCACCGTCCGGCTACGCGTGCTGGGCCCGGTAATACAATTTATTAATTATAGTCGGACGGCGGAACGGTGCGTCCGTGCAACAGAGTACCCGGCATGCGTTACCACAGCGCTAAAGTAATTGTACTCACCCTACATCTTTTTTTTTTTTTTTGACGGGGGGAAATGCATTTACGCACTACGCGTATTTGTGGGATCAGAGTCCCCCAAATACAATAGATAAGGGGGCACGGAGTGACGAGCTCCGTGCCAGTGTGGGACTCACCCGGGCGAGAGTCGCCCGGAAATACCCACTAAAACCCCCCGGGGCCGTCCGCTGCATTTGGGATGGGAGCGATACGGGGTTGCTAGGCATGTCGCCGCGTCACCCCCTGCAGCGAACCCACCGGGCCTCGTCGTGCAATGGCCCAACTCACCCTACACCTGTCAACACTGTGACACTCTGGAGACAGGTGCGAGTAGGGTGAGTAGGTTTTGTGTAGGAGATGTGAGTAATGAGTAAGCGTGATACTATCTGACATCCAAAGGCGGCGGCTCGGCACGATCACTCTCGAACATTCCGTTATCAAAGTTTATCTCAAAGGCCAATACAAAAACAAACAGTTCACTCCACTATTGAAAAGCACTGTTTCCTTATACTTAAATTCATAATCAAACAACAAACAAGCAAACATACGCACCGCGAATTTTACAAACACACGTCGACTCACGCACGTACTCAACTCGACTGCAAGTCTAGTCGCGGTACTTCACTATAAACCGACGTACTCTCAACACAAAAAACAATATTAAAAATTATTAACTACCTGCCTATACTAAATACTATAGGATGTTGACGGCTGACGTCGTAGCATTGGTAACGCCAGTCTATAAGTTTTAACTAAATGAGAATCACTCAAAGCTGGCAAAAAAGTTTTTCGCATAAAATATATTCTTACAAAATCCATGTCAGGTACATAATGTGCGGAGGCGGGTTCCTTCCTCTTTCTGCTTTGCCCGCCTCCGCTCTGTCCTTCTTCTTTCCTGTTTATGGGGGGCAGGAAGTACGTACTCCCCCCGGTTGTTGACCAACAGGTCATGCCCTTGGGGGGGCGGGCTAAGAGGTGGGGTAGAGAAGTTTTTTCTCCCCCCCACCCCCGCCGGACCATTGCACTGACGGGCCTGGTGGGTTTGCCGCAGGGGGCGACGCGGTGACATGCCTGGCAACCCCGTATCGCCCCTACTTCAAATGCGGCGGACGGCCCCGGGGGGTTTTAGTGGGTATTCCCGGGCGCTTCTCGCCTGGGTTTGAGTCCCACACTGGCACGGAGCTCGTCACTCCGTGCCCCCATACCTATTGTATTGAAGGGGCACTAGGTCCCACTAATACAATAGGTAGGGTGAGTGCGTAAATGCATTTCCCACCGTCAAAAAAAAAAAAAAAAAAAGGTACATAATGTGCAGTTTGATGCATCTAATGCTAAAGTGCATGTATTGTCACTGTACCGCGCTGACGGCGGCCACAAGAGCCTTCCTAGTTGGGTATTAAAGCAAGCATTGAGCCGCTGCTAGAGGAAAATCCCGGGTGAGTGCGGGAGTGATCCGCTTGTATCCATATGTGGTTTGATACCCTCTTAAATATGAATTTAATCAGATTATTAAAAGTAGAGAAACTGTAATGAAATTTATTCTTTTGAAAATTAAAATATTCGGTTATTATTAAAATGTCAAATTCTTTTTTGGAATTGTCTTTAAACTGGGTACACGATTATTTTCATAAGAATTTTCATGTCTTTAAATACTACAAAATTTTCTATAAATCATTTATTTGTTATAAAACGAATCGAATATCTAAATTGCATATTATTCGGATAGCTCTAAAGATATTGATTATCCGATGACGTTTCGAAACCTAGGATGTAGCAATATATACGCTACGTATACTATGAAATTGCAGAGAAATCATCTATCAAAACATAAAACATGAGTTTGTGAAACTTCCACGTCTAATTCGATATACTATACATTTTTTCCGATGCCCGATGCTGATTTACGATCGGTATCGGGTTTTTATGTCAGACCGGTTTTACGATTTTTTTTATGTAACGCTGCGAGTCCTCTAACGGGGATAATGATGTACATCAACGTGCTGCCGTCGATAGAACATATCGATTAACCATGTTCGAATTCAGCGATATCAGTGGGACCCAATCTATTTAATAAATAAAAATTAAAGTGTTCGCTTGTAATATCAAAATAACAGCTTTTTGTAATGTACATTCAGTACATATACCAAAAACAGTGTTTAAAATTGTTGTCTGTTTTTTCCGGATAATCTCCGGAATGGCTTGACCGATTTTGACAGACCTTTTTCTGGTGAATAGCTAAAGTTATAAGGCGTAACTATAGGTTACTTTTATTTTTAGAAAATAATGAGGGTATTGTATCAATTTGAATTTGTGAAAAATAGCTTTGCTTTCTGTTATCGCATAAAAATAATTTAGGGCTTGTACAAAATAGTATATTATTTTCCAATTATTATTTAAATACTAAATTAGGCAGTGAATAATTGCGTGGATTATAAACTTTTTTAATAAAAACAAAACCGACTTCTAAGAATAAACTATAAAAATACATTAAAAAGTCAGTAAATAATTACTTTATTAATCAGTGCCAATTTATGGACAACAAAGTAGTGTAAATGTAGGTCGCTATTATATTCGATTTTGATTAATTGCTCTTTAAAATAACCCTAGTCTTTTATTTAGCTTATTTGTAATTGTGATAAAGTTTAGGCAGTTATTTCCATTTATTAATGAGTACATTGGTTAGCTCTAGCCGGCATCGACTCCAAAATTAACGAAGCAGATTAATAATGTTATTATGTATTGACTTTTTAGTGATTTTTTATACTTTATTCTTTTGAAGACGGTTTTCTTTTTAAATATAAAAGTTTTTTTTCTACTTTTTAGTTTAAATATGCACTTTTAGGTATAACTGTGGAGTCTACTTCATAGCTTTGGAAACGAATATATGAAACACATGTGTCTGTAATATTCGAGGATTTTTCTCAATTTCCCTGAGTTCCACTGATCAGATCCTGATCTGTTGGAAACGGGAACACTTCAGAAGTGTACTCTTTCAATTAAAAAAATTGCGAATCGGTCCTCAAATGACGAATAAATCGAGAAACAAAAAATAATTGATACATTGATGAATTGATAACCTCCTTTTGAAGTCGGTTAAAACAGCGACGAACACCGAGATTTTAATAATTAATCGACAATTAACACTATAACACCAATGTCCCAAGCTTTTCAGATCTAGGTATACACTGGGAAATCTCGAAATGTGACATCCATAAGCTTGTCCCTATAGTTGGTTTTACACTTCCTTCCTGCGTTTCATATATTCTTAACTGTGTTATATATTATAGCTTTTGAATAATCTTTGAAAAATAAGGTTTTGATGGAGCTGTCCATTTTGTACACAATTTTATGAGTTTTATTATTTTTAAACGTTAATTGTAAGTAAAAATCCTTATCTTTATAGTAAAAATATTTCTTACAAATTTAAGTAGTGGCCCGTAAAGTTATTCATTGAATCTAATTTTATTTGTTTTTTATTTTTATTATGCAGACTAGCTATTCTAATCCTAGTCATATTTTATGATTAAGATCTTAACATGTTAAGATTTTCTGTTATGAAAGAAAAGATATTTCTCACAAATTCAAATTCCTGCTAGTAAAACTGTAAATTGAATCGGATTTTACGGAACTCTACTTATTTCCGAAAAAGTTTCGTAAACCTCTCATCACCGTAAACATACAGACAAAAATTTAAAAAAAAATATTTTTAGTATAGTTATCGTCTATACATTCATATCTATTTAGTAAAAACAGCATATTTCGGTTTTCAAACAGACACTTTAATTTTATTTATCACTATAAATAATAGCAACACCAAAACAAGGAAAATACTAAACGAGTTTTTTGGCGGGATTGTAGTCGATCATGTAGTGGTATCGATGGGATTTCATGAGATATTATTTAATTATTGAGAATTAGAAAATAAAACAAGTCAATCTTAGAGACCTCATACTCAGTAATAATAATACAATAAAAATTTCAACGTTACGAAATTCAAGAAAGTTAAAGTTCTCACATTTCATCTGCTTTGTTACAAAAAAAAAAGGAAACAATATAATCAAATTTCTTTATCGAACTCGCTCTTTACAAGAATTAAACATATGAGAGTAGTATTGTTAGTTACTATTGATAATAAAATATCAGTGATGACCCGCGACCCGTACTTCCAAATCCTAATTACTTATCTCATAAAATACATGGAAGTTTTAAGTTACAAAGGATTTTATTATAAAGTGGGAGGCCCTAGCCTCTAAAATAAATCCCTGACTACATTCCTTAGTCAATAAAACATAGCTCAGGGGTGAATGTTGTTTTTACGATTAATATCTGACATACGCCATTTTTAATAATTTTCATTTTTTACATGCCAATAATATTTCTTTAGTAGCTGATACGGGAGGCTTCCTCTTGACAGTCCAGTGGTTAAATTATTGGAATGTTCCAATTCCATTGTGTCAGGAAATATTCAAAATCACATCTTTAATGTTATCAAATAAAAAGATAGAGCATACTTGGAGTATAGTAAATAATTAAATATGGATAATATACTAAAATTATACAAAAGGTTTATGCTGACGCTGTACCTTATGTTGTTCGGGTTACAATTATTTAATATAAAGAAGTAAAATTGAGATTAATAAGAAAACAGTAATTTAAAAAATATAATATTTTTGATTTTTATAAGTTATTGGCCGAGCCTCCGCTATGACTCACTAAAAGCGATGATGTATTAGTTAGGCGTCAATGGACGCGGGTTCAAACCCACCTATCTAAGTCAAAAAGGTGAAGTTGAAGGAAAACATCGCGAGGAAACCATAGATTGGTGTTATGGCATTTTCTAATAATGCCTGACTATGATATATCAAAAGAATCATGTTAACCGATTGAGTTCTTCTCTAATTATAAACTCATTAACGAAACGAAAGATAGAGAAACTTTGTTTTTTGAAACTTGTAAGAATGTTTGGTAATCACAGTATAAATAGTTCAATTAAATCAAGCTCAATTTAGAATGAAATAAGCTTGTAATAGTATAAACTAGAGGATTACCTCTCATTCTTTGTAATTTGTAAATAAATGTATTTACTGTAGCGAGTAGTCACGTAGCAATACGCTACGGTAAATGCTACGCTACGATACACTACGAAGCTGCGTAGCAATCATGTATGATATAATTAAAAACTAGCCATGTATCCACGGTCCCGCCCGCGTATCATAATTTCTATTCCTTATTTCACTGCGTAATATCGTTAAATGCTGCGTAAAACATACATTGGAAAGTAATGTTATGATGGTCATTATCTTTTGGCCCTAAATTTGTTAACTCCAATACTTGCCAGTAAAGCATTGAACCGTATGTTGTTCACAATTTCATGAGTTTTCATTTTTTTTTTACTTTACATTTTTATTTAATAATCATAAATTAATACATTTTATTAAAAGTTACATTTTATATTATTTTTTTAGAAAATTTTTGTTCAACTGTCACAGTGAAACGATCACACATGGGATTCAACTAAATGTAATATCAAATTGAAAGAACAAATCTCAACTAAGAGAATTCGCGACGCCCATAAAGAGCTCACTGCCAAAACTCCCAACGATTTTCCTATAAAAATATGTCAAATATTTATTTTTTTCTTTTGTCTCCTCTTATTCCCTTTATTTTCTACAAAAACCAACTCGAACGATAAATCAATGGAAACCACTCCGTTCTAAAGTTAATGCCAAATCGGTCAAACAGCGTGCGCTTTTAAGTTTCTGAATGGAGTAAAAAACGGTGTTAAGTTGAAATTTCGTGCGAGCATAGAATGGTGGTGAGGCGCGCGGCAGTGCCAAGCGGGTGCAATGGCGGATAGGACTCCTCCCCTGCACTATATAGAGATGCCACAGTAAAGCACTGTCGCATAACGAAGTAGGGTTGTTCACTTTGTTCAATAGCTCTACTCATTGTTCATTATCGTTGCCAATTTTAATCATAGCTGTTAAATGCATTTACATGGAAGTTATTTCATGTTTTACTATTCATATGTTATTGTTTGACATTTTATTGAGTAAGATACCGTTAAATATATGACATTTATTGTACTATAATTGAATTTTACTTTATGATTATTCATTTAATATGTTTTATAGGTTTAAACATAATTGAAAAAATCTCAATGGATACAAAATATTTTTTTTTGAATTAGTACATTTTGTCAAAGAAATATACGATCAAACTATTATGTGAAATTTTTATTGATAATTATTAAAAAACTTGTTTGCATAGGATAAAAACTTTTAGAGACGCTTGTGGCTCAGCAGTCGACTACCATGAACTAAATCTATTCCACGAAATATATTCAGTCAAAAAAAGTATCAGGAATGGATGATTTGTTTATGTTTCCAAATTCAGTTTTTTGGTTTTTTTTTTGTTGTTGTTATGTTAGCACAACTGTTTTCAATTTTGGCGCGGAGTTTGAAATGCATCTACATATTTAGATTATCATTATTCAGATTAAATACAGTGCTGTTTTAGTTCAATCATATTATCTAGTGTGCATTGCGAATTTTATAATGCACAAAAACATCGAACAAAGAGTTTGTCTTAAATGTTGCATCGCCAATGAAATGTCATGTTCGGAGACACAAAAAATATTACAGAAGTCTTACGGTGAATCGACTTTATCAAAAACACGTGCTTATAAGTGGTTCAAAACTGGTCGAGATTTGCTGAAAGATTTGCCTAGTCCTGGTAGGCCATCAACGTTAATATCGCAAAAGTTAAGGCAATAGTGACCACAAACCTCATTCATGTCTGAGAGAGATATCTACTAAACTATCTGTGTCTCACGAGACGATCGGTTTCATTTTAAATAATCACTTGGGGTATAAAACATCAACATGTTCCCCGCTCGGTTAGTTCTAAAAGGCCTGAATTCATGAAGTCGATCAAAAGTCAAAGCCATGTTGACTGTTTTGTTTGACTATCGCGATGTTGTTCACTCGGAATCTTACCAGAATGTGAAATGGTAAATAAAGTATATTATTTGAACTTTATGTGGCGTTTATGAGAGAAAATTCGATGAAAAAGGCCAGAATTGTGTAAATGAAATTATTGTGAACACATTTTTGACCAAAAACTGAGTAAATATCATCGAGCAACCATCTTATTCACCAGATATGGCTCAAGCCGACTTCTTTCTTTTACTTAAACTCAAATTACTACTTCATGGCACCCGTTTTCATTCGGTAGAAGATATAAAGGAGAAATTGCGACGGGAACTAAACTCAATGCCGGAAAAAACATTTAAAGTTGAATGAATAACTAACATTTTGTTTATTATTGATCTACTCCCGGTACTTTTTTGACAAAGTATACTACCCTAAGAAAGTAATCTTTATTAAATATTATTATAAAAAATTATAAACTGGATAAAAATTATCCAGTTCAATTATACATTCAACGTGATACATTTGGTATCATACTTACGCGTCATAGGGTAAGGTTATGGTCAACAGCTAAACAGAAAATAAATGGAATTTCTTATGAAACATTACATAAATGACCTTATATATTTAAAAATAGTCATATTTCGCTGTTTTTCTTAACCGATATATATGATTTTAAAATCATAACTGTATTCAGACAGGTGTATGCATTATAGCTTTCAAAGGTAAAGCTGTCGTGTCCATCTGGGAAGCGACACAAACCCGCCATAACGATATGTTTCACTATATTACGATACTAGCTGTGTACCCGCTGCTGCACCCGCGTTTCATATATGTATATACTTCACTGCATTAAAATTCTTCATATAGAACCCTAATCAATTTCTAAACAATTTTTTTGCTACTAACATTAAGAAAAGATATTTCTCACAAATTCAAATACCTGCCAATAAATCTGTGCATTGAATAGGATTTTATTCAATTTTTTTTGAGTTTTATTTTACGCGGAAAGTAAATTGTTTTCAAAATACAAATGTATTCTAAATTACTCTGAGTAACTTCAGCTATCTACCAAAAAGAGTCCCGTCAAAATTGGTAAAGCCGTTCCGTAGATTACCAGGAACAAACAGACAGACAGACAAATTTTTATTTTTGGCTTAGGTATCGTATATACATTCATACGCGATTAGTTTAAAAGATATTTTGATATTATAAACAGGCACTCCAATTTTATTTATTAGTATAGATGTGATCAGCTCTAGATAGATATTACAGACCGCCTGGATCACAAACACCATACACTTGTTAAAACGCCGTCATAGAGGCATGTTAATGGGCGTCGTGTAACGGGATCTTTAGCTGTAGTATAACTATATAAGCTAGCATGATGATGGTGGATATATATACTAATAATATTAAGAAAAAATATTTGTTTGTTTCTAATCGATAAACTCTGAAACGAGTATACCGATTTTAATAATTATTTCAACATTAGGAAGTTACATTATCAGTGGGTTTACGTTTGTTGTAAATTTGCTACGTTTTGCTTATATTTACCAGTACAAAGCCGGGACAGGTTGCTCGTAGTGAATAAAGTCGACACAAGAATGACCATGAAGGTAATATCTTAACTAAATCAATGGACAGTTAAAAATGTAAGACAGTAAATAAATGTAAGGAATAGAATCTGTTATATTCGTTCTGAGTATTAAACATCTATTTAATAATAAATATATGTGATCAAATAAACGTTACATTTTTTTTACACGATATAAGCTCAGTGCTTTGACCACAATCTCACCTGATGTTAAGTCACGATGTGGTCCAGGATGGTAAACATACTAAGCCTAGAGGTACTGGTTCTCAAGTGATGCTGTCAGAACACACCTATTGGTACTCGGCGACAGGTTATCGAACTTAAGGGTGGCAGCTACCCAGAAGGGCATCATTGGAAAATGCCCTACCACCATGCTATGGTTCTCTTACGATGTTTTCCTACACCGAAAGCGCGAGCCAATTTTAGAGTCGGATAGATGGGGATTAAACCCGCGTCGATTGACGCGGAATCCTGTCGCACTACTCGCTGTGCAATCATCGCTTTTAAACATTAGTACAGTTAAATTATTTCCCTTTCACTTGTATTTACGGCATCATCATCAGATTCGATGTAAAAAGTAGTATCAAAATGATTGAATGAATGTATAAAAAAAAATTAACAGCATTTATGAAAACATTTAGTGTAAACATTTAAATATTTATGAATTTCTTATAAACCCATAATTTAATATTTGACCTATCCTGAGTAATTTATATCAAACTGTTTTTGTCGCACTAACTACATATGTCGCGAGAGTCATTTCAAAAACAGTTGCATTAAAACATGTATCTTCTTTTAAAGTAATAAAAGAGACAATACTATTTAATTCAGAGCATCCACTACGAGCAATAAACAACACAAAAGAACAAATTAACATTATACATCATAAATTCCGAGCTAAATAACTGTCTAGGATGTAATAAAATAGTTTTTTTCGCGTTTCGTCGTGCCAACCCTGGGACTCGGCGCGTACCGCCATACTATTCCATTGCATTATTGCGCATTTAATGGCCTTCTATACGAATGCAGTGTATTTTCCTTGTCACTACACACTTACGGTACTAATAAAACTAAGCCGTACAATCCGACGATATTGTTGGGAGGAATTTATTGATGCCTTTTTGTTTGAATATGTATCAACATGCTTAATTCGTGGATAGGCAGAACAGATAGAAATATTTGTTTTCTTTCAGATTAACTTAACCTCAATCTTCGCTAGTTTTAAATATTTCTCCTCCTTAGTTTTCTTATGTCAGAGATATTTTTTTTAAGTTCGATATCAAAGGTACATCTTTCAATTTATATACTAAGATGATATTTATGAACATAATTTTTGCGTCATCTGTTTCGGAATTGCAATAGACAACAAGAAGAGTTAACGAGAAACATGAGCGCGTTTATTGAACAGTGAGAGAGTTACTTCTCGCATCACCATCATTCGCATAGTTATTCACCCTGTAATGACCTATTAAAGGTATGATTTATTTGCTTCTTGAACTGATTGCCCAGCAAATCGATGACATACCTTGAAATCTCATTTTAGAAACGGATCAAACTTTTGACTTGATAAATCTCAAAGTGTATTTATTAAAATTTATTTTATAATTATTTTTGTTATTAAAATTGCGATAATAGTTTAAAAGTTATTAAACATAAAATTTAAACAAAACTTTCAACTTCTACTTAGATATTTTTTGTTTTTACTTATGCGACGTCGTCCAAATACATTCATTCAGATGTATCTCTTTATTATTACTGAAAGTTTTTATTGAAATATTTAAGTCGAAAACCATTTGGAGACAATTTAAAAACTTCAATTTATATATAGCTCTAAGATCTAAAAGCTTTCGTAAAGACGATGACATTGCAAGGTGACCGGCTAAGGTTACAAGCTGCCCTTGTGAAGTCAGAGCGTTGATATCGACGGACAAACAATATATTGCGACATAAAATGTAAGAATAGAAAAGAAAAACGTTTTACCCGGGCTTTGTTTAGATTTAACTACGCTAGCTGTGTGCCTGCGGCTACACCCGCGTATCATGGTTTCTTTTCTGCGTAACACAGTTTTTAAATAATCATCGGAAAATACTGTTTCGATTATCACTATTTTTTTGGCCCTAGTTTAACTTACGAGGAGTAAATTCAGCTATCTGCCATAAAAAATCCCGTCAAAATCCGTCTATCCGTTTTAGAGATTAGCCGGAATGAACAGACGGACAAAATTTTTATAAATTCGGTTTTTGTTTTCACATAGACATGAAGTTATTATTTGGATATTATAAACAAACACTTCGGTTTTATTTATTGTTGTAGATGTTGAAACAAACATTGATGAAAATAAGCAACTATATTTTTAATTATAAAAAAAAAAATCAAAGTACGTAATTATTACTTTTCCTATAGTGCGTCTTACGGTTATAATACCAGCGCGCGGACTATTTCGCCCCTCTACTCAGCCCTGCAGGCGATCCCTGCGCACCCCGTGTCCATGGACTCTCACACGCGCGCAGCCGTAGATAATAAGAACGTGACGGTCGGCTTGTTTAAAATTGTAAAAATTGCCGTTTTGTTTTTTGTTTTAATATTTTATTTAGTTAATATAGTGCATTTCGAACATTTCGTGTTTTATTTTAAAAGAACTATACCATATTTCTTTTAAAAAACTATAAATAATTAATGCCGCTCACCGTCTGACGGCAAGCTTCCCAGAAGGCTAGCCACATTGCCACGTTGGATGGCAAAACAAAAGTAAATAAATAAACAGACGACGTTTCTATTAGGTCCGGTTAGTTATGGTTCAAAGGTAATATAATCTAATTCCGTGATGATCAACGTAGGTTCAAATCCAATTGCCCTATTCCATGATGCATCCTGAGTTTTTGTTGCAAAAATAAATTATTAAACCAGTACATTGTGGTAAATTTCGCACATTACATTATTAACCTAGTAACTAGAAGAGTGTTAAGTACGGAGTTGAATGGATATATATAGAGGGAGTTCGAAGGAGAAATGGATGGATTATGTGAAGAATGAGAGAGTACTTAATGTAGAATACGGTAAAGAAGATCTTGAACCTCATGTTTGGAAATCTGTCGCCAGGGAAATATAAGTGTAATCTGACCAGTATCATTTGAAAGACAGACTATTTCCTCCCTGGATATTAGTATTATGGTAAATATTTTTATACCAAAAATATATATCCACCACCGCCATGTCCTTACGTTTTGATTTTTTTCATAAATTAGTTATTGAAGAAACTTAAAGCCTTTGAAAGTGAAAAAAAAAATGCTCGAACCGTTATTTTCCGACAAACAACTTTGACGAATAAAAAAAAAACAGAAAAACGTACAGGCACAGCCAAAGTCTTTATTATTCTTAAACTGAAAGAAAAATAAAAATCGGTTCAGTTTTGGAGGATGAAACAGGTTACTTACTATGAAGTGATGTTTTCATCTATTTTGCATGGGTAAAATCAGCCTGGACTGCAGTTGTCGCTTTCGTGATGTATAACGCGATACCAATAGATTTCTGAAATACCTACTTTTCAAATCTGTCGCCGCCCGCATGTCCTCTTAATACAGAAGATATTATAGTCAACGAGCGTATACAATAATTGGCGGAACACAGGTAGGTGTGTCCACACCCATGCAACGACTCCCCAGATTGAGTAGTCGTACGGTTCAATTCGGTTTTTTGAATGCACTAGTGCTGGTCCATACGGCCCGAAATAAAAGGTTAGCTTGACTGGCCGGGGACGCACTCACCGCGTTATTAAAAGTAATTGGTTTTGTAACAGCATATATATATATATTATAAATATATATTATACAACAGACTTTTAATAATCCCGTGACACCACCAGTAATTAGGCAGCACAGCCAAAATTATAAGATTACATAAAAGAGAAATTATCGATTGAGATCTATTCGTGTCCAAAGTCTATTTTTGTGTCAATCTTTTGTCTTTGAAAGCTGTGATACTCAGTTAATTCAAATGACGAATTACTTACCGGTTGATCTATTGCACCTAAATCTTCAGAATTGCGAAATTACTTTTCTACAGGCATTTTTGATTCATCATCTCCCTACCCTTTTCCCATTTTTATTTGGGGTCGGCGCAACATGTCTTCCTCTTCCATTCCTCTCTATTTGTCGTCATCTCCGCATTCACTCCTTTTCTAAACATATCATCTTTCACACAGTCCATCCATCTTTTCTTTGGTCTTCCCCTTCCCATGTACCTTGTGGCCTTTTTGATTATGAACCGGTATATGCAGCGATTAATTAACTAAATATTAACTGCATGCCTTTTTAAATTTTTTTTCAATTGCCGTGTGTATATTTTAATGGCTTTGTAAAAAAAATTTGAATATTTCTCTATAAAGACTGATGATACGTAAAAAAAAAACTGTTGAGAAATTAATTAATAAAAACCAGTTAAACTAAACAGCGCTATCAATACGGTGTAGCTTAAAAGCGTAGACAGACAGCATTTATAACTAGACTTAAGACCTGTGAAAACAACTATTATAATAAAACCGTTATTAAACCCTCCTAGACCGACTGAGGCTGACCTGTGTCTAGACAGACTAGAGTAATTTAGGTCGCGGCATTTTCTACTGGACTCAAAACTGTCGTTAGCTTTTTGGCGTCTGGGTTATAGTTTTATTATTAGCCATCACGCCTTACATCTCTTCAGGTGTAGGCAGGAAACTATGTAAATTAACCAAAACAAAAATGTAATTTTTTTTAAGTTTTCGCGTTCCATATTTAAATTCAGTTAATTTAAACGGGTTTTCACGCGTTACCTTTGCTTTTTTTATGACTGATATGGTTTAGGATAATTATATAAAAAGAATATACGTATGCTTATTCATTTATCTAAATATTACTATCTTCATAATCGTGATCAATATATTACCTAATTCAGTAAAATATCTAATAAAACATCAAATACATCTATGATAAGAAGAAAATGTGTAAGTTGGTTATGTGATTCTCAAATTATAAGACAGAGATATACAGGCATAGAGATATTCCCTTTTATGATAGGAGTTACTGGCATCTCGGATTGCGGCGTAGGGATGTTAAAGACTACCTATGGTTGCCGTCGACGGGGCAATGGTCGCGAGCATGTCCATCACCCTTACAATTAAATGGACGGGCAGATTGAGGTACATTAGTATACGATGCCCCTCCCCATAAGTTCGTAGGAGCAATTCTCAACATCCGACACCTAAAATCGCAGAAACAGGGCCTCTTAAAAAGGACCCGGTAACCCGTGTGGGAGTAGATACAATGCGAAAGAAGTACTTACTCCCTGGCCAAATAAAGTGATGTATGAAGGAGTTTTATTCAGCAAATATCTAACCTTTACCCACTATTGGCTGCCCGGTAGGGCTGGGAAACTTATGCAAGATTTCTTCGCATAAAATTAAAGTTAGTGTAAAATGGTTGTAATCAGTTCAGCATAGATGAAATGGGTCTTTAATAATGCTGGTTTTATAATGAATAACAATTTATTAATTTTGAGGCTGGTAGATAATGAAGCAAGCGTTTTTACATGCTTCCCAACCATGCTATAGTCCTATTAGGTGATTTTCTTTTATTACAAGTTCGATTTATATTAAGATTCGAATAGAAACATTATAATTATGAAAAATATCAACTTTGATATTAAGTACTGTGTATTATAAAGTATGGACAGGTCAAGTATTGCCGTAAACGATGAAGATAAACGTGAAAGTACGAGCGAAAGAAGTGTGTCAAGATCGTAATAAGGGTTAGTATGTAATATCTGCCTATCGTCATGTTATTTCAAAAGTGAATTATCTCCTAATTAAATGCGAATTAAAGTAATCGAAATCTTTACTAATTTTCTACCCTGTTTCGGGCTAACCGTTCCCGCAACTCTGTTCGCATAGAATTATGTGTATGTTAAACAACAACTCAATAAAATATTACGACATATTTTCAGATCATTGATAATAAACTAAACATACTTTTATACATTGTTAAATATTATATTAATGCAGTTATATTGTTGTATTCGTTGCCTCAGCGGCGAAGGCCTCCTCTAAAATCTTCCAAACGTCTCGATCCCTGGCTAACGTCGTTCAGTTAGGTCCACATCTCTCCGAGAAAACATCCCGCCACATTAATATGCACTTCTTTTTTAACCAATTTAGGGTGAGTTATCAAAATATAAATAAAACATCTTTCAGTAATTTTTGCGTGATGGGATAAATCTAAATGTAACTAAATTAAGCAAAAAAAAAATTTTGGAGTTACACCACTTTTACAATGAACATAAGTGTATGTTAATGTCATTAACCGTTATTCAAAAAGTACATAAATTTATACACAAAAATTTAACATTAAAATAAAATAAAATACTATAAATAATGAATGCCGTCCAGCTCGCCGCCAGACGGGAAGGTTCCTAGGAGGCTGGCCATATTGCCACGTTGGATGGCAATGCTAATTCGCTGTGCCAAATATTGGCCAGCCCTCTGGTCGCGAGACGTGTCGACTAGACGACCCCCGCGAGATCCTTAAAAAGGCTATGAGGCTTAATGTCATTTAAATCTTATTTTAATATAATGTTGTATTTGTAATATATTTAGTATTAGATGTCTCCATAAAGAAATGAATATATGAACGTCAAAAGGAAAACAGAAATATTTCTTAAGAAAGTTATTAAATTTCGCTACATTTCAAATTTCAAGATTTATTATTGTTACGAGGGATGAAGATTTTAAAATAACATTTTTCCTCAAAAGGAAAAACTCACGGCTAAACGTTTCCGAGGCCGCGTCGACAAAATCAACGCTCTAATAACCGGACGTAATTTCGCGTCGAGGCAAATGGCGGATGGAAGGAGAAGCGGGGCTGACGTAGTTCCTGTTAACATATTAGCTGATTTTATTGGTCTGGCCTCGTATTAGTTAAGAGCACGGACGAGGGTAGGCGTCGGAGATGTAACTCACGAGATTACAATAAAACTGTCCGTAAGTGATGTTAACTCAGATACAAATAAGTGGCTTACAACTTTTTTTATATATAAAAATTACTGTCCCATCTTTAGAAGTTTCCGGGAAAGTTACGCCTTGCAAGTAGACTTTTTTATATCAACGACAGCTAAAAGTTATAACAGTTAGTTGTAGGGTTTAAGATAATTAATTATTCGGATGCCTTTATTTTATTAATGGTGGACATTTTACAATGATAAGAACACCAAATGGATGATGATGAAAACTTTATGTTTAATGTAAAAGAGAACGTAATTTTGAATACCAAATCACATTAAAAGCTCCGAGCGTTGGATTTGTATAAATACTTGTAAGCATTCTTCCGTACATTAATATTTTGCTTTGTGTATTCCAATTTTGCAATCCATTTATATGTCTTATCGATCTCAACAAACTGACTTCATTTGATATTATTTAAAGTAAGATTCAAGAACGATGACCGTAGATAGATAAGAATGTATCGACAGCCATCGTCATATCAGGCTCTAGATCTACCACAGCTAAAACCTCAAGGTAGCTCTGAATACACACATTCTGATACTAAAACTAAATAAATGATTTTGTAGCTGGTATTTTGAATCAAACTCGAAGAATATACTTAGTAAATACAGTAAGTATCTCACTGCTATTTGAACCCTTGTAACGAAAACACTGAATTGAAAGATTACATTCGGTAAGTGGTGAGTATCTTCGTAAAACAAAACATAACCTATGGCTTGATTAAACTCTAATCAAGAATTCAGAGTTCTTAATGTTGTTCACTTATTTAAGAACAATATAGTACTAGGACATTTTCCAAGGTTCGCTTGGCTAACTACTATTTTCGATTTTATTAGAACCTAGTATAATACAGCAGAAGATTAGCTATAAGCTGGCTACAATATTGGGGACTAAAAGAAATTATGAAAAATAAAGAAATAGACATAAATATAAAAAATTAAGTATTTGAAATTGCTGTGCTACCATGCTTGACCTATGGCTGCCAAAGATGGTCGCTCAGAAAACAAGACGAAGAAAAAAAAATAGCTATCCGCCAGAGAAAAGTGGAAAGAATTATCTTGAGAATTAAAGTAACTGATAAAGTAAGTAACAAAATCATAAGATTAAAAAGTAAAGTAACTGATATATAAAGAAGAATATGGGAAACTACATGGAAATGGGCGGGACACGTATATAGAATAGATAATACTAAGTGGACCACAAGTCACGGAGTAGACGCCGATAAAAAAAAAAGGAAGAGAAAAGAGGTGGGGGGATGTATTCTCGGAGAGATGTGGACCTAACTGGATGACGTTAGCCAGGGATCGAGACGTTTGGAAGATTTTAGAGGAGGCCTACGCCGCTGAGGCAGCGAATAGAACAATATAAGTAACTACATTATTACAGTATTTAACAATGTAACAGATTTCATCTTGTATTAGAATTAAAGGCTTTCTTATTTATTTTATTGTATACGGCAGCTAATACAATGTTAAATAGTGGACGATATGAGAATTGTTACAAGGGCCGTAAGTTTACTTTCATGTTATCAAATTTACTATGTCATCTGATGCTGGCTCTTAGAGAATCCCCAAAAACAGCACTCTCGTAATTTGCTGACTATTATCCAGTTTGTTAGTATCATTGCCTCAAATGATACATTGCACGTTTTGTCATGAATGTTCCTATATTATAAGATATTAGAGGAGTTTTGTTTTTTAACCAGCGCGATGAAACGACAATGTAAGGGAACGACAAGACTTCGCTATTTATTAGTATATTTTTATGGTCTTTTGCAACTTGTTGCCATATATTATCCTCTATATCCTTTCAAGAAAGGCTGGGAAGTGGAAAAAAGATGCATGTATACATTTACCAGAATATAAATACATGTATAGGTGTACATAACTTATGCATATATGAGAGTAGGTATCTTTTATATTATTTAAAGGCGACAATATGACTAATGTAACTTCAAACAATCGCTAAAGCCAATAATTAAATTCTCAAAAATTATCCATAAATAATAAATATCTCTATTAAATCCTTTTAATATATCCAAAATATAAAATTTAATTTAACGACAAGATTTTTTTTAAATATTAAGTAACAGGGTTGGTTAAGCTTGTTCATGGGATAAAATAACGTTATAAATTACATAAATCTTTTTTAAATAGCAATCTAAACTTTCTGTCGATCAGAACTTAAGATTTTATTAAATTTACCATTATAAATTATGTAATTTATAATGAATATTTACTCTATTTTACTAACTAGTTCATTAAGGATTACAAATCATTGTCAAAATGTTTGCAACTAAACTTCTTTGCTATGATCATTATAATATCTAATAATTTTACTTGATACTCTTAACGAACAAATCTCAAATTAAACAGATAATTACAGAGACTCAATAAAAAATACCATTTTGTTGTGATCATAAGAAGAACCAAATACCATAAAACTATTGTAGGCTTTTTTTAGCATAAGAAAAGTTGTCTTTTATACCCGTTCTGGAATGTATAAATGTTTATTATGACTATAATTACATCAATACGAGATAATAACTCCTAATGATAACCATAGTTATATAAAATATAACAATTCCCGCCGGTAGATAGGAATCAACTGTCAATTAATAGTGAAACATGCTACAAGTACCACAAACTGCAAATTAAAAACCGCTTAGTATTGGCACATTGATATTAGAACCTAAAGCATTGAAACACGATAATTCCTGTATGTTCACCATATGTAAGGTTGCCACAATTTAGTTAGATTATATTGGGAATATTTAAATTTGAATTATTCATTTTTATGTGAATTCTTCCAAATTACTCACATGTAACTGTGTTTTACACATAACAATTTAAAAAATATATAATACCATTATTTTTACCCAATAGTATATCCTCTATTCAAATTAGTGTTATCATTTATTATATAGCGTGTAACTTAAAGAAACACGTGGAAAAATCGTGGTACTCGAACAACCGAAAAAAAAAAAAAACAATTATCAGACCACGTGAAAATCACGTGTCATATATTGCAATACGATGCGTTTCTTATAAATGATAATCTATTGTATTAGTCACTTCGAGACACCATGTCGCATTGTACTTGTACCCTGAGTTGTCTCGTCTGACTTTAAAGGCAAGTGTCTGGAGGCAGGTCATCTTGAAGGCATTCGGGGTGCGGGGTGGCGGCGCCTCACGCAAATGATACGCGGGCGACGCGCGCCGCATCGATCGCCAATGTGCCCGGTGCCGGCCCGCAACTTCTCACCCCCTCACCCCTTGTCCCGGACACCTCCTGGCCACCCAACCAGCCAGACACAAACACCCGCACGCATAGACACGCACGCACACCGACAACGTTACATCTAATGTGTCCTGCCAAATGATCCGTATAGAATATTAAGTCGTCTATATACCTACTGAAAAATGTAAAGTCATTGAAACTGATAAAAAAAACTCATTCAATAACCAATCAATTTATATGTTTTAAACATGATACAATTTAAACCTGTTAATTAATTTAAAAATTATATCACAATTCGAAATAAAGTATGTGCAATTTGATTAAACCTGAATTCAGTGAAACCCAATAAACCTGAACTAAGCCTCCATAATAGTCAAAATTAAGATAAAATAATAAATTAGAAATCGAAAGTAAAATGAGTGAGTAGAAAGAAGTAATAGTAAAATAAATGAATGTTATTATAACATCCGAGTTAAACAGTTTTCCACAAGCGAAAACGTGCGCGTCTTACCCCACTGGGCGGGTTAATTGAGCTAAAAGTCACGTGGCAGCAATTATTTACCTTCATAAACCACGTGCTGTATTTACCTTCATAGATCATCTCATTCATTATATAACTCTATACACTAGACTCAAATTGAAAAACACAACAAATATATAACTAAAACTACATCTAAATAGATAAAATATAGATCCACTAGCAAAGCAATGCAGAGGAGCAACTAAAAATGAAGAAATGAGAAGGTGAATTTACAGACTTTGAGGTTTATGTTTCTACCGAGAGCTTGAGTCGTTAAAATGGGCTTTATGTACGTAGAATAAAGTCTATAATTAGTTGTAACCGCTCCCGACGCATAAATGTAAGACAGCTCGGCAGAATAGTCTATGGTATTTGGGGGAATGCAGTTTAAGGATGATTGCAGTAAACATGAAAAACATATTTCACTTATAAACTATTTAATTACCAATACAATCAATATGAAAGAATATACTAATGTCATATCACATGCGTTACATATATAATTTTAAAATGATATAATCAACTTCGCTTCTATAAAAACGACATCTAAAACAGCACTAAAATTGTCTACAAAAGCATTGCCTGGATGTAAAGTAATGTAAAAATGTAGCATTCGAGCGGTCCAGACTCGACACCCCAAATCTAGGCCACGTGATCTGCACACACGCGACCGCAGAATTTTTAACTCACATTAGCCACAAACGGTTACAGTCCAAAAGAGTCTTATATTTAAGTAATTTAACTATATTATTTTACGAAATAACCAAAAAAAAAAACAACACAGTCAACTATAGTAGTTCTATTGAAACTGTAGACGTAAAACGCGTATGTTTCGTTCGCGAAGCACTCATTTGGTTTTACTAGAGAGGCAAGGCACTCGCTACATCGGCGGCGGACTCGGCACGACTGAGGCGCCGTGAGACTTTAGCGCCGCCTCCCTCCCCCGCGCTGCATCCTTCAAACGCTACATGATAATCGAGAGAAAATACTACACAGCTGCAATTGGAACACTTTTTTGGTCATGAGTCAGCCGGTAATTGCATCAGATCTTATTGGCTAGTCACATTGTGGTATCGTCCGATGCGTTTTAACCGCAAAATTAAGGATACAAAAAAAATATATTGGTAGATTAATATTGTGATTTTTGTTTCGATTTCGTGACGGAAATCGCCGACTCATATTTTAGAAGGTTATATAGACAATGAATATATATGTTTCATTTGTCGGACGGGCACGTTTTCATGTTAAATTATCGGTTAAGACGAGGCGCAAAACATCAAGTCCTGTTTATTCCCTGACAGTAGACGTTCTAGTTCTGGTAAATTAAACTGGCGGCTTGTTATAGTAGATATTTTTTTCGAAAAAAAAATATATCTGTACGGAATCATATTGTATATATAGTACAATAGATGTAAATTTTATGTTAGTCATCGCATTGTAGCGTGACGTGATACTGCAAATTATTAGACAAGAATCCTTATTTATTATTCTTTATCCATTGATTCGTTTTGTTCGTTTGAAATGTTATTTAGAACTTTTATTTTTTCACTTTATTCTCATACTAAAATGTTTCATACATCAAAGGGTTGATTACCCTGTGTAATAAGTAATAAGTAAGCTCATTGGAATAGTTGAATGATTCATCGAATCTAATCCAATATGTTGGACACGCACAGACAACATGTACATTAAAAAATGTATTCACTTGATGATTATTAGTTCTTAATCTTATTAAAATACTATGAACTGATAATATGATTGTCATTTTTTGATTCTTTTGTTATTTTTCGACTGAATTTAATAATAGAAATGAGATCTAATCAGTATGTATATTTGTTTCTTCTAGTGAGAAGTGGAGGTCGTTTTGCTTGTTAGTATCACGCACTGAATTAAAAGTTAAGCCATTGGTATTGTCAATTCAATTGGCAATTCGTCAGGAATCTTTAAATTACTTTTTAAGATTGATTAATAACGAGTGTATATGCTGCATATCTGTTTGCTGGTCATTTTTTAATAAAAAATATTTTTTCAAATTCTGTCATGTTGAAAACTGAAGAAAAACATTTTCAGAAGCAAAGTAAATTATCGTTCGCATATGGCCTATATTAAAAAGTGGCAAATAACATTTTTTTATAAATATTATATTTATATATATATATATATATAAATTTTGTTATAGGAGTGAAGATTAAATGTCAAGAAGAAAACCATTGATAACCAGATGAAGGCAGAAGCCCATAAAAGGCTATTGAATAGAAATACCTATTACATACAGGTTATATTAGTTTTCATGTAAATAGTAACGTAAAATTGAATTTAAAACGAATGTAATTCAAAAATATTTCGCTTTAACTTTACAAGTCACCATTATTATGTATGTTATTAAAAAAAGTTGAAGTTAGATGGATACAAACTGTAAATAAGCTACTGCTATATTTATGTTATGGTTTAATATCCTTTTCAGTCCTGTGTACTCAAATACAAAAGTTACGTTTAATTAAAAATGAAGGGTAAATGTAAGAGAACTATTTTCAAGATGGCCACCGCTGCACCGCCTTGTCGCCAAGCGACAGAGGCCGCCTGAAACTATAGTATACATCAGTAATAAAGCCCACAGAGCAGTTAGTTTTATTTATGACTGTAGATTTAAAAGCTTTAAAAGATTTATAATGCCGTGCCTCCGTGAATAACCGTCTTAAATGGCTTGTATTTGGACTGTGAAGTGGAGCTTGCAGTCGCTTGGCGGTTTGGGATATAATTTGATATTATAATTGGACCGTTAAATTTTAAGTTTTCAGCCAACTGTGATCAGGTTTAACCGCTTTTCTTTTATAAGTTAACTCTAAATTAGATGTTTATCTTATGATATATAACTTTTCCCATGATGTCCATTATTATGTGAAGCTATGCTGGAATATATCTTTCTCACTAATGTTAATGTTCAATCATTTTCAGTCTAATAGGCTTCTAAGAAAATAGAAGAAATTATAAGTATGGTCGAACCCACAACCTTCGACGTAAGATCTAAATATATCAAACAATAAACTGGACTTATTGGTGTAGGCATAAATCGCAATGAAACGATAATGTCTGGGTTAAGGCAATGTCTATCAATTAGCGAGTCGAAAACCCATGAACATGTTTTTGTAAATGTTCTTTGGCTAGACGTAATATTTAAACAGTCCTTTATAATGGTATCTCACATGTGCATGATGATCGCGATATAGTCGTGCTCAATCAGTGTACCACCCTGCTAGCTAGTGGATCTACTCTGTCTGATACTGGAACGCCACATGCCGAAACTTGTCACTATGGTACTGTCACTGTCACTGGTAAAAAACTAAGCACCCATGTGGACTGCCGACAAAAGTGAAATCCCGAAATGCCGAAATCTCGAAACAAGAAACGGAAAAACTTTTATTTTATTTTTAAATTTCATAATTTTTAAATTAAAATTATTAACACACCCTAACAAATAACATATAACATTCGTCTGGTTTTTATGTCTACTGACGCTCCGAGCAATACTTATGTACATTTTCACATAGTTCATTCTTAATCAAAACATACGATTGGCTGCGTTAATATAATTTTTTTTATTGATAAAATATCTCTGAGTGCCAGCAACTAAACGCCATCTTATACTTGTTTTCACATCAAAAACTTCCAGGGTACGTTCTTTTGTAACAGCTAACGAAACAGGTTAACAGCTAATATTTATCGTGAGGAAACCATAATATGGTGGTCGGGTAATGCCCGTCAGGTTAGTTACCACGCCCAAGTTACGTACCCAAAAGGTATGTTCCGGGAGCATCACTTGAGAACCCGTACCTCTAGGCTTAGTGTGTTTACCATCCTGGTCCACATCATCACTTAACATCAAGTGTGATTGTGGTCAAAGCACTGAGCCTATACCGTATAAAAAAAGAGCCGCGGTCACAAGTAGTCGTGACAGAATAAAACACTTGATTAGTATTTCGACCTCTATAGTTCGCATTTAGCATATTTGTATGGCGCTAGACATTTATAAAGTACGTTGATCTCGAATAGGAAACGTAAAAGTCTGCGAAGGCAGTTTTTATTGCTTGGGCCGTCAAATTTTTTAATATACAGTGAAATAATGTATGAGGGTGTTTTAACGAGCTCGTCGTCTGGACTTAAATAACCATTAATATATTATAAAGTTGACTTTTAGAGAGATTTTTCTTATACTGACTCTGTAAAATATGCGTCATTTGGAGATAATTAGGTGTAGTCGAAAAACAGTCAAGAATTAGCAATTAGCAAACAACACCAGACCAGTGTAATCAATTGCAAAACAAAATGTTAACTGATCAACTATAAATCAAACTCCTAATACATTCTAGTCAAGTACAAAGTTTCCGATGTGATCTATCTCCACTGCTTTTGGTATAATTAGGTACTTGTTTTCATTAGATACCTTTATAGCAAGACTTTTGTCACTTTTAAACTCTGTGCGTATGCCTTTTCATCGATTAAAGTCCTATCTGATTGGCGATATGGAAAAGCGATGCGGTAACTTACCACAACATTTAGAAGGAAGAGAGCTGAGTGCAGGTAACAACGATTACCGCGTAATATGTAACTATAATTTTAATTTCTGTGCCCTTTATAACAACTATTTAATTAAATTTTACGATACTAACCCTTATCGCTAAACATCAGAAACTATATAAATGTCATTATAAGGTTAATAAACTGGTTAGTCATATCCGTTAGTGACTTTTATGAGAGAGAATATTTAAACAGATAGAACATGTATGTAAATAAATCTTACCTCGTGAAGACATTGGAAATCTCAATACTGTCAAGAACAATTGCCTGGGTCGGGAAATAATTATTTTATTAATAATTATTCATGACAAATTCGTTAATGACTGCAATTCGTAAAAATCATATTTATTGTATATTTTTAGTCTACAAATCATCAATAATAGACTTTTGAAAGTATTTTTTTTATAATTGACCGCATACAGGAATTGTTGTTTAGCTGTCTCTGCTGCCGAAAAGAAAAAAATAATTCCGATTAATGCCAATCATGCCAATAATTTAACGATTACAATTTGACATTGCAATTCACATTAAAGCCTAATTTACAATGATATGACACGTGATGACTCCAATATGACCTTGATCCATCGTTCCCCAGAAACAGAACTCGGGTGAAGTATATTTTAACCCCAAATTAAGTGGTGAGATTTCCTCGGAACGACCGCGCCGTCAAGTCTCAGCGTGGGTAACTCCGATTTATATTGTCATAACGCCTAAACCCTGGTAAAGGATTCTGAACTTTGTGGAAATGTCGTAAAGTAGTGTTTGGAATAAGAACTGTTTGTTCGAGGGGTGTGTAGTGGGCTCGCTCTGAGCGTCCTCTAAGAAAATGGAGACAACACGATTACAACATTGTAGTATACTTATAAATTGTAGATGTAACTTTTTTTTTACACGGAATAGGGTTAGTGCTCTGAACACAATCTCACCTCATGTTAAGTGACGATATGGCCCAGGATAGTAAATACATTAAGCCTAGAGGTACTGGTTCTCAAATGATGCTACCGGAACACACCTTTTTTTTTTTTTTTTTGACGGGGGGAAATGCATTTACGCACTACCCTTATCTATTGTACTTAGGGGATCAAAGTCCTACCGGAACACACCTACTGGTTTTCAAACTTGGGGTCGTAGCTATCCAGGCGGGCATCATTAGAAAATGCCCTACCACCATGCTATGGCTTCCTCACGATGTTTTCTTTTACCGAAAGCTCAAGCCAACTTTAGAGTGAGTTAGGGGTGGATCGAACCCGCGTCGGTTGACGCGGAATCTGGCCGCACTACTCGCTGCGCTATCATCGCTTCAAACTTATCAATAATGCGTTAAATTTTATTTATTTTGGTTTACTTAAGGGCCGAGTTTCTGGTAATAATTGTCTTTTTCGAAGAATTATAATGATATTAAAGATCATTTCATAGTTTCTTCAGTCGATGTTATGTAACATTACGATTAGTATTTAGCTTGCGGTTTCATCCCTTTTAATAAAATAAAAACACATTATTGTTTTACGAAATGAGTAAACATTTTTTATAAAAAAATCGGAACTTTATTTTAGGAAAGTTACCATTTTGAAATAGAAACGTACATTTACTATTAATTCTAAGAAAGGCTTAATTTAAGTCTATTTAAGATTCTTAATGTTCTGTCTCCAACCAAAGGCTCGGAAATAAATATTTAAGAGCAGTAGAAGACTTAATCATCCGAGTTTGTGATAGAGGTAAGATTAGAGAATCCCGCCTGTGATGCACAGGGCTAAATAAAATGCAACAATTTGCTTACCTTTACCGACGTCCGTGTTTACAGGAGAGCCGTATATAACGATTATCAAAGGGAATATGGAGGAGAAGTCGAAGTCAAGACAATGTCGGTAAAGTTCTGCTCGAGCTTCTCACAAGTACCTCGCCGCGTGAAGTGTCACGTAGTATACGTTACTATTATTAATGATAGTGCCAAATGACTTTATAGGAGTCCAAATAGCCTGAATATGGGGATCTCTAGTCCTGTAACCCAAATATACCGTATCAATCCAACACTGATAAACTTTTCAATAATTAATCGCATGTGCAACAAAATACAACCGTTTGAAGCGAGTCACAGCGCGGAGCGCCACAGACAAGCAACTATCGCCAAATGCCAAACGGTGTTGCCATATTTTAGTTCCGAACACTTAATATGGTTCGTTCCACAGAAACTTCCATAATTACTTGTTTTAATTGAACAGCTGAGAACGCTGCTCACCTGAAGGTCTAACTACTTTGCAGGCATTTATGCCGATTGCTTAGAGCATTCAACTACTTTCAGAACACTACAATAACCTCGGCTATGACAGTTACTGAGCCTGACTAGCTAAACCTTTTTTTTTTTTTTGACGGGAGGAAATGCATTTACGCACTACCCTTACCTATTGTATTAGTGGGACCGAAGTCCCCCAATACAATTGGTAAGGAGGCACGGAGTGACGAGCTCCGTGCCAGTGTGGGACTCGCCCGGGCGCGAAGCGCCCGGAAATACCCACTAAAACCCCCCGGGGCCGTCCGCTGCATTTGGGATGGGGGCGATACGGGGTTGCCAGGCATGTCGCCGCATCGCCCCCTGCAGCGAACCCACCAGGCCTCGTCAGTGCAATGGCCCAGTGAGGATGGGGGAGAACATTTCTCGACCCCACCTCTTCGTCCGCCTCCCCAAAGGGACGCATGACCAGCTGGTCATCAAACCGGGGGACAGGACGTACTTCCTGCCCCCCATAACTGACTAGCTAAACCTACTTGTTTGCATACAGAAAAATCAAAAATCAAAATCAAAAATTATTTATTCAATTTAGGCCCTAAGAAGGCGCTTATGAACATCTAAAACACTACCACCGGTTCGGAAAACAACCCAGTCGAGAAGAGCCGACAAGAAATTCGATCTGGTTTTTTTTTTTTTTTAAAAGAAAGAACAATTAAGTATCCTATGTTACTTACGGAGCTTTATAATGTACAAGATTGTGGTAAATATGTGACTACTAAACGAAGTGTCAATGTACCAAATTGTTCTATAATTTATATATATACTCACAAAAACCGACTGAAGTAATACAATAATTCACACTGAACTGTTACCGTCTCTTTTACACTCTGAACAAACGTACATTTCGTCTCGTTCCCGCGGGTTCTACGCATAGATTTCGCGGTTTCTACTTATTATTTTTACATTTTTGGTAAGACACTTGTTAATGTGTGTTTTACAAGAAAATAAATTTGTAGATTTTCAATACATGAATGCGCATCGAACCAATTTGAAAGTCCTTAAGTACAGTAGTAGACTTGAGGAAGAACAGTCACAGTCACAAATCAACATAAACTTTATTGAGTTTATTTATGCGATAATGAGAAAGAAATCACGTCCAATGTGTATACATACGTATGTGTATATATATATGTATATATATATATATATACATACATACATACATATGCTCACGCCTGTTTTCCCCGAAGGGTTAGGCAGAGGTGAAGTAGCGAACTACACCACCCACATTTTGCCGAGCTTAGTTCCGTCCCAGATGTGACAGGTGGCGAGTCTGTCGCCATATCGGGCACAAATTCCAGACTCCGGGATGATACTGAGTAGAAAAAACCCAATATCACTTGACCCGACCCGGGGATCGAACCCGAGACCTCAGAACGGCAGTCGTATGTAATACAACTGCGCTACCGAGGCAGTTATATATATACATATATATATATATTTATGGGATTTTTCATACATTTTTAATGATTGTAAATCATTTGGAGTATACATTGATGTAAACTTTTTATCGGCTATCTGTTAAAAACCACTAAAATGAGAATAGCGACATTACAAAGCTTATAGGATACAGTTAAACTAGTCCCGTTTACAATTCGGTGACCGCATTCCTATTACTGGCTTTAATCCAAAAAAATTAAAACTTATCCATTATTTAAACCGTCTAATGTTCTGCGTTGTAACTGAACTAAAATGGTTCGCTACGAGTCGATGTAATGTTTAAACGGTTCCGTATATTTCAAAATTGTTGTGTAGTGATTAGTCTATAAATATCAGTTTTATAATAAGCTCTACCTAAATTAACGTAACGTACCTACTCAAAGATAGAACAATATATTAAATATGCTTTTTCAAACTATCCATATTTTCTTAGTCCAATCGATTTTAGCTGCCCTAGGCCCAATGCCGGAATTCTGTTCGAATTTATGTGCCTCTCTGCTCCGTTTTAATAATTGCGCCAAGCTTGATATGGTTGCCTTTAATATTCTGAGTAGTCAATGAGAGAAGTTGGCTATGTGCCGTTTTAAATGGCATCGCTTGGATCTAAAGGTTCAGACTGACCCAGTCTAAGTAAATAATACATGAAGCTACAATTCCAGACCCGTTTTAAGAACATTGCGCGCGCGGAGTACTGTGAGATTTGGCATAGTTAAAGTTTATACGAATACGAGAGCAGAAAGTTTATATTTTTATATAAAAAGCGTTAATATGTCGATTACCCATAAAAATGAGACAATAAGAAGACAATAGCAAAACATTGGAATGCTAGCGTATAGCTGGTTAGTACTCAAGGGGTTTTATAATTCCCCCGCCGTTTCCCCTGGCATAACCAGGGACCTTATTACTGCGATTCTCTTTATATGTGTGCTCTTTTTTTTTATTAATATTTTTTTTTTTTATTATATACTACATAATAATGTCAACTTATTCTAGGTTAATACTGTTAAAAAACTATGTCAATTTTTTTATAATTAATAATAATAGTCAATAGTAAATGTCAAATTAATCAAGTACAATTTGGAACAATGATATATTAATAATAATTCAAATTAATAAATAATTACTTAAAATCAAAATAAATAGAATTGAAAATTAAAATTAAAATTAGAATAAAGTAAAATTAAATTAATAAAAATACATGTAACACACACTTCCAAGCACACACATCTATCATTGTCCATTACATTCGCTAATTCGCTTGTCATTGTCAGACTTCACATTTATTTACCGGGTTGACAGAGTGTTTATTTTTGAGAAGGTTTTACATCAAGTAATTGACAAGAAAAGCCAAACAAAATTGTTATCATTTTTTAAATTAATTATTACTCTTTTATAAAATAAACTAAACATTTTCATAAATTATGGTTGAAGTTCATTACACAGCCGTGTTCTTGTTAAGGCAATAACGCATTAGGCGTTACGAACAGGTCTGTGACCCTCGTTCACTTGTAGTAAGTATGGCCGAAGAGTCCTCTCTCATGCCCAACCATGAACGTCTTGGCGTGCCTGCAAAAGTACAATAGTAAATATATTTAGTTTTACTTAAATAGTAGTCCCCTGGACGCAAATAATAATAAACTGTTCTCCAAAAAATAACGAATGTCTAAAGAATCTCTAAAGAGTAACATCAGCGATAACAGAAGCGATGATGACCGAGATGGCAGTGTGGTGGGGTATTGCGTCGGTTGACGCAAGTTTAAGCCGACCTATCCAATTGTAAAAATGATTAAGAGCTTTTTGGTGAAGGAAAACGTCGTGAAGAAACCATGTTAGGGCATTTCTAAAAATACTACCACTCTCCAGCTTGAGAACCTATCGCCAAGCGCCAATAGATTGCGAAAGCATCACTTAACATCAGGTGAGATCGTGGATAAAGAATTAAGCCTATGTTCGGACAGCATTACTTTAGAGTCATTACTGTGAGTGTTAAATTACTTTTTATAACTCTTATATATTATAATTTATCATCGTTTTTTTTTATTTACGCTAAATGAAGTAAGCGGATTCTTAATAGAATATTAAGATAAAAAAAATGTACTAAATTAATTATTCTCTAATTAGAATTATGCAAACGAAAAATGAACGTAACACAGGTGTTACTAAGATATCACTAAATCGTTTAAACGTTTTCCTCGTTGCAAATATAAAACGGTACCCCAAAAAAAGTCGAATAGAACGGAGGCATGTAAAATAATCCATAGTACAATATATAACACAGTTACAGACATAAATTTTTAATAATAAGAAAAATTCTTACATTTGACTATTTACACTGTCCGGTCTTGCTCTAATAACTCTACCAATGATTGGAGAATCAGACGTAATAAGAGTAATGAAACAATGGATGTGGTAATCTATTCACATATGAAATCCCATTGGAATAATATTTTACTTTACACAACACGTTGTCCTTTATACCGTTATTTTTTAAAGTATATATGACTTTCGAGAAATAAAATGAAATAATTGTAATCCACACAGATTAATCAGTAAGTCATTAAGAGTAATATCTGATACCAGATTACAAGAAACGCCTTACACTTATATCCAACAGCAGAGTGTTTTTTCTCAAATGTATCTAATATACAGATTTCGTTTCTTTACAGTTTAATAATTATGAACTAGCGACCCGCTACGGCATCGGATGGGTATATAGCAATTGTTAATTTTAAAAAATATAGTCTGGTTTACACACACACATAGCTTTCTGCAGGCAAAAGAATTTTGAAAATCGGTGAAGTAGTTTTTAACTTTGCTACAATAAAAAAAAACACAATCAATATTACTTGCTTACGAGTATTAATTGTTTGTTTTTGAGTACTATTGGTGGACGATCCTGTAGATAAGTGGACTGTAGCTGGTTTAAATGCGAGGGCAACGGTATAACGGATATGCTCAACCGCGGGAAGAAAATATATTGAATCAGTTGAGCTGTAAGGAAAGAAAAAACATGCACACTTACTTGGCGGCGAGTGATGCGCGGGCGCTCAAGTGGCTCTGGTGGCAGCGCTGCTGTGGTGGCGATTTCTTCTATTGATTTATAGGCGAAACACTTTTGTAGATTGAATAATTAGCGGGTAGCTTTCAATATTTTATAGTCCGAAGGACACGGCAATCACGGCGGCGAGCTCTGGCCGATTCCAGACGTGGACTGACCACGAATCAACTTCGCGGCGTTGCGGTTTCAATGCACATGTTTAGAAGCGGAAGTTAGGCACAAGAGGAATAGGAGTTGCCCTCGCGGATACTATTAAAACTAACATAAAATAACTACCAACTATTAAATACTATAGTTAAGCAAAACGATAGTTCAACTAATCGTACATATTGGTAATGTGAATGCCTTATCCTGTATTTGTTATTAGTAACTCGCCGTCAGTCTGGATTGACGCCAATGAATAGTCAAGTGCGGTACCGCCTAGAAACGTACCGACCAGTTTATCGCGACTTCAATGCGTACTTTTGTAAATTGTAACACTTGATTTGGTTTTGTATATTTTTACTTGTATGTCGTGTAATTCCTTTCGACGTTTTTCCCGACGACATGAAATGGTTGGTAAAATAGTTTTATCATTTCTTTTTGTAACTATTGAAACTATGAAGTGTCCAGTAATTAAACTAGAAATAAAAGGGTATGTATTTTGTATAACTAATAAAGTGATTGGTTGTACTTTTAAAATTTTTATTTAAGCAAAGAATAATTGAAACGAGAATAATATAATTTTTTCCAAACTTATCGAATTACACTTGCAAACTATTTGCTGTATCAATTCCAATAAAATTTTCTGACTAATATTACTATATTAAAAATAGGCATTAAGTAATATATCGTAATGCTTTTCCATAAAGGTTAATCAGTGACAAAAAAAAAAATAGAAGGCAATTCTGATATAAATGAGACCTGCATTTATCCCTTAGAAATGATTGGCATATTTACAAAAAAACAAACTAATTAACGTTAGTTAGTAGTTCTAAAGTTAAAGGTACTTCCTTGAAATTATAGATTAGTATAAAAAATCCACTATAGTGGCACGTTTTGGCGGTTCGCAATCCGGGATCAGTCGACACAATTGTTATCGGATTATTATTTATTTCAAATCAAAATCAAAATTTATTTATTCAATTTAGGCCCTAAGAAGGCGCTTATGAACGTCTAAAACACTACCACCGGTTCGGAAAACAACCCAGTCGAGAAGAGCGCAGGCGAGAAACTCGATCTGGTTCTTTTTTTATATATAATATAACATATATAATTTTTTTTTACATATAAAAAAACTATACAAATCGTAGTTTTTAGTGGAAGCACAGAGATGTGGGTTAATTCCAGACATCACTATCGTTCACGTAACGATCCACGCTGTAATAAACTTTTGAGATTAAAACTTGCTTGACATAATACTTGAACTTATTGTCCGGTAAATCGGTAATGTTACTTGGGATCTTATTGTAAAACCGATTTTTAAACATCAGATAAAGTGCAGAACTCTTTACTGAACTCGATTATAAGCAATATCTGGCCACATCAAAACACTAATATTTTAATGCAGTCAGGTTGTAAGACCGACTTATTGGATTAAAAAATATATTATATTGCTCCACAAGTCTGTAAACTTAGAAACGCTATTAAAACTGATGCCGCGTCGACCTTCTACTTTATTTTCCTGGATAAGTAAAAAAAATAGACGGATGATGTAATATCTATGTTAAATATCCCAACTTCATCAGACGAATTAGTTTATTGAACTGAAACGTCTAGATATGTAGGACAAACTGATATCGACTAACTCGATGAAATCTTACCTGGGTATCGAGAACTTTGTTTCGAATTGCTTTATTATGTGTTTGAGTTATATGATTGTTTAAGTTCGCTATATAAGTAAGCAGTTATGTCTAAGGATCAACCTATATATATATATATATATATATATATTAATAGTGAAGGGGACGCTTTCTTCACCAATGAAACCCCAACTTCTCTATATAACGTGGACTGTATTTATTAATCTTCGAATTACACGTATTTAGAAACTATATCTCGCCGGTACAACTTTGCCGGCGGTCGGCGCGAATTCTAATACATTTTAATACTTACAACTAGCACATAGTTACTCTTAGTCTACAAACTTATCATTTATCTCATTTACACACATGAGATACATATGATATATATATATCTCTCTCTCTCTCTTTCGTGTTTCCAGCTAGTGTGTGTGTGTGTGTGTGTGTGTTGTAATTCGCTATGTAATTCTCGTAATTGTTGAATGTTAATGTTAAAGATTTAAGGAAAGATTCATGTGTCCTCAACAAATAGATATTAAATTAGGTAACAACTTTGTCAACTAGCAAAACAGAAATTGATGCCGCTTCATTGATCTTTTAAATAATATGTAAGACTAGCTGTGTCCCCGCGGCTGCGCCAGTGTCTCATATATTCCTCACTGCATTTTATTTTTTCTGTACGGAACCCTAATTATTTAGTACTGAGATAAATAAAATATATTTCTCATAAATTCAAGCACTTGCTCGTAAAACTGTGCACTTAATTGGAATTTGTTCAAATTTTTATGATCTTTAATTTTTTACGCGGAACCCTAATTATTTTCGAAAATTAAAAGTACCTTAAGTTACCCGGAGTAAGAACTATCTAGCAAAAAAAAGTCTCGTCAAATCCGTCCAGCCGTTCTGGAGATTACCCGGCAAAAACAGACACAATTTTAAAAATTATACTTTTGGCATTGGTATCCTATATACGTTTACATCTATTTAGTAAAAAAAATACTAGTATAATTACACAGGCACAAAAAAAATTAAGTAGAATGTGCATTTGACCGGACCTACCTACGGGTACGTATTTTGGTCCGCTGAATCCGAATTCGAGGTCAGTTCGACCCCTACACCCTCGAAATTTCGAGAGAACTTCAAAAAAAAAAAACGTAAAAAAAAATGATGAAAATTGGCAGTTTTAATGATAAAAAAAAAAATGTTTTGGAACTAAACTAAGCGTGATTTTCATGTATTTCGATCCGCTGAATATGAATCGAAACTTTATTGAGACCACGAGCCATTTTAAATGTGAAAAAATCACACAAAACTCTCGAAAATTCCGAAAAAATATAGTTTTCATGATAAAAAAAAACTTTTTTCTGGTCCAATTCAGATCCAGTACCTCTAGGCTTAGTGTTTATCATTCTGTAGCAAATTGTCATTACATAAGGTACGATTGTGGTCAAGCAAAAGTGCTTCAAAACTGGTCGGCTTGGACTGTTATCTACATCTGATTTCGTGATATCAAACCTATCAATTATAATCATTGTCATTATATTAATACGTGAAGCAAAAACTTTGTACCCTTTTTTACGAAAATGCGCGGACGGAGGACTATGAAATTTCGCACACTTATAGTTTATATAGAGACGGAGTGCAGAATGCATATATATATTTTTAATTATGCATAAAAATACAATAAACTAAGAAAACAATACAGTTCAAACACTACCATTAATTTGACATAGATCTATCATTATATCCCTTACGATTACCAATGCATTATCAATCACATGTATTTGTCCAAACTTCAGATTTATTTACCGTCCGTTCAAAGTTAGTTTACCTCTGAAGATTCGATTTCGTATTTTGCGATTCATAGCTATCACGCAGTCAAAATATTATGTCAATCGGTTTGGACTTTTGCTTTTATAGAACATTTAAATAGTAAAATATGCCAAAACGAATTCAGAGTATTGCTATAAATTTTTTTCTACTTATACGCACATCTCTGAAGGAGAAAAATTAAATAAAGCTCCGTTAATTCCATTCGTCAACGATTTGCCGCCATAACTCGTACGTAAAATAGTAATGTCTGTGTATTACATTTTTCTAAATTACATGGGAATAAATATCGAAGAAGTCATCTCGGTTTATTATACAATATATAAAAAAGCCTTAATTTGCAAGAAATAAATAGATATTATATTATTTTTATTGCAAAGAAGGAGAAGTAGCAGCTTCTATGTTAAAGCGATGATGGATAACGGGTAGTGCGGCCGGATTCCGCGTCAATCGACGCGGGTTCGATCCCCATCTATCCGACTCTAAAATCGACCTGAGCTTTCGGTGAAGGTAAACATCGTTATCAGACCATAGTATGTTGGTAGGGCATTTTCTAATGGTGGCCATCGTCCAAAACTGGGGTGGACGATGGCCGCCGGAGGAGGGAATCGACGCGTCCGCTCTCCGTCTACGCCACTCTCTGACGGAGATCTGTGACGCGTCGATGCCGCGGTGCGTGCGCCGCCCGAACAAGCGGGCGGTGTATTGGTGGTCTCCGGAGCTAGCTCGGCTCCGGGAGACCTGCGCCGCGGCGAGGAGGGAGCTTGCCCGCGCTCGGAGGAGACGCAGAAGGGACCCCGCAGAGGAGGCCCGACTGTGTGTTGCCTACGGGGACCTGAGGGAGTCCCTGAAGGCAGCGGTTGGTCGGGCCAAAGACCTGGCCTGGGAGGAACTGCTCCAGACGCTGGAGAGGAATCCGTGGGGACGCCCGTTCAAGGTCGCCCGGAAAAAATTCCGGGGCCTGGCGTCCCCTATAACGGAGACCCTCCAGCCGGAGGTACTGGAGAGGGTCGTGGGGGCTCTCTTTCCCCACGACCCTGTAGGGTTCCTCCCACCAAGGATGGCGCCGTGGGCTCCCGCCGATGCAGGCGACGACCCTCTCTCTCCCCATACCAGTGATGGGGAGATGGAGACGGTGGTACGTCGTCTGCGCGGGAGACGGAAGGCGCCAGGGCCAGACGGGGTCCCGGGCTGCGTCTTGGGCTTGGCCCTGAGGTACCTGGGAGGCAAGGTGAGGGAACTGTTCGACCGCTTGTCTTATGGTCGGACAGTTTCCGAAGCCCTGGAAGCAGGGCCGCCTGTGCCTCCTGGGGAAGGAGGGCCGCCCCCCGGACTGCCCGTCCGCGTATAGGCCCCTGGTGCTCCTGGATGATGTCGGGAAGATGTTTGAGAGGGTGATATCTTCCCGCATCTCCACGCACATGAGCACAGTGGGGCCGGACTTTGCGGATGCGCAGTTCGGGTTCCGGGCAGGACGATCGACAGTGGACGCCTTGATGAGGCTGAAGAGGTGGTCAGCTGAGGCCACCTCTCAGGGAGATAGGCTGTTGGCGGTGTCACTCGACATCGCCAACGCCTTCAACAGCCTCCCGCACTCAGTGATAGTGGAGGCGCTCCGGTTCTTTGGAGTGCCCCACTATCTGAGGAGGCTGTTGGAGGACTATCTCCGAGGGAGGGAGGTGTCCTATATGGACAGTCAAGGCGTCATCGTCGATCGTCCGGCGGGCTGCGGGGTTCCGCAGGGGTCGGTGCTCGGACCACTCCTGTGGAACGTGGGCTACGACTGGGTCGTCCGGGGCGCACTTCCGAGTGGGGTGCGCCTGATCTGTTACGCGGACGACACCCTTGTCGTAGCCCGGGGGGGGAGGTGGGAGGAGGTGGCGCGCTTGGCCACGATGGGAGTCGCCCTGGTGGTCAAGCGCATCGAGATGCTCGGGCTCAGGGTAGCGGCCGAAAAGACCGAGGCCCTGCTGTTTCACGGGCCTCGGCATGGGCCGCCCCCTGGGGCGAGCATCTCGGTGGGGGGGCACCGGATCTGGGTTAAGGCCCAGATGAAGTACCTGGGCCTTATCCTGGACGGAAGATGGCGGTTCGAGTCCCACTTTAAGGGACTTGGACCGCGCATCGCCGGTGCCGCGGCGGCACTGGGGCGGCTCCTCCCGAATGTGGGGGGGCCCGGAGAGAGGTGCCGCCGGCTCCACGCAGGGGTCGTGCGTAGCATGGCCGTCTACGGGGCACCCGTGTGGGCGGACGCCCTCAACGCCCGTAACATCCGTGTGCTGCAATCAGTGCAGCGCACGGTGGCGTTGAGGGCGATACGCGGATACCGCACGGTGTCCGTAGCGGCGGCCTGTGTGCTCGCCGGCTCCCTGCCGTGGGAGCGAGAAGCGGAGGTGCTCGCTGCCATGTACCGGTGCATGGCAGCGAGGAGGGATGGTGGAGGGCTCCGCTTAACCCCGGGGGAAATTCGAAACTTGCGTTTAGAGTTGAGGGAGACACAGTTGGTGAGGTGGGAGGAGGACTTGGCGGATGCGCGCTATGGGCGACCAACCATAGACGCCATCCGTCCGGTCCTCCGGGAGTGGTTGGGGAGGGGGCACGGCTCCCTCACCTTTAGGCTTGTGCAGGTGCTGTCCGGACATGGCTGTTTCGGATGGTACCTGCACAAGATAGCCAGGAGGGAGCCGTTGCCAAGGTGCCACCACTGCGACGCGGCGGAGGACACGGCGCACCATACCCTTGCGGAGTGCGCCGCGTGGGAAGAGCCGCGTCGCGAAGTGGTGGCGGTGGTGGGGGAGGACCTCTCGCTGCCGACCGTCGTCAGATCCATGGTCGGGCAGCGAGGAGGCCTGGAGGGTCGTCGCCTCCTTCTGCGAAAACGTCCTAATGCAGAAGGAGGCGGACGAAAGGGTCAGAGAGGACGACCCGGGGGCGCATCCTCGCCGAAGGAGGAGGCCGAGGGGGCGGTGGGCCCGTTATGTCAGGGGGTTCCTGCGCTTATAGGGACCCCCTGACGGTTGGTGGACGAGTGTCCGTTTTTGTGTGTTGTTGTGTGTTTGTGTTTGTTTGTTTTTCTTCCTGTTCCTTTCTCTTCTTCCTGGGCATCCCTCTCCTCTCTACGTCTTGTCGTCGGAGACAAGATGAGAGAAGGAGAGGGACCCAGAGTCTTCTTCAGTGGCGGGCTTCTTCCCCTTTCTCTCTGCCCGCCACTGAACTGTCCCAGTTTTCTTTTTCTATGGGGGGGCAGCTTTTCTGCCTCCCCGGCTGGTCTGACCTTACTTGGTCATGCCTCCTTCGGGAGGCGGGCGAAGAGGTGGGGTTGAGTAGTGTGTACACTCCCCCATCCCCACCGGGCCATTGCACGACGAGGCCCGGCGGGTTCGCTGCAGGGGGTGACGCGGTGCTTGCGAAAGCCACCCCGTGTCACCCCCATCCCAAATGCAGCGGACGGCCCCGGGGGGTTTTTTAGTGGGTATTTCCGGGCGACTCTCGCCCGGGTGAGTCCCACACTGCACGGAGCTCGTCACTCCGTGCCCCTTATCTGTTGTACTGGGGGACTGAGATCCCCTAAGTACAATAGATAAGGGTAGTGCGTAAATGCATTTCCCCCCGTCAAAAAAAAAAAAAAAAAAAAAAAAAAAAAAAAAAAAAAAAAAAAAAAAAAAAAAAAAAAAAAAAAAAAAAAAAAAAAAAGGGCATTTTCTAATGGTGCTCGCCTCGGTAGCTACCACCCTCAAGTTTGAAAAACCTGTCGCCAAATACCAATAGGTGTGTTCCGGCAGCATCACTTGAGAACCAGTACCTCTAGGCTTAGTGTGTTTACAATCCTGGACCATATCATCACTTAACATCATGTAAGATTGTGGTAAAAGCCCTGAACCCATTACGTGTAAAAAAAATGTCTCAATACTGAATACACCAAGAAAAATACGTACCCAAAAAAGATGGTTTTGATTGACATGCGATCATAAATAAAATATATGTTAACTATATTCTTTAAACTGATGTACACCTATAGGTTTTTAGCTAAACATTTTTTATTTATATCCGGCTCATTGCCGTACTAAAGCGGCCAGTAGCTAAGGAGATTCTTTTGCTGTGATAACTCATGTTTTCGGTCGATCTATTTTGAATCTAAAACGTTGTTAAAACCTCATTTAAACTGTATATTCAATTAAATCATGGCGAATAATACATATCAAACATGGTAACACAATATTCAGAACGGCAACTTTCTAGTAAATCTTATCTTTTTCACGATTTTATCAGTTTTAATTTTATTAGGCGCCATATTGTGAGGAACAGAAAATATGATACGCGAGCGGAGCCGCGGGGACAGTTAGTTTTTAGTAAAGCTAACAAGGTGTTCTTTGGTTATAAGTGGTGAAACATATATTTTAAATTTCATACATAAATCAATGTTCCATACATACGGCTTGACACATGAATAAAGTTAGAGACAAGAGGGTATTATTTTTGTTTATGACACATGGATGCCTAAAGTTATTAACATTGTTAATATTAGTAAGGTCGCGTAGAGAAATAAAAACAGCCCATTACACATTAATTAATTTATTATTAATATTATACCTGACTTAACAATAAATGTTACTTTATTGCTTTTTATCTGTGTTTATTCATTGTACTTAGATTATATTATAAATAGTTGATGAAGTCAGACGGCGAATACATGAATAAGTAACGACGTATTTCTTGAGCAAAAAAATAATATAATAAGCTCGTTTGTAATTTTGACAATTGAAATTCACATGTATGTGTAAAAATTTCATTTTTGATTTGAGAAAAAAAAATCTATAACGAATTCGCCATACATTTCACTATGTTTAGGGCTCTAGCAAGTATTACGTAAGGAAAGTTTTGAAAGAAAAAGAACATAGATTAATAAGAAAATATTGCTTATGAAATCTCTTTTCAGACCTCCTCCGGCTCCCATGTCATCAAAAATAAACAAAATATAAACATCCCGCCCACTTGATGCCTACGTAATACTTGGCTGTCCCTTAATATAACATTTAATACAGACAGCCCCGTTACGTTTGATGAAATAGTTGTACTATCTACTATATCATCAAACGCAACATAGTTATCTTTCTAACGTTTGTTTTACGAGAATGAACAGAAAACGAATACGGAATTCAATGGAAGACAATTGCTTTTTTTTGTATATTTTTTTTCAAGACAAAATCGCTTTTATAACCTTATTTTGGATAAAGATTTAAAAAATGCTATAGAGTTTATTAAATCTCACACAATTTCATCTTTTTTAACAACAGCAATTATATGAAACTTTGTGTGCTTATTTTGAATGCTAAATGTACGACGATTTTTTTTTTAAAGAATACGTATAAGATTTCATTTCTGTATCTGCCAATAAAGAAATTTTGTTATTTAATTATATAAATTCTAAGACAGATATACATGTGTGATAGCTAGCCTTGACTAAATCTCTATAACCACATAAGATACAATTAGCTGTTCACGGTTCATGGGCGATAAAGTTCATTTTAGCATGATACGAATTCATCTGGATTTCATAATAATTACAATGGAATATAATGGATAATGAGGAACATATTTTTTCTCTAATTTAAAATTTTGGCTCCGTTAGGATATTTTTCATTTACGTGCCATGAGGACATAATTGAATAGTATATTTTTTTTAAGTTAACGTTTGACCAGACTCTCACTCGACATTAAATGACGTAAGTCTATACGTACTGACTTTTAAGTAATGTCTATAGTGTTTTACTTCACTATAAACTCAGGTTAATTTTAAAGTCAACTTACGTCGATAAATTCAGAATTAGACCAAAGGACTATTGAGAAATATTATGAAGAAATAATGTTGCAATTTGGAACAAAAATGAAGACTGAAATGAAGTTAATGCAACTAAAATGTCATCTTAATTTACAATGAAATGATAAGTAACAAGTTATTGCCGCCCCTTTAAAGAAATGAATAAATATGGTTGAAAAAATAATTGATTTACAATAGCAAAAAAAAACATTACATAAAATTTTCTTCAATTTTGCACACGTATTTAATTATTTTTAATTGCTTTACAAAATTATGTAGGGTTTACACTTTATGTATTTGATGACATATTTATGAATTGAAAACTTCTTTAGTAGCGTTGATTCTCGGTAGGGAAAAAAGTTATATATACACGTTACAAATACTATACTATGACGTCAGTTGTCAACATGCTAAAATATGTCAAGTATAAGATGGCGTTGAAGTAGAAGATTAATCATAAAATTAATATTTAAATTGTATGAAAATGTACATAATTTTTGTTCGTAGCGCCAGTAGGTATATAGGTAACGTTAAATATTATATTAATGATTTCAAGGAACAAATTTTGATAACGTAAACAATAAAAAGACAGTTTTTCCAATGTTTCGAATTCTCATTTCTGTAGACAATCACCATAAAGACTAAAAAGACAAGGCAGTCGTGTTTTTTAACACAAATATATAATTTTTGACGTTTCGTCTCATGCTAAAACAAAAGCTATCGACTTGTTCATAGCGCATAGTGAATCTCTTAAATGTATATATGATCGGTTATAATTATAATAACATTGGAAGGAAGAAACGACGAGTCTATCTCAATGTATTACGAGATAAAACACAGAACGCACATTACATCAACACCGATAAATATTATATTGAATTAAAAATAACCTTAGTAATTAAATATCTATATTCTAAAATACCTTATTATCTACAACACACACACAAGTCAACAAGGAGAATAATAGAATTATTATTATAGTTTTTTTTTTTTTTATAGCGTTTTAAAATATCTATTACACGGATAACAATATCACATAAATATCTAGATAATTATTATTATATATTAACAATTCAACAATTACATTCGATGATACACTTGCTTTCTTATTATATTATTATTTAATCTATTATTAATTCGTATAATAATAATAATTATTATTTATATGTGCGTAATGATTGATCAGTTAATGGATCACTATAGCCGACATAATCACTCTATTTTTGAAATTAGTTTTAGCGGCTGTGCCCGATTGCATTTTTCGTAACAACACGTTATAGTATATCTCAGTTGAAGGGATGTTCGAGAATTACGTAAGCAGAATTTGAACCATATATGACACCCTTGTTGGCCCCTTGGCCCAACGGGTATTAAATGGCTACCATGCACTGGAAGACGCAGCGCGGGTAAGCCACAAGGCGGACAGATAGCCTGGTGAAGTTCGTTCACTCGTTGTGGAGATCTATGCGGAGAGACCTATGTCCAGCAGTGGACGTCTGACACCCCCAACCTTTTGTAAGCAAAATTAAGCAAAGATCTTACCCCTACTCCATGATAAAGTAAGCAATGCAAAGTAAGCAAATTCCGCGGGAGTTTTCAAACTCAGGTAGCGGCCAAGCCGAGGTTCGAACCTTTATGCTAGTTATCTTTTGCGGCGAGTACCTTCAGCACTCGCCCCTAAAGTCACGGTGATGCTGTTAAGACCCTTCCGGTCAACAGCATTAGCTAGGTTAAAAAAAAAACATAGATAATGGGTAAGTATACAGTTAGCTATTTATAATTATTATAATAAATATAACATATTGTAAAAAATTTGAATACATTTTTTTTAAAAGTGTATTTAATATATTTTTTTTTAATTTGAAGTGGATATTTTTGTTATTTAGGTATACTTTTTATTAATTGTATTGTTCTATAACTTATTATTCACATAAAGTTGATTTTGTAATGTTAAATTGGAATTTTACAAACGTAGTTTTTTTTTTCATTATTGTTTTAATTACGTTTTTTTTTCAAGTTTTTTATCTAAACTCATTATCGAGAATAATTTCGAATCCGGTGTTAAAATTTTAACATATTTTGTGAGATACGATGAGATTATATGACATCACAATAAACGTCAAATTGTCAAATGTCATTTTTGTTTATTTTATTTTATTTCATTAGTTTTGGAAAAGCTTACAGACTAATATTACAATACATAAAAATATATAATTGTCGACTATTGCTAATGAAAAGCTTCCACAAGAAATACCAAGATTATTACATGGAAATGTGGGGGAAAAAATACGGTAGTGATAAAAATGATATAGAACGATACAACAAAACTAAAGAAGAGTTTATGTTCATGTTAATGATAATATTTATATTAAGATATTACATAAATTAATAAATGATGTCGTGTCGTTTCACTCTTTGCGATCATTGGCAAAGTATTCCTTATTAAGCATTTTTTTTTATTTGAAAAGATCTAGTGCAAACAAATCAATGTCCAAATGGCGAGGTAAGCTGTTAAACGATTCAACGGTACATATAAAAAATGCATTACACCTCTAATATGTCGTTGCAAACGGTGCAGTTACTGCCGAACGTCTTCTTAGGTTGTTCTGATTTGTCCGAAAGAGTATCTTACTAAGGAGTTTAGGACAGTCAATTGATCCGTCGGTAATGTTCACCGAGAAACATACATCGTTGATATCACGTCTTACATGTAATGATAACACTTACAACGATGTTCGTAGTTTGTTAAGAATTGTCCTGCCTTAAAATCTAGATAGTGCAAGAATTTCTTTTGGACACCTTCAATATGAGATCTATATACCTCGCACTGAGGGTTCTAGACTTGGGATGCATACTCCAGATGGCTGCGCACTAATCAACAATATAAAACTATCATTGGTTTTAAAGAGCGAAAGTCACTGCAAGTCGTGAAAATGAAACCTAAGGCTTTATTTGCTTTATTGACTATGGAATCTATATGTTCATCAAAAACACACAGTAACAGTGTGCCATTTAGGATTCACTCGAGAGTCATTTTTTTAATAAATAAAATGTGACTTAGTATGACATTTATACTGACGGATTTACTGTGATTTAACTATAAAAAATACTGAACGTAATTTAATAGACTAGAGTTATCTTGGTTAGCAAACAAATTCATACAATAGTTGGCTTGTTAACTTAGAATCAGATATCGCCGTGGTCGTATATAATTATTTAAATGTAATGAAACGGAGTCACTGTGTCCGGTTTTCGTGATAGTGTTGTCTATATCGCAAGCTAGTGCTAAGTTCTAGGAACTAATTGAAAAATTGTTGGTAATACCTGTATTATACACCAATCAAGTTATTTTGAATTCTTATTTCATATTATTTGAATGATTAAGTTAGTATATTACTGATTTTTCTGTTTCCATTCCATAAATTATTTGTCGCTATTTCGTAAATTCTATTTTAGTTTAATTGATTTCATTATTTTATAAACAAAATTAAAGATAACTTTAATCAATCAAGATAATAATTTTCTTTATATTTATTTCTTTACACATTTCATAATTATTTATTTGAATTATTTGGAGTTCTTTTTGTAAATAATTGTTTATTTGAATTCAATTTAATTAAAAATGTAAACAACATGGCTGACGAGGACAATAAAATTAACGGATTTAATTATAGTAAATCGAAGTCTTCGTGTCAATTTGAGTGAATGCGACAGAGATCGTACAAAGTACAATAATTATTAAGACTCTAAATAAACTGCAGAAATTTCACCATTCACGTTTGAACGATTTTGAAAATGTTGAACCATGTTTATTTCCTTCTAACAATTTATACCAATGGAGTCGGTTTACATTATTAAACTAAAATTATGATACAGGTCAAAATTCTTGTATCTATAATGCTGATTATTGATGCGTTTAGCAATTTAGTAGATTTCTTACAAGTAGATAACATTTCTAATATTGTTACAATAAATAATTTCACTGTCATAATTCTTGAAAACACTGGTACAAACATCCATAAATTACATATCTTTTGCGCTATGAAACTTGTAAAGTATTTATCAAAAACATCCTAACTGTGACAAGTTTTAAGCATAGATCATTTTCTTAGTTAAAGAAAAAGTGTGTTTTACATACACAATTCTGCCAGTGTGAAGTGACTAGACTATTTTCACAATCTTATTCCCCTACTACGTACTAGCAATACCTTAGCAATCTTGCAAAAAAATTTGCACTCAAGAAGTTTACACTCCATGTTATTTTTCCTTAACTTCACTTAAGTAGATAAACTAAACTATACTATATAGAATGCAACCAAAATTACTAACAAAGGTAAATACCCCAAATTACAAATAAAAACCACTATATAACAGAACAGCACTCGGTTTCTTCAGAAATTTACAGAATTTCTTACAGAATTAGTACTCTTTCATTCCACGCTCCATATTTTAAAAGTACGTTATTACAGGTCAAAAGTATCAAAGGTTATACAGGCTGTATAATTACGTGAACAATAGTGATGTCTGGAATTAACACCCCTCTCTGTGCTTTCGGTAAAGCCTTTTATTGTTATTAGGAATTGGAATTGTATAATTCTAATAACTTAAAAAAACATGTCAAATGAAAACCAGATCTAGTTTCTTGCCGGCTCTACTTGGCTGAGTTATTTTCCTGACCGGTGGTAATTTTTTGACGTTCCTAAGCAACGTCCCAGGGCGGCAGACAGTTTTTGACGTGGCTGTTAGATGAGATGAAAATTGAATATGACTTGTTCTATCTTATCACTTGATTCGAAACAATAAAAATCAATTTTAATAATTTCATATAAAGACTGAGATACATAATCTTTTTTTCCAGTTTGAAAGAATTTTGTATGAAATTTCATTAAAAATTGAGGTTGATTTCTCGAAAAATAAGTAATCTAATATCACCATGAAAATTGACGTCCAATATTGGTTTGCTTACAACTGTACTAGATTATTACGTGTAAAAAATCCAGTTTTTAAAATTATTCCATAGCTTAAGTTGTCCACGACTCATTTAATTTAAAAAAAAGTATGGGAATAAGGTTGACAAAAAAAATGTATGTCTCTTAGATATTTTGGCGACTAATTCTCTCATCTTTCAGGCAAGAATTTTTCTCTATCTCGAAGGATATTTAAGAAACCTATTTGACCATCTTGTTTAATCTTATTTTCAAATTTCATTGATCTATGATATATTTATTTATTTCCAAATTAATCTGTTATTTAGCAAGTATTTCAGTTGTTTTTTTTTTTTTCATTTAATAAAATAGTAATCCTATAATTTATGTGATTATGAATCTACTTGGCTGCGATATAATGGCCGTTATAATTTTGGTGAAAATTTGTCTGTCTCTCTATCCATAACAACGATATTAGGCTTGTAAATATTTTAAAGTTTACATGACATTTCTAATTAAGCCTAAAGATGGTATTACACAACATTTAATATCAAGAAGAATTTAATAAAAACACCCGACCGATAATTATTCTATATTATAATTATACATTTATTAGAATCCTGTTCATTTAATTGTTAAACATAATAATTATTAATTAACGTTGAAATCATTATTTTATGTACACGGTATAGACTCAGCGCTTTCACCACAATCTCACCTGATTTTAAGTGGCGATGTGGTTCAGGATGCTAAACACACTAAGCCTAGAGGCACTGGTTCTCAAACGATGCTGCCAGAACATGCCTATTGGTATTTGGCGACAGATTTTCTAACTGGAGGGTGGGTAGCTACACAGGCGAGCATTATTAGAAAATGCCCTACCACCATGCTAAGGTTTCCTCACGATATTTCCTTTACCGAAAGCTCAAGCTGATTTTAGAGTTGGGTAGGTGGACTCGAATCCGCTTCCATTGACGCGGAATCCAGCCGCACTAACCCTTACGCCATCGTCGCTTCGTCTTCAAATATTTTGTGACAAGCATAGAATCCGCCTGATGTTACATATCCAGTGTTTCCTATAGCAATGTATAATCTCCCTTACTAAGGTGTGTTATTTTGAGACTGTGTTAATGCGTAATTATAAAGTAAAAGTATGCAATAATAAATGAAAGGCATATAACGAAAAAAAAAAATTGAACAGGACTCCTAAACATTTAGCTGTATTGTAAGATGGACGTCATGATTAGATCCGTATAGATCCTTGAAGGACAATTCTATAACAAACATCTTAAAAATAAACTGAACTGTATTGTCTTCGTCCCTGTAAGATAACGTGATAACGTGGAAACGGACTCTTCACGTGACGAAAAATTACCTAATTCCTCCCTATAAATGGTTAATATTACTACGTTACTATTCGTACGAATTAGGATAATAATTATTTGAAATCAATCCAAACATCAATAGTAAATGTCCGGATAATGTATGAAGATGGATGGTTTAACATTTTCGTAATCTGAAGGGAGGAATATTCTGTAGGTAATATAATATTTTAGAGAAAATGCACGAAATATGTACACTTCACAAGATAGTGAGTTATTTTAAATATCTTAATAAATTTATATCATAGATAACGAAGTATATACCTAACAGGAAAGTTACATTTAATAGCATTATTTAAGTTAATAAGTTATACTTAGACGGCAAAATATTTATATAATAAATGTGTTACGCTAAGCCGAAATTTACGTGTCTCTTTATCTATGTATCAACTATTTATTATATAAGAATTATTTTTAATATTGTCTACATTACATTTTTCACGATACTAACAATAATATAATGTATATTCCATCTAGCGAAAGATTATGTACGCGACAAGTACATATATATCTAGATATTTAGAAATGATCTATAGCATTTTTTGTTTAATATTCGATATGTTAGGCAGTAAGTCACTAGGCCACATAATATTGTTTTGTAATAAAACATGTATATAATGATAATTATATAATATGAAATTTATGGTTGTAAATGACATCATAATTTAACGTCAATCTAATATAGACGACCTGAACATAGATAGAGCGGTGTGTAATTAAAAGAAATATATTACTCGATTATAATACAGGTCATCCAAGTATTACGTTAGTTAAAATTGTAAACATGTTTACACAACCACCTCCCCCCCCCCCCGCCCTGTCAGCAAACAAAGCTCTTACAATCACGATTACATTACCATTGGAATAATATTAAAAATTGCTTAAGTAATGACCAATATGTTCCCCATGTCATAAAAAACAAACCAAAGAAAATCTCCCCCCTAATACTTGAATGATCCCATAATCAATTTTAAAACCTGCTGTTTACTAGCCAGCGTATTTTATTTCATAAACTAATAATAATTATCATTTATACATATTCGTAATTGTAACAATGTTTCCCCAAAGCGATGATACGTGATAGAGACATCTTAAATATATCGTATATAAATATGTAAATAGCTTGGATATAAAGTTTTCCTTGTACTTATAATTGTAAACGTTCAGTTTACATAAAAATATGACTATAAGAAGTAGCTAACAACATCGATTAGAAAGACAAAACAATATTATATTATTACATCTATGTAAAGTTTTATAAAGATTTATCAGAGAATACTCGTACATGATTCGCATCTCTATTACTTATATTTAACAGAAGGAACGTAAATTGAAAGCACATCGAAAACATAGACGTGATATATAGTAATATATTTATGAGCATCGAAGCGTTTTACACATGTTTTAAATACTATAATACCTAACCATAAATAGTTATAAAAGTTCAAGACGACAAATTGACAGTTATCAGAATAACACTAGTCGTTAATAATTCACAATATATAAGTAATAATTGAGACGAAGCCTTAAGTCTAAAGGCAGAAGACCACATTTACTATATAGGAAGTACATGAAACTGCTTCCAATGATAAAATTACAGATATTAAATATTTTAAAGTAAGTTTAATAGTAGATATAAATTAAATTTATAAAGATGACACACGTGGTAATATTAAAGCTGTTCCATGTGCTTCTATATATTATATAGCATTCATAAAAGTGATAGAATACAATATCAAAACGACTATAACATCCATTTACAACAATATTACGTATTAGAGATTTATGAATTTATTTATCAACGCGACACCATTGCGAATTCCATTTCCATATATTTTTTTCGCAACTATTTTGGTCCTATTGATAATCCAAGTGATTTCAAATAAATTACGTATTTAAAAAAAAATCAAACTGCACAAACATGAATTAACAACTTTAAAATAATTAAAAAGCCATATTATTTTTTTTGTTATTCAGAACCTCCTCGTTTTCTCCAAATCTAAAACTATATCTAAAAGTAAACGTTTTCATAGTACAATGTAGTGTATACATATTTATAAAGTATGCGTTTATTTAAATAAAAATAGTTTATTCGTTTCTCCAATAAATTGGATAAAATTAAAAGCGTTGAGATTTTAACAATTACCTCGACACCTTGTTTAACTGAGGAACAGGAAATGGTGGAGGCGGGTGGGATGGTGCATAGTAGAAAACATGGGGTTTTTATTTCATTAAGTTTGCCACAACGTGTTAACGGTAACAGAGCTGAGAACTGGTGTATTCAAAGTCACAAACACAACAGGCAACTGGTATAGAAATATGAAAATTAATTCTGTCAATTTCTAATCCAGTTTTAAAAGTTACTTTTCTGTATCACAACTTGGACCCAGATTCAAACAACAACATGTAATAATAACTAAACATTTTACAAAAAATATTTTATATATGTATTTCTTTGTCCTAGGTATTAGGGAATATGAAAACCACCTTACACTAAGGTTAAATAAAATCCTTTTAAAGGATAACAAGCAGTTATATATGTCTTTTATAAGAGGTCATTCGTCATCTAATATCTAGCAACTAATATTTTCGTGCTATAATTCGTTGTGCGTTCATCACACGTAACAATGATAATCACTTAAGGATTTTTAACAAATGATAACATACTACAATTTTCAAACTTTTACATGATATCTCATCATTTAATAATACGTGCTTTCTTATACTCTTCTAATTAAACTATTTTATTGCCATTTATCGTTAAAACTATATTAAATAGTCCACGCTCATAATTTCATGATACCTGTGAATATACCTAGATGATTTTTGTTTGTTTTTTCAACAATCACATAGATCTTGAATACTTTGTATTGTGAAAATGTATATATTCTCTAATTAACCAATTAATATTCTTCTTTGTTTCGCATCGCAAAACAATTTAATACGATCAGAGTTATATGTTTTTATATATCTGATTGCACACGCATCCATTGTTCACTTATAAATACTAACCTGTTCGAAATCATGTAAACGTAAATATCTTAATACATATAAATCTATTCATAAAAAGCAACTACTACATATAGACTTTAAGAAAAAATATATGAAAAAATTCAAAGTATAGTGAACACTTTCATCACTTGATTATATCCACAATTGGTAACATGTTTATACAAACAGATGAACTAAACAAACTAACGATTCATATGTGAGGTGTTTTACAGAGAGAGAGGGTTGAGCATGAAGTATTTGGAAGACTTGAGCAATAAAGTTTAAATTTAAATCTTAAAAAAGCATATTTTTTATTTCATTATCTATTTTATTCTTTAACTAAAGGTACCAAGATTCGTATAGTCAAACGCAATATTCTTCTTAAGTGAAACTCTTAACTAAAATAAACATACAAATTAAAGTAATTAATTTAAAGTGTTGATAAAGGTCTCATTTAGACCATACATTTTGTAAGCTTGTTTAGTAGATAAAAGCTGGATGTAGTGGATGTGGTGCAACGCGGGGTTGCTTGTCCAAAGGAGCACAGCATGTGGGCTCACAGCACGGAGCACTGAACGGAGCTGGTACCAGAGCATACTGGGTTGGTGGACCGTAAATTGCTGGTGTAGCTAAAATTATCAAAATTTTATTGAAACAAATTAATCGACTTTCTTTATCAAGGGTACAGGCTCGGATCTACGATTTATTCGAACCAGGGGAGAAACTTGATAGTGGCGCTCCTATCTCCAGCTTTAAAATTACTTTAAAAAACTCATAAACATATAATGATTATCATTCTAAAAACTTCTTTATTAAATTTGTATCCTATCTATTACCTAATAACTTTTTCATTTCTAAAGAAAAAAATAATATATCTGAGGCATTCCATACCAAATCGACTACTTTTGACCACGACCCCTTTCGATTTGGCTGAAAGTTTGCCAGAATAAAATGCAGGAATCGACCTTTGTATCAAACGAGAGATTGCCCGACACGTGAAAAGTAAGTAGTAAAACTTGCTGACTACCCGTAAGGGTGCGCTGTTAAGCAAAATTTCTGGTTCTTCTGAACATCCTTGCACTAAATTGATACTTAATTTAGAATAGTCAACGTTATGTAGAATAATGGCTTCCATGCCCTCGTGAAGAGACTTCATTAGCTTTAGGAGTTTTGCAGGGACCCCAATTCTAACAAAGACTGAATACAACCCCTCTTTGCTCACGGTGTCAAAAGCCTTGTTCAAGTAAACAAATGCTACGACTAAGGGGGAACTTGAGCAACGTTTTATTGAAACTGCCGAAGAGAGAATATCATGTCAGCTGTTGACCACTAGGATCTAAAACCACATTGAATCTAAGGGTATACGGGGTTGGCAAACCTTTGCAGTTTTTGCAAAATGGCTCTAGCAAAAGTTTTATCGACAATGCTATGAAGAAATTAGCCATGGTAACGGACGGTCGGTAACTGCAGTCGCCTTTGCCTTTATATGTAACGATGTTAGCATCGCCCATTTTCTTCCTTCCAGTTCCTCTACTGTGGATGTGCCGTGCCAGGTTTGGAACAAGGTCCGCTGCTTTTAGCTGAATATTCACAGGACATGAATAGAGCTTGGTATAGTGTTCCATCCCTCTAGGTATCTGACGACTAGTGTTTATTATAAGACAGCCGTCGACTTTCTTAAGAGGCGCCATCTTATTTGAAGTAGGACCGAAAACACTTTTTGTCCTTGTATATACTTCATCAATATGCCCCAAGGTCCCCAAAAAGCGAATGGTATGCTGGAAAGAAGCTTTTGCCTTAGTGAGTTTTTTCGCATGTTTCGCTGCACATGTTAAGGCAGAAATTTAGAGCAGCCTAGCATTAAGAATCAATTAAGGATAGTAGGTGCTCCTTGTTTTCGGGAAACCAGTCGTGCGTCTTTACTTTCTGGTATCCAAAAACTTTCCCTGCGATGTCAGTTAGAAGAGATTTCAGATTTTCTCACTCGACTTGTGCCGGTGTAGAGATATACAATGCTTCCTTGTCCCGTGTCATGTAAAGTTTTATATTTTTCCTTTGAAGAATGGATTCTTAGGAATTAGTCGAATTTTGGACACAACAAGGCTATGGTCGGTGTCACGATCAGCGCTGTGAAATGTTCGGATATGGAGACTTTCTGCTTCATTTTGCCTTCGACGAAAGTTTTAGTTACACATAGTGCCCGTTTTCATTCAGCTTACCTATGCCATGTCCTCCGAGGCATACGAGTCAGGCCGATGAATATGATCCTGACCGACGCGAAAGTTGAAATCACCCAAAATATGCAGTAAATCGGTTGAACGCATTCCGCGCACCCTTTTATCAAGTTGGTCGTAGAATTGGTCATTTGTCTCAAGTTTTACATTAGGTGTCGGTGCATAAGTGGAAACAAAGCCGCTATCTGTGTCAAGGCATAAAACCATAATCTGCTTCTACATACTTATAGGTGATTACTAACAGCAAAAACCAACGCAATATTCCTGTTCTTACCATTCCAGTAAAAGGTGTAATCGGCTTCTCGCATGGACCCTTCGTCTTCTATTCTGGTTTCCTTTAAGGTTGCAATATCAATGTTGAGCCTTTTGACCTTGACATCAATAATACACGTTTTTTGCGCAGTTCTTGGGGTGTAGTCAAGGCTTCCACTGGAGTTTGAGAAACCTGTCGTCATTCTTCGGACGTTTCATGACGCAAACCGCATGTAAGAAGCATTGATTTTAGTCTTGTAGTTAATATTTTTGTTATTTCGATTAGGTAGTTAAGATCGTAGCGCCAACGTCCAGCTGTAAATCTTGTGATTCGATTACCCAAGTACCTTATTGATCGAGGGATGCCCGACTTAAAGCAGGCGGTAACTGATCATTGGATCTACGATGGATACTCCTACTGTCAAGTGGACCCTGGCGCTCGCAATGTGGTCGATTTGATATGGAATGCCTCATCTACATTCAGTAGATCTATTAGGTATATCAAAATTTTCAATCAGGCTTCCGTTTACTACGCGCTTTGTGGAGAAAGTGTTTTTTTTTTTTAATCATATTAGAGAGAATAAGAGAAGTCAAACTGGAATATATTTCTAAATTTACATTTATAATCACTTTTATAACACACAAATGTCAAATTTAAATACACAGAAAATACATATTTATTACAACATTAAACAAAATTTTGTGTTTATGCATGCGTTCAAAAGTGTCAGAGCAGCGCTGGTAACATCTTTAAACCTTTGCAAGTATTATTTGTCAAATATATAATTTTACTTACAATGACACATCCGATTTTCTTTTAAAAGAAAATACTACATATAGAGAAAGATTTACTCCACATATTTTTCATTTCAATATTATGACTTGATACAACATTTTAACAATTACTTACTATCAAATGGCAGAGGATATACAGCGTATGGAGGTGGTAGCTCGCATGGTGTACACGTTGGGAGAGGCCCTAAGGGCGGAGCGCAGAGGAGCTGGTAACAGAGTGGAGCCTGCAGTGGTGCTGCCTCAGACCCCAAAATTGGTAACTGACTCATCTGAAATTTCATCAAACTTTTATAATAGTTTCTATTATGTATTAGCAGTTAGAAGCTTACTGCTCATCATCAAAGTAGCGAAAGCTCACAATTTTTATTTTCATTAGTTAGATAAGAATAAGAAGTAAACAATACAATTAAAGTATTGAAAAATAGATGAGATAATGACAGTCGTAGTAAGCTCGCTAAAGAACATAATATACGTATATATTAAGATGTATGAATACTAAGAACAATAAAAAAGAAAACTTGAGAAATAAGCAATTTGAGATTGAAAATGATATTTGTACGTTTATGAAGGTAATTAAACGACTTAAGGTAATTAAGCGAATCTCTAAAGAACAAGTTTGAAGAATGTGATATCTTGACTTTGCCCTCCCAATACATCTTCGATAACTTAATGCATATTCGTAAACATTTAGACAACCTCGATCTAGTGAATGATCGTCATAATTTTAATATTAGAAATAAAGCCAAGTTGGCCGTCCTGCGCTTTAGGTTAAGTAAATGTAATAAAAGTTTTATAGATAATAGTATTCGGTTTTACAATAAGATCCCAAGTAACATTACAATAAGTTCAAGTATTATGTCGATACAGGGTGGATCATTACGTGAACGACAGTGATGTCTGGAATTAACCCACATCTCTGTGCGCACCCGCTAACATTAGCTAAGACTATGATTTGTATAGTTGTTTATATGAAAAAAAAAGATATCTATTATATTTATGGAAAAAAAAGAACCAGATCGAGTTTCTCGCCTGCGCTCTTCTCGACTGGGTTGTTTTCCGAACCGGTGGTAGTGTTTTAGACGTTCATAAGCGCCTTCTTAGGGCCTAAATTGAATAAAGATTTTTTTTTTTTCATTTTAACTTACATGCATTATCAAAAACACTTTTTGAAAGCGAAAGTAACCCAAACAGAGATGAGAGAACGTGCAATGGATTTCATAAAAAAAAGAATGAAGATGATCGAATGATCGATATTAATAAATACGAAAAAAAATGGAGGCACATAAAGAAAATTCCATAAGAAAGTGTGGAGAAAAATAATAAAGATGTAAGGTATGGCAATCTTGTTATAGCATAATGGAATGTGTAACAACAGTTTAAAAGATACATTACAGTAAGAGGCATACATTTCACAGGATACTCGGAAATCTTAACCGAAGAAATGAAATCGATGAAGATTTAAGTAATTATTTTGAATGCAAATTATGCACAAGCGTAAGTAATAAAATCATGAATTTTTAATTTAATTATCATTTGTAACATATAAATTCATAAATATAATTTTTTTACCTGTTTCCTGACGGCTTGCGCCACTCGAAGACGTCCCAGGGGAGAAAACATTACTCCGCCGCTCTGAAAATTAATATTATGTTTTTGATAAAAATAATTTTGCAATTCTGTAATAACATAAACTATATTTATAATTATTTATATTTAGGAAGGATGAGCTGATTAAATTATTCGTTTAATATAATAGAAATATTACAATTATGAGTTTGGCAATTAACTTGTTAAAAAATACGACATTAAAAAACTAAATCAAAAGCTATCTTTTTATTTAATTTATTTTTAGAATGCGTTAAAGCAAGTTAAGTTGGACCAATAAAAAGTCTAACCTTATGACGTCAGAAACGTTTTTTATAATAAAATATTTACTGCATATTTTTACAGTTCATATTTTATAATTACTGAAACTTTACGACTTTTGCAACTTTACTAGTAGTGAATACTTAATTTGATTTTTATTTATTTAAAAGGGATTCTGAATGGTCGTAACGCCATGAGCTACAAACTGAATAAGTGGTTTGTAGGGAAAGCCGTGACAAACTGTGGTAAACAATAAAGCATATTTGGATGGAGAATGGTTGCTGGGTTTTCTATATAAAAAGAGTTCAAACATAGAAATACAGGAACCAAAATAGTTCAGCGACATCAAGTTTGGTATTAAGATTCACAATTTTGCCATTTTAATACGTTTTTCTAAGGTTTTTTAAAACATTAAAAAAAAAAATATTATAATTAAAATAAAACATCGCTTAAAAGTTCTTAATTATTTTTTTTAATACTGTGAAATAAAAACTTATTACAAGATTCTAACTTTAGGAATAAAAAAAACCATTTTCATAATTTTATATCCAACAATCAATCACGTAAAAACGTCACGTCCTTAGAAAGCACCTTTGAACTCTGTACTTAAGATTTCCACCGAAATCATCGTTATTGTAAAGAAAAAAAAAAAATCAATATAACTACAATCGACCCTATTTAGAATTAAACCCAGAATTTTCGAAGCGTGACTCCACTAAATTTAACATGACAAAGGCTAAAAGTACTTTCTCATGTATATGCTACTGTCGCGAAACAGCGTACAGCCGGTGTGTATTAAGATATTCTTGTGGCGGTCAAAAGCTAAATTTGCTGGAAAATATTTGATACATTCTATATTAGTTAAAACTATACCTAAAAATATACTTTGTAAACACAAAGTGACCTTTGAAGTATGGTTCTGCAATAAATCATTTATTTCCTTTGTGTAATAAAAACATTTAGACTTAAATTTCATGGATTGTTCTTACTTAGGTAACGGCCAAGCTGAGGTTCGTACCACTTTAGGCCCCTTGTGGTAGTTACGTTTTTCAGGACAGAACAGCGTCAGCTAGTTCGAAATAAATATATCAAGAACATGACTGGAGTGTAACATAATTAAACTGATATGAACATGAAAAGCTTTCTTAGTTGCAAATAAGACTTGTGTCACCAGACATAAAACACAATTTGCTGTTATGTGACTCAACGCCCGAGTAAAGCATTTTCCGCCATGTTATATAAGTTGCTTCACATCAAAACATATTTATGAATTCAGCTAATGTAATGATAGCAACAAATGCTAGAACAATGGATATGAACTACAAAATATCCGTGTCAATTCATAGGTCCCTTAGCCTAAAGCCCTGCATTATTTCCTGAGTACACGTCTGGCTGCAAGGGTATCGAGTGGGCAACGGCAGCCGCTTTAAATAGCCCCTTTCGGGGACTAAAAGTGTATTCAAAGCAATAATAACTATTTTAATGGAAATTCTGGGGACTCTATACATAAAGCTATTGCGACATTAACGTTACAAACGATGTGTGGTTTATAATATATATTTGTCAGATATTATTTTTTGAAGTGTCGATGAGAGATGATGTAGCGATGTTCGACCATTTTTTTTACATCGATTTATGTTTTTGAACAAGACAGAAAGACATTATAAGATAATATGTCTATACGTAATTACACGCCAATTATTAAACTTTGAAATGTAAAAATAAGCAAAAAATCAATTTATACTAATATTATAAAAAGGAAAGATTTGTATGTTTGTTTGTAACAAATAAACTTAAAAACTACTTGACCGATTTGGATGAAATTTGGTATGGTGATAGTTTGAAACCCAAGGAGTGATATAGAGATTTATTCCGAAAATCCTACGGGAACAGGAACTATGCGGAGAGCAGCTAATATTTTATAAACAAGTCGCCAACAAAAAAAAAAAAACAATTTTCATTGCAGAAGATAGATTAATTGTTAAGATTTACATCAATATGACTTAATAAATAATTCTTCTTCAACAATCTTAAAGAAAACTTTTCGAAAGCAAATCTCATATGATTGACTCGCAATATTAGAGTTTCTCTCTAGACCCAATTATAAAGTCAACGCAAGTGAAGTCCTCGGCAGAAATTACGGTCATAATATAAAAATGGTATTAATATTTTTCCCCCGGGAATTATAAATCCGTTCGGATTCCTTCTAATCCGTGGCCGACCCTTCAAATCCGTGAAGGGTAGGAAAGTTACGAAGTTGCTGACAAAGAAAATGAATATTCAAAAAGTACTTTTATATCTTCGTTACACGTACATTTAAATCTCTTATATTATAATATATATGCAAGGTTAAATTCACTTATTGTTTGAGTGAATATCGTTTATATCAATAAATGGCATGTGTTTCAAATATCCATTCTATGAAAGTGTATTATGTAAAATCACAAGCTAAACCTGTGGCTACTGGCTTTCTTCATATTATAAATGTATTTTATTTATTTTATGTACAGAGTTTTTATAGACTTCTTTGACAAAAAATTAGTTCGTTTACGTCTATTTTAGTCTTGAAATAAAAATATGTAATACACTAGATGTTCCCACGGCTTCGCCCGCGTATTATTATTTATATTCCATACAACTATTTACTGCGTAATGTAGTCTTTAAGAAATCACTGCAAAAAATGGATTTGTTTGTACAGGCTCCAAATTATTTTCATATTAACAGAAAGCAAAGATCTCACAAATTCAAAAACTTGCCAGTATTCTAAATCAGTACTCTAAATATGTTTTTATTCAAAATTTCATCAGTTATTTTTACGCGGAATACTTATTATTTTCCAAAAATAAAAACACCCCTAAGTTACACCCCTTACCTTCAGCTATATGCTAGAAAATCGGTCCAGTCGTTTCGAATATTAAAAACAAACAGGCAGACATATATAAATTTTAAGAAAAAATGTTTTTCTAATAGATACCTTATATGTACATCCATATTATATATTTAGTAAAAAGTTGTTATTTTGATTTTACAAACACAGACACTTCAATTCCATTTATTAGTATAGAAAAACTTACATATTGCATTGTGTCTGTCTATGTGTATTTACATAACAATATACTTTTTTTTTTGTAGATCTTTCTAAATATAAATGCGACTATGTGTTGCCGATGGAGATATTTCAGAATTGATATAATATTTCTTATAACTATCGTATATCCTGTGGGTGTTGGGACAAAGAGCTGTATCAATATTCAAGTTCTTAAAATAAAGAGTATTGTTCGATATAATTTATATGACTACTCTAAGCCACCCGAAAAGTGAGAGTTTATATCTAGCTTTAGTGTGATCAGTACATTTTATTTTTGGAAATCCTGAAAATTGTAACCACCGTATGTAAACTAATAAATATTAACTACATACATACGAATTTATTATAACACAATAAGATCGTACATCGAAAATGCTGGAATAGAAATATAATAAAATAACTTTGGACAAAAGCGTATAAGTCCACTTGAACAAACTCATCTCCCTCAATACCTCTGGCGTTATAAAAAGGTTTCTTCCAAACACAAAAAAAAAAAAAAAAACTTTCTCAAAGAATGAATACCATCGCAATATCGAACGAACTCTTTCCTACCCACTGACTCAGCGATTATTTATAATATTAAAAGGGAATAGGTAAGTCGAAAGGTTGTAAAAGAAAATCTATGATTTTTTTTACTTTTTACCTTGTACATTTTATATGATGTATATTTAGAGACGGTTCCATAGTTTGTTGTTGTTTAATTACTACGTCGATTGAGGTAGCTTGGAATCATTTCATCAAGGATATAAACGCCCATCAGCGGGTTTATATCCTTTAGTCGCCTTTTACGACACCCACGAGATGATACGGGGTGGTACTATTCCTGGCCAGCACCACACGGCATCATTTAATTACTATTATTAAACAGTAAAACTTTTAGGTTAATCGTTCGACACATATCAGGCGGGCCTGGACGCTAGCGCGATTTTACTATAAAAGAGGTGGCGCTCGGCTCGCATCGACGCGATATCTACTATGAAAACATCGCACTAACGTCCAGTGCCGACTGCTGTGTGTTGCAACCATAAAGAAAGAGTCTTACTAAACTATGTCTTCATGGTGAGGCATTTTCTAAAGTTAGCTAACTATCACTCTAAAGTTGAACAAAGTGAATTATTGTATAAAAGTAAACCGGCTGGTGCATTTGAGATCTAGTCCCTCCAAATTTATTGTATTACCAGTTAGTCAAATTTGATTTTTTTGGTAAAACGACAATATTTTTTTAAATTTAATTTACCTACCAGACAAATATAACCTTTAATGCAACGATGGCTTGGTTAGTATCGTACACGGATTCCACATCACTGCACGCAGACTCAAACCTACAAATTTTTATAATAAGCCTGACATTTCGGTGACGAAAAAACATCGTGTGGAAATCACAGCATCATCATCTCCCTACCCTTTTCCCATTTTTACTTAGGGTCGGCGCAACATGTCTTCCTCTTCCATTCCTCTCTATTTGTTGTCATCTCCGCATTCACTCCTTTTCTACACATATCATCTTTCACACAGTCCATCCATCTTTTCTTTGGTCTTCCCCTTCCCATGTAACCGTCCACATTCATATCCAATACCTTTCTTACAACATTCTCTTTCTCCCTGCGCATCACATGTCCATACCAGGATAAACGACCGCCTCTTAACTTGTCTGTTATTGGCGCCACTTTCAAACTTCTTCTAATATATTCATTCCTAATCCTGTCCATTCTTGTTACCCCACACATCCATCTCAACATTCGCATCTCAGCATTAGAAATCACAGCATTTTCTAATAATTCCCGCCTACTACTTTTACCTATCACTCTCAAACTTGAAAACCGTCGCCAAGCACCAACAGATGTGTTCTGGCAGCAACACTCTGGACTTAATGTGTTTACAATATAGAACACATTGTCATCATCAGGTGAGATTGTGGTCGATACGATGAGCCAATACAACATAAAAATAGAATGAAAGTAATATTAATGAATCCTAATAATAGCATTGAAACTTCTTATATCATAAAAGGAATAGCAATCAATTATTTTATCATTTTGCTTTTTAACCTCTCGAGCACTAACCTTTTTCTTTTTTTTCTTTTGACGGGGGAAATGCATTTACGCATTACCCTTACCTATTATATTAGTGAGACCGGAGTCCCCCAATACAATAGGTAAGGGGGCACAGAGGGACGAGCTCCGTGCCAGTGTGGGACTCGCCCGGAAATACCCACTAAAACCCTCCGGGGCCGTCCGCCGCATTTGGGATGGGGGCGACACGGGGTGGCTTTCGCAAGCACCGCGTCGCCCCCTGCAGCAGTCACCCCCTGCAGCATCTCGAGCACTAACCTGGCGTTTACGCCAGCTTTCCATTGTTTTCCTATTGTCTCATTTTTATGAGTAATCGACATATTAAGACATGTGATAAAGCATACGGTCTGTGCAATTTTTGCTGCTAGAAAAATAGTAACTTATGGAAACTTTTTCTAATATTTAAAGTATTACAATGTATTGTCTGCCTCGGTGGCGCAGTTCTATTACGGTACGACGGTCGTTCTGAGGTCTCGGGTTCGATCCCCGGGTCGGATAAAGTGATATTGGGTTTTTTCTACTCAATATCATCCCGGAGTCTGGAATATGTGTCTGATAATGGCGACCGGCTCGGTCCCCGTCACATCTGGGACGGAACTAAGCTCGGCGAAATGTGGGTGGTGTAGTTCGCTATTTCACCTCTGCCTAACCCTCCGGGGATAACAGGCGTGAGCTTATGTTATATTACAATGTATTGTAGTCGTAGAAACGCCTAGGATATTCCAAAATATATTAACCAAAGAGATGTAGAAAACTTAAAAATTCAGTCATAATTCATACAACAGAAATGAAAACTTCAAGATAATATAATCCATAAAGTGTTTGCTTGAATAACTGTAGTATTGAATACCGCTGTCTGTCTGAAAGTTTTCCAATCATTGTTATAAATTTGGGTTTCACTCAATTCTTCGCTTAGCGCGTAAAGATCAATATTAATATGTGACTGGGTCATACCAAGATTCAAAATTAATATTTTAAACCACTATTTATGGTGCTGTACTTTTTAAGGCATAGTTAGGTATTTTCTGTGTTCATGGTTTTATATTTTAGCTCTAGCTTACCTCTAGCTTGAAGGTCGATTATAATCAGCATTTAATAAAAATAAACTGTTTCCAATTTTGTTTTTAAATGTGTTATCTTTAAAAAGATGTGCTGTGCTTTAAACAAATAGGAATTAAATATAAAAAATTCAATTGCTGACAATCACTAACTATTTACTAATTACCTATTACATTATCTCCTGGGGGAAGTGCCGCTAAATCTGTAATAATCAAGGCCGAAAGAGTATTGTGCTCGGTCGTTAAGGTTATGCTTAAGAGGCTCTATAGATGTCCAACTACTGAAGTTTATAAAGAAGGCAAAGATCATTCTGTTTAGCAAATCTTTAAACTTAAAGTGTGTATTTGTAAGCATAAAGAAATACTAAATAGTCCTGAGTCCTGAGTATTCACAGATGTTGCAGCGACGTATATTTTGTGTCACAACTCCACGTATAAATTCGTTTTTTACTCAAAGACTAGATAAATTCATAACTGCACATATTTTCAACATGGTCTTAAGATATGCTCCAATCAAGTATAAGTCAGCCATTGTTGGTAAGCATCTTGATTTTAACTAGATAAAAACTCTTAAATATGAGGAATCTGAATATACTCTTAACAATAAACCGAAATTTGCTTTTTAGGGTGGAGTAAAGAATTTATAATATTGATTTTTTTAACTAAAACTCTGCGAATAATCAAACATAATTTGTGAAGTTAGAAAGATACGTAAGGGAGGTAAGAGAGAATCGTAGACACGGTTGAAACGCCAAGATGAGATTTATAAAGAAAACTATTAAATTTCCTGTAAGCCAGAATATTTATGAAGTCCTGAATAAATTTAAAGGATCGAGTATTGTAATATAAATGAGCGTGTCAAGTAGTAATGCTTTTCAGTAATATCCGAAATGTGTTTGACAAGACGTGACATGATTTAAGTTTTTGTTTATAATAATTTTGCAGTTATACTGTTTATATACATTCCTAATAATTTATTTTACCCGACATACACAATAAAATTAGTACTCTTAACACTAGCGGTTAATGGAGCTAAATTAAAACCATTGAATACTCTCCTTCTGTACTAATTTTATAAGAAATAGAATGTCTGTTCGAACGGACAATCTCAGGGACTGTGACTTTTAAAATGTTGTGCATTATATGACCTGCTATCGCTGATGCTATTTTAGCAACCGGTCCTATAGTTATGTATTCTGGCCCCCAAGCACATCCACGCAAACATAATCGCACGTACAGGGTAGCACATGTAAATACAGGCAGGCATGTACTCAAAAAAAAAACTGTCAATGCTTTTGTTACCGTGGATGTATGAGTTCTGTTTACTACTGCTGGAAATTATTAATAAAGGCTAAAATTCTGATTGGTAACTCTTAGACGGTCTCTATTACAAAATCTATATTAAAATATGACTAATAAATAAAAGAATTATATTCTTTTTTGTTTTTACATGGTATAGGCACGTTGTTTTAACCACAATCTCACCTGATATTAAGTGGCGATGTGGTCCAGGATGGTAGGCAAACTAGGCCTAAAGATACTGGTTCTCAAATGATACTGCTGGAACACACTTATTGGTATTTGGTGACAGGTTTTCTAACTTAAGGGTGATAGCTACCCAGGCGGGCATTATTTTAATAACCACCTATTTATGGTTTCCTCGCGACGTTTTCCTTCACCGTAAATCAATTCAAAAATGTTAAAGTTGTGAACGTACAAACGGTTCTTTACTAATGATAATAATAATTTGTACTTAATTATGAAAAAAGACCGACAATTACATGAAATCGTTGAGGAATGTTTTGTTGGAAAACATGAAAAGAATTATCACTGAGCTACTGTCGCTTAAGCTATATAAACAGACGATTGATAACAAAACATAATAACGCAAATTGAAAACTGATAAAATATTATGGGGTAGAGAAGGTCGAAGATCCAAGTTAAATATACACAGAGAGATTTGCGACCGCGACCCGGGGAATGTACCACGGAAGGGCAAAGGTGAACATCGATTTTTACGACGCTTTAAGTTATTTTTCTGTTCCGTAGCGGTCTGAGAACTCGTCTCTGATATATTTCAATGCTCTATTTCACTTGAGCGTGATTTTAAGTATCACTTATTATTAGATTTATACAAATATATTATAAAAACGCAACATTTTTTTGTATGTTTGATTGTCAGTCGTTTTATAAGTGAATCGAGTTATTATTTTGCAATGAAGACTGTTTTGTAATTTGAAGTTAGATGAAAAAAAGTGAAAGCAAGCACATACATCTATACTATACTATAATAAAATTATCCAAGGGAATACATTTATATAGAATAAATTTCGCCCAAATTTCCTCATAGGGTCATTGTCCAAAAATATATATCTACGTATTTCTATGTTGCTTATTGTTAAGAATCAATTTTTTGTCTACAATAAATAAACAAGATAAATTGTTGTATAATTTTAAAATATTTCTTTCGTAAATAGTTGCTTCTCGAAGAGTTGAAAAGTAACTCGGCTTCACGATTACTTGGTCAGTTTTTTTTCTTTTGAATATTAAAGCGCCGCGCCAATGGCTAATTAGTAATATATCCGTATCTTACAATTAACTGACCCTTTAATAGTGCCGAAACTATAGGTATGGTAGTAATGCTAATCTCTGTCAGGTTAACTACGACTCGGAAGTTTGAGAACCTACCATCAATCACCTTCATGTATTCCGATAGCATCACTAAGAGTTAATTCCTTTATCAAATTACCATCTTGCATCACATCGACAATTAAAATCAAGTGATACTGTGGACTTTGTATAAAAATAATAATTCTGTTCCAACTAGGGGTTTTTTATTTATTTAATTATAAATTCCGCAAACAATTGTTTACACTAACACTATACAATATAAATAAATATAATCTTACACTTTATTAAAGCTAAGTGTATTTTTTTTTTTACGAACACCGCATGCATTTCTTGGTTTACAATAACGAATTACATGAAAGTTAGGATGCATGCGCGTGTACGTTAATCACGTGTTTTCTTTTCATTATAAAATATTTCAGGTTACCTTTAAACGTTTCAGGATTTGTTTCTTTTTGAGCCTCATATTATGAATTGATGATCGTTTAGAATAAGTGGCAAGATATGTTTTAACTATTCTGTAGAATTTACGCCGTCGGGAGGACACAATAGATATCGCAGTCCCATAGATCTTTATTGAACATAGTGTTAGAAACACCAGTTTTAGGGATGTTACCAGAGATGCTGATTCCCGAAAGTAATCTTTGAAAATTATACGCTTTCAAAATGGTTAAAAGGTGAGATAACATCAAGGGAGGTCAGCTTTCTATCGTTTACTGATGGATCCAAAATAGTACATAACGTAGGCTGTGGAATATGTGGAGAGCGACCTAACTTTAGTAAAACATCTAACTAATCTTGGTATTTTCGCCTCAGTTTTCCAAGCAGAAAAACACAGTATTATAGAATCTACCTATATACATCTGCACAATGCCTACGTTAACCATACAATATACATCATTCGGATAGACAAGCCACTCTTTTGGCGCTGGCTACGGAGGTAATTGAGTCGAAGCAAGTCGCAAATTTTGTGGCAATGTTGAACAGGATATGACTAAACAGGCTGATTCAGAGATGGTCTCAGGGGATACAGGAGTTACCGGCAATGAAACTACGAATGAGCTTTCAAGGACAAAAAGTATATATCTAAACTTTTTTCAATCTTTTGGTGAAAGTTGTATGAAAAACCGTTCAATAGTTTTTGAGTTTAGCACGTAGAAATGCAACAGAACTTTTTATAATATTTTTGATGTGTGAATAGTTTGATCATTCAACAGAATAATTCGAATAGGTTTTTTAGTATTATTTATTTAATCACTAGTTACACCCGTAGCTTCGTTTCGAAACTTCAAAGAAAGAATCCAACATGGTATATCGCTAATAGATTTGAAAGTGTATTTTTTTTCAACAACTACACGTACTGTTTTATGATTATTATATTAGATATATAACTTGCCCTAAATATACTTAGGGAAAAATGTTCAGTTTCTATGTAAAATGTGTGTCTTTTTATTCAAAGTTTGAGATTATTATTCAATTCCATTCAATTCATGAGCGCTTTCATACATGCTCTTCGGCTATGAGAACTTTTCACCTGGCCTTTATTTAAGACGTGTTCGAATTGGTCAAAATACGTTCGCCAACGTTGACCCTTACCGAAGTGCCCAGACTCTCGCCTTATAAATTCGTTTCGTCAATCTTATGTCATCCATCCTCCCTACATGCCCGAACCAACTAAGCATACCTTACCCTATCTTGGTTACTACATCCTCTACCACACCACAGCGTTCTCTTATCACACTATGATGAAAGTAGAAGAAGCGAAAGAGGTTTGTCAAGATCGTAGCAAGTGTAAGAATGTAATCTCTGTTTACCACCACGGGCGAAAAGCGTGATACTATGTATGTATGTATTCAATACAATAACTAAAAAAATACGACTTTAAAATGTATACTTTAACCTTATAGTCGTATTCATCATAAATAATTTGTACATTAAGTGAAAGGTGGTGTTTGATACATAAGCAAAACACTATTTCCTTTGAAAGTATTTTTCTAAACATTCCAGTCAAACAAAGGTGCGGATACCGGCCCTCTTAAGAGGCTGAGGGATTGTTTAAAAAAAAAAACGCCCTTCAAATGCCGCGAGGCAGTTCGGACCTCTTCAAAGCGTTTCTCTTCGAGCACCCTCTCTCTTTGACTTTACAAGCATGCCATTCAAAAGCGTGAGAAGTTTCCACTGAAAGAGATTTAAGGTAAATAGCTGTCTCATAAAAACATCCATTTTCATAAAAACGTGATTTTTATGCTTCTCTCAGTATTAGTGTATTATCAAACACTATTAAATAAATTTATCTATGGTTTTATCTATGCCTAAAATTATAAGTTTCAATTGTCACAATATCTATCAATATACAAAGTATAACAGTTTGATACTGTTTAATGCTTAACCAGGATAAGGGTTACATGAAAAAGAAAAGGTAGAACTGACTCACGGCCAACACCTGGATCTCACACTCGCACTGTACCGCTGGATGGTTTTCTGACTTATTTCTTGAATATTTTGTTATCTTTTACGGAGCACTCGCGAGTTTCGGTTTTTGTTGTTAACGGCACACACTACTGTTTCTATTGGTTAGCGAGCGCCCCGGGTAGCACGCGTTGTTTATTGGTGCATTATGGCCGCGAGATTTAAATGGGTAAAGGAAGGGATGTAAGGAACGGTTAAGCTTGTCCATATCCCCCCACATGAAATCAATCGGATTTCATAAGATAGATAAAGATTCCGGCTAATTAATTATGCGGATTCATGCACCATTGATAAAAATAACGGTTAGATTAATAAAGATATAGAATAGATATATAATGAATAAATATAGAAGAATACTAATAATAGATAAAATAAGATAAATTAAAGATTATGTTAAGGTAGACTAGGTAGAGAGGTATGATTAATTATTTTCCTCTGTTGGAAGAGGACAGACTTTTACCACTGGCCTTACAAGTAGACCCTTGGAAGTTCTAATAGTCACAACGCGAATAATATTGTCCTTGCCAGGATGCAACTTTACCACACGGCCTAATCGCCATTCGTTAGCAGGTAAGTTGGGTTCGAAGATAGTAACAAGATCGTTCAATTTTGGCTGTCGATTTCCAGCTTTATGCCACTTTACTCTTTGTTGTAAAGTGTGTAGATAATCTCTTTGCCAAGTTCTCCAGAAGTTTTGAGTTAATCTCTGGACAAGCTGCCAACGAGTTCTTAGAGAAACGTTTTCTTCCTGCATTGGTTCTGGTAAAGAGACCAGCGGTCGACCTATTAAAAAATGACCGGCTGTGAGAGCATCAACTTCACGAGGATCGGACGAGAGCTCCACTAATGGTCTGGAGTTCAACATCGCTTCTACTTTTGTAAGAACAGTGTATAATTCTTCGTATGTAAGAACTTGAGATCCTACTATTCGCTTGAGATGATATTTAGTAGATTTAATGCCACTTTCGAAAATGCCTCCGAAGTGAGGTCCGGATGCTGGATTTATTTTCCAAGTTATGTTGCGAGATAAGAGTTGATTGGAAATAGCATAGCTTTCTTTATTGAGCATTTCTGACACTTCCGAAAGATAGCGTTTAGCACCCACAAAGTTTGTACCTCCATCTGTGATGATTACTTCGCAAAGACCTCTTCTGGATACGAAACGGTCTAAAGCCGCCATAAAGGCTTCCGTTGTTAGCTCGGTAACGAGTTCAAGATGCACGGCTTTAATCACATGGCAAACTATAAGACACAGATATGCCCTATAAGTTCGTGCGTTTCGGCGCCTACTCACTTTAACCATGAAAGGACCTCCAAAGTCAATTCCAACCGTCTGAAAATGTTGGCCGGGCTTTAAACGAGATATTGGAAGATCCCCCATGATAGGTTGTAAAGGGACGGGTTTAACTTTGAAACACGTAACGCATTTAGATAATCGTGATCTGATGAGATTTCGTACACCAAGTATCCAAAATCGACGTTGTATCAGCGAATGTGAAAGGCGAGGTCCGCAATGAAGGTAAGTTTTATGAAAGTGATCGATTAAAAGGTGACTTAGGCGAGATATTTTTGGTAAGAGGTACGGATGTTTAAAGCTTTCCGAAAATTTTGTTTGTTTAAGACGTCCCCCCACACGTAGAACTCCGCAAGAGTCCAGAAATGGAGAGAGTTTTGAGATATGTCTAGGTAATAATTTGTTAGATTTGATCATAGAAAACACCTCATTGAAATGTTCACGTTGAACATGTTTTACTAGAACGTTCATTGATTGATCAAGTTCTTTTGACGTTAAAAACGAAGATAAATTTCGATCCGATCGCTGTAATTTAAGATTATTGGAGAAACGATAAATCCAGGCTACTACTCTCTGTAGATGGGAAAAGTTTGAGGTACGTTCCAGTACAGCGTTGAGCACGTTCGGTTCTGGTTTCTCAACATTTACGTGGCACAAGTATGATTGTGATTTCAATTCGGGAACGATGTCATGTGTTTCAACTGGGAGTGTCGGCCAATCGGTTTGTTTACTGGCTAGCCATGCTGGACCTGACCACCACTTATTGCAAGTAACTAGTTGAGCACATGAAATACCACGACTACAGAGGTCGGCTGGGTTATCTTGAGTAGACACGTGACGCCACACAAACGAAAGTGTAGTATCAGTAATTTGAACTACCCGGTGTGCTACAAAGGTTTTTAATTTATATGGTTCAGTATTTATCCATGCTAAAACGGTTGAACTATCCGTGAATAAAATAGTCTGAGATATATTCAGGGTTTTGCTAAGTAGTGTGTGAATACGACGAACTACTTTTGAGAGGAGAACCGCACCGCATAGTTCCAAACGATTTACCGTTAAAACCTTTAACGGCGCTACCTTGGACTTAGCTATCAGAAGATGTACTTGAACCTTGTTAGCGATACTAGAACGAAGGTAAACAGAACATCCATAAGCTTTTGTGGAACCATCGCAGAATCCAATCAACTGAATGTCTGAAGCTTGGGAGGTTACAACATGGCGAAGGATTTGAAAAAGTTCTAAATGATTTAGGTCGAGGATGAAATCTCGCCAGTTGTCAGAGATATCGCTCGGCACAGGTTCGTCCCAAGATAGCTTGTGTCGCCATAAATCTTGAAGAAGCAGCTTCGCTTTTAGTATGAGTGGAGTTAGCCATCCTAAGGGGTCAAATATTCGCGCCACGTGGGATAGAATAGAGCGTTTTGTAAACTCTGTATCCACGATCGGTAAATATGAGTATACAAAGTTATCATCCCTGGGATCGTATTGGACTCCTAAGATTTTAAGAGCAGATATGTTGTGTTTTTCGGAAAATGGTTTTGGAGATTGACAATGGTCTACCGGTAGAGTTTCTAGGAAACATTTGGAATTACTGCTCCATTTCCGTAGTTCTAATTGAGCATAAGCCAAAAGTTTTACAAGTTGGTCTTTTAACTCGATTGCTTCTTGTATTGAAGGCGCTCCGGTCGTAATGTCATCCATGAAAGTTTCATAGCGAAGTGCCTCAGCAGCACGTGGATATTCAGTGCCGTGATCAGCAACGAGTTGATGAAGTGTACGTATGGCGAGATAAGGTGAACTGCTAACACCATATGTAACTGTCGCGAGTTCATATTCTTGAACTTGATCATTAGAAGATTCCCGCCATAATATGTGCTGATAGGACCGGTCTTCTGGTCTGATTAAGATTTGCCGGTACATTTTTGATATGTCGCACGTAAATACCACAGCGTGTAATCGAAAGTTAGTTATGATGTCTATGATGTCAGCTTGAAGTTTAGGTCCGGTAAACACCATGTCATTTAAAGATTGCCCATTAGTAGTTTTGCAACTTGCATCAAAAACCACGCGCAGCTTAGTTGTTGTGCTTCCAGGGTTGATGACGCAATGATGCGGGATAAGATAACGATTGGTTGGTTGGGAAGTAGTTGGAGATATACGATACATGTGATTTAAGTTCTCGTAATCGCGCATGAAGTCTATATAATCAGCTTTGAGATGACCTTGTTTGCTTAATTTTTTCTCTAGGTTCAGTAACCGAGATAAAGAGCGAGTGTATGAATCACCTAGAGTAGAATTACAGTCTTTTAAGAGAATTGGGACTACGTACCGACCGTTACTATCACGATACGTAAGATCCGTGTATAAACGCTCACAAATCTCATCGTCGGGATCGCGAATAGGTACGCGCGGAGGCTCTTCAACTTCCCAGAATTGCTTTACCTGCTCTTCGAGTGTACAGGTAGAGGCTAATAATGAAGCTGTAGTAGGTGGAGGGCCGAAACTGTCTAATGTTCCAGTAAGTATCCAACCAAATATGCTATGCAAGGCAACAGGTAAACCAGGCCCAAGTTGAATACGTTGCCCATCATAAACCTCGTGAAAGAGTTCCGCTCCGATTAATAAATCTATTTCTCCTGGGCTGTCGAAGTTGTTATCTCCTAAAGTTAAATGTTTACAACGATCACGAACTGTTGAAGGTAGTTTAGTGCAAGGCATCTGGGTTGTAATATTATCTAAAACAATAGGTTTTATTGTGAATCGCGGATGATCGCTATCAAGGGGTCGCAATACGCATTCTGTTTTACCCCTGACTTGAAACACGGTATTTTGACCTAGTCCGGCTACAGTAAGATTGCATCGACGGAGCTTTAAGCCAAGTATCCGTGCGCAGGCAGTAGTAATAAAACAATCCTGTGCACCGCTATCTATGAGTGCACGAACTGTATGTTCGGTAGCGGCGGCGGCGTTGTACACTCGTACTTGACACGTGCCTAGCAGTACGATGCCGCGACTGCTTCCGACATGCACGCTGGTACTGGCTTGAGTGAGAATATCAGCGTTCTGTGCTTTCTCAGTATGCAGTAAGGTATGATGACGCTCTCCGCATTTTAGACAACACACTTTTGATTTGCATTGATTTGTTACGTGATTGCTCCTAAGACAGTTCATGCAAAGATTTTTACTGTCGATTAGGGACAATCTAGCATGATAATTTAATGCTTCGAAGGTGGGACACTTATAAATTAAGTGTGCTTCGCCACAATGTATACAACTGAAAGATGTTTGTGGGCTGGATTTCGAAAGGTAAGTTGAGCGTTTGGATCCGCTGCTAGGTCGCCGATTTGCTGGCGTAGAAGTTTTCCCGTCACAAGGTCGAGTAGGATTAAGATTTGATGAAGGTAATTTGCTGGTTTCTAATATCTTTACATAATCTTGAAGAAACTTTAATAAATCCGTGACGGTAGGTATTTCGGAAACGTTTTGAGATTCAAAACGTTTACGTGTGCCCTCGTCGAGTGCCCGCGATGCTAAATAAAATAAAATAAATTCACCTAAATTTTCAATATTCATTGCCTTCAGCGCTTGATACGATTCATAAAAAATGTTTGTCAACGTTTGTAAGTTGTTGAAGTTACATACTTTCAATACGGGATAACTTAAGATTTTATCCACATATGTTATTGCCAAAACGCGTTTATTTTGATATCGTTCAATTAAAGTATCGAAAACTATCCCATAATTATCTGAAGTTATCGGAACCCCTTTTACGAGAGTTAAGGCAGGTCCTGACAAACAGGGTAGTGCGTAAATGCAGGGTAGTGCGTAAATGCATTTCCCCCCGTCAAAAAAAAAAAAAAAAAAAAAAAAAAAAAGGTCCTGACAAACAACTTATAAGATAATGGAATTTTTCTATTTTAGATATAGACTTATTTTCATGAACTAGAGAACTAAACGTATCATAAAAGGTTTGCCAATTTTCGATTTGGCTATTAAATTTTGGTAACTCCAATATTGGTAACTGCACTCTTCCTGATCCTGAAAAGCCTGTTTCAGATCGCACAAGATTTTCCGACCCGGTGACGTTGACGCTCTCATAATGGCCCGAGTTCAGTGACAACTGATCGGCGGCGCTAATTACAGAGTAGTATAGATCGTCAAACGCGCTAATCGCTGATTGATCAATATTTTCATCAGGATTTATTTGTAATTGCAACGATTGTATTTTTTCGGTAATTTGCATGAACTCATCACGAATTGAATGTAAACGAGTATATCTTGATTTAAACGCAGACACCTTTGATCGATCTTGAATCATTTCTTTAGATAAATCGAAAAGGATTTGCATAGCTCGAAAAACATATTCGCGTTGAGATATGAAAATTTTAAGTTTATTTTCCATAACTGTAGATTACGTAATATAGGTGGGTAAGGTAAAATAAACAAAGGTAAATAATATGTAACGAATTAAAATTTAACAATATTTTAAGTAGGTAAGATTAGAAAACTATTATAAGTAAAAATATAAAGAAGATATTTGTTTACAAATGTACCTACTTGATAAGTTTGTTATATATTGTTTATTTGTTATTAATGCTATTAGTTTGATATAGGTGATAGATATTCTTAGATTAAGATGTTATATTTGTCAGAAAAAAAGATAAATAGATATGTGTAAATACAAAGTGTGAGATAGCTAAGTTAGATGGCGTATGATACCGTATAGTTAATTACCGTTATAATTTCATATAAGTAACTTATTTGTTTGAGTTAATTTTGATTTTATTTTATGTTTAGCGTTATTATTGATATAACTCTAAATGAAATCAAAATAACAGAGTACTGTAATAGTTTTTCAAAGATAAAACCATAGGAATTCGCGCTCGAAATGGACCACTTTTTTATGTTTAATGCTTAACCAGGATAAGGGTTACATGAAAAAGAAAAGGTAGAACTGACTCACGGCCAACACCTGGATCTCACACTCGCACTGTACCGCTGGATGGTTTTCTGACTTATTTCTTGAATATTTTGTTATCTTTTACGGAGCACTCGCGAGTTTCGGTTTTTGTTGTTAACGGCACACACTACTGTTTCTATTGGTTAGCGAGCGCCCCGGGTAGCACGCGTTGTTATTGGTGCATTATGGCCGCGAGATTTAAATGGGTAAAGGAAGGGATGTAAGGAACGGTTAAGCTTGTCCAGATACCTTTTTCTTTTAGTAGCTAATAATTATTCTACACTCATTAACAAATTGTTGCGACTACATGCGCCAAGCACACTTACTCGACACACACAACTATTTCATATTTCCAAGCATCGAACAAACTATGAGTTCAATAACTTGACGAGCAAAATTCCGCGTACTTATAATAAACAATTCATAACAAAAATATATCTACATCCATATATCCTTACATAAACATATCGACAACACATTACACACACACACATATATAAACATGGTCTTAAAATTAGTTTTTAAATAGTGATAAATTCATTTTTGGCTCTTTATTTTATGTATCGGTTTAGTTTATATACCTATTTTATACGAGCTGTGAATTTTTAATGTCAATAAATAAATAAATAATAAATAAATAATCAATATTTAAATTTGGACTATTAAGTACAGACCAGTTTCCAATCAAAGACTAAGAAGTATTTTCTGAAAAAGTATCATATCGTTCTCTTCATAGTTTACATGGAAATCATATTTAATCTATATATAAAAGAGATGAGAAGTCTAAGAAGCATAGCTTGCATGAGAATTATAGATAATAGTTTAATAAGAGAACGTTGTGGTGTAGTAGACTATATAGTGACAAAGATAGAGAAAGAGATGCTTAATTGGTTTGGAGAGGACTATTGAAAGAAGATAACAAAACAGGTTTACATGGTAAGGATGACATGGTAAGTCAGTAAAGGTCGTCCTAGGCGAACGTATCTCGACCAGATCGAAAAAGTGTCGAAGAAAGGCCGCGGTCAAGAGTACTCATACTGAAGAGGGTGTATGCATGCATTCATGAAAGTGGAAAAAGTGAAAGACTTATGTCAGGTTGATAGCAGTTTCGCGGTGCATGCATAGCGATCCCGTGTTTGCTCCAATTATGTGGCGGGAGGTGCCGGGGGGTTTAGTGGGTAGTGACCAACGGCGCTTATCGCTGCGAGTCCCACACTAATCCTGTGTGACAGCCTCTCGCGCTTTCGTACGAGAGACTGTCACACATCTTCGTTTCGTTTCAACCAGATCTGGAAGGGAGGGGTCCCTATCAGATCTGGCTGGACGGCTAGTGCGTAAATGCATTCCCCTCGAAAAAAAAAAAAAAAAAAAAAAAAAAAAAAAGGTTGATAGCAGTTCTCTCGTGTTAACCTCATAGTCCCTTCCTTACTCCCGTATGGGAGGGTGTGCGTAAATACATTCCCCTACGTTAAAAAAGGGTAGTAGCAGGTGGAAGGATTTAGTCTAGGCAGTGGGAGAGAGATGCAATTCAAACTGAAAAATACTTTATCCAACTTAGACCCTGATAAGCTGTTTATGATCTTCAAAATACTACCACCAAGAAGAACAGACAAGAAAGTCGCTGTTCCATGTGGCCATTAACGCTCCCTTGTGAAAGTAGAAGACCCAAAGAATATTAAGAGGCATTGTCAGATTACAGACAGATATGGGGAGATTAAAAAGATAATTAAAAGGTAACAGTATTAATATGGATGATTCTGGAAAAAAACATATTCTCAAAGTGAACGAAATAAGGTTGAGAAACTATAACATACATGTAGAAATTGTTAACCTATTTTAGATTTTGTAAATTTTTTTTTTCGCTGTTAATAATAACAATTGTGTTTTGTTTATGTCATGTTATATTAGTTTTATGGTGTATTACTGTTGAGTTTTTAATAGTAGTAGAGTTATAGTTATATATAGATATTTAACACGACAATTTAAATTAAGTTTATGTAAAATTAGTTAATAGTAAAACTAGAAATTTGTATCCAGTTTTGTAGACCAGTAAAAATAATGATTATTATTATTGATTTGACAAAAATCTCACTTGATGTGATGATCAATCGTCATTTAAGTGACCATTTATTTCAATATGGCAGTAGGTAATAACATAGCAATATTATGGAGGTGACGTAAAATACGTACCATTTCTACCGTTCTTAAAAATACCGTACACCATGGCTACTCCCAATATTTTTTCTTCAACGCTTTCATTTTAAAATTCGAACCTTCGTCGACATAAACAAAGTCCGAACATACCGAACCTTTAAGTATATCTTATTGTACAATTTACATTAATATAAAAAAAAATGTTTTGTTCAGAAATATTATCATCTACTGTTTCGCCACAGTAATCTATCATTCATGGAGTATCTGATAAGAGCGTTGATAAGGCGACGAGTTTGTTTGTTGAAGTTCAATGCTATTGTAAATCTTTCGAGATTTTTTAGCATTAACTATACACATCTGAGTTTAAACATTTTAAGCCTAGAAATTAGGACTCGGTCTCAAAGTATTGTTATTCGACTCACAAAGGCTAGATGCTTTAGTGTTGGAGTACCAAACTTAGTGCGACTACGGAAGTACCCAGGTGCGGATAATGATCATACTTTAAGCTTTCTTTATTTTTTTCAACCTATCTAAATGCTGTTAACCTGAAGGGCGATGGCTACAGGAGTTTCCCCACTTGGAGATCGAAAGACGCCCTGAGCTGTTGCCGGATGGGACCCTGGGATGTGTATTAGTGCTGATTGTAAAAGGTTCCTACGCGCTAAAGTTCAGCTCTATATTATCTGTTACTTTTAAATCTGTTAAAGAGAGACAAGAGAACGCACGAGAATACATTTTTTGAATTAAACAAATAGTTACATCCCTAATCGTCACCTAATAGTGTAATGCGCCTATCTCCCAGCTTAGCTACTCTAGAGGGAGATAGAGACGCATTCAACGGTTATTGTATTTCAACCAGTTGTTTGTATAGAAGAGACCTACCTACTTAAAAAGAGACATCTTATTTCTACTATAAGGCAGACGCAGACCGGTCTTACATTTCCAAATACTCTTTTAAAATATTTATAGGCCGCAGGAGTAACTTAAAGTGACATGCGTTGTATGCTTGCATATCGTAAATTTTATTCGCTCATCAGAAACTCTTGGCATCGCAGTAAAACCACTGCTTATTTTGCTAACGTTATTATTAAACGAACTGTTGATTTATATTATATATTCGTAATTTTATTTTTATTAATAGGTAACATAAAAAGAACTCTTGGAGGTTAACTATATTAAAAGAAGCAACATCTAAAATGCTTAAAAATACATTTTCATCGTGTGTGTGTGTGTAACCACCAAATGTGACTTGTATGTATGATTATAGTAATTTCTCAATAAGCTCAGTCATTATGGGTCGGGTCAAGTGATATTGGGTTTTTTCTACTCAGTCTCATCCCGGAGTTTGGAGTTTGTGCCCGATATGGCGACAGGCTCGCCCCCTGTCACATCTGGGACGGAACTAAGCTCGGCGAAATGTGGGTGGTGGTGTAGTTCGCTACTTCACCTCTGCCTAACCCTTCGGGGATAACAGGCGTGAACATATGTATGTATGTATTATGACTGATTTCAGTGAATTGCGTTGTAGTGTTAACCTGTTTGTTTATCTTAAGTGAACATTTAAGCCGCCATGATGTCTTACAACTGTCGTTAACCGCTATATTCCTACAAATTCTCAATCTTAGATAACATTAGGCAATTTCTCTTTGCTTGCTTGTCTAACTGTAAGCATGGCATATGTGGATAGACATATCCATTAGTACCTAAACCTAATAATTTGAAATTATTGAAATTTGAAATTTACCCACAGAATTATTTTTTGATATCGTAAAATATACAAACGATGTAGTAAAACGTTTAAAAGTAATCATAATAGTTTAAACCATTAAATTCTTAGATATAGTGATTAAATGTATATAATGCAGTGATTCACAGATGCTGCGAGTTATTTATATGACGACAAAATAACTGAATAACACAGTTTTTGTAACACTATGTAATAGGTAAGCTAAATGGTGTGGTCCAGGATGATAAACCCGCTAAGCATCGAGGTACTTACTGGCTCTGAAATAATGCTACCGGTACACACCTGGTGCTTGTCAACAGATTTTCAAACTTGAGGGTAATAGCTACATACCGGCATTATTATAAATCTCCTGCCGCCAAGCTATGGTTTCCTCACGATGTTATCCTTCACTGAAAGCTTGGTCTCAATATAAAGTTGTATAGGTGAGTTCAAACCCGCGTCCGTCGACTCAGAATCGAACTGCACTGCACTATCAACTACGTCAACATCGTTTCAGAATCAGTTCAATTGAATCGCAACCACCATGCTCATGGTGACAAACTCGTTATAGAAACACGTTTACACAATATTAGAGGTACGTTAAACAAATGAATCCGACTAGAAAACGACCCTCATACACTTGTAAAATCCTGTCAAAGTGATACGTGAGCGCGTACCACATCTCTAGGATCAGCAAGTGTATATCCTAAGTTCGAGGGTTCGAACCCACCTATTTAACTCTAAAATCAGCCTGAGCTTTCGCTGAAGGGAAACATCGTGAGGACAGCATAGCATGGTGGTAGTGCATTTTCTAATGATGCCCGCCTGGGTAGCTACCACCCTCAAGTTTGAAAAGCTGTCACCAAATACCAATAGGTGTGTTCCGACTGCATCACTTGAGAAACCCTAGGCTTAGTGTTATTACTATCCTGGACACACATCGTCACCTAACATCAGGTAACACAGGTTGTAAAAAAACCAATTGGGTTTACCCGTGGTGGATATAGCCCGGCATGATGATGGCGACTGTCAATTGATTGCCATATATACCGGGCTTATAAACCCGCCGCTAGCGTGATACACTTTTATGAACTTTTAACAGGCACCCCTACACTTCTATGCTGTACATGGGTTCTGTAAGGAACCTTGATGTTTCTAGTACTCTTTAACTTAGGTATAGCGAAGGAGATTATCCGCGCAATTTATGTCACAAAATAAAAAAAAAAAAAACTTTATTCAATTTAGGCCCTAAGAAGGCGCTTATGAACGTCAAAACACTACCACCGGTTCGGAAAATAACACAGTCGAGAAGAGCCGGTAAGAAACTCGATCTGGTTTTTTTTTATATAAATTTAACACCTTGAGCACCTTCCCGGCGTTTACGCCAGCTTTCCATTGTTTTCCTATTGTCTTTCTATTATTTCATTTTTATAGGTACTAGAGACATTAAATATACATAATACTTTTAAATTAAAACTATACAATTCATAGTAACAACCATTGTTAACGGAAGCACAAAGGGGTGTAAATTCCAGACATCAGTACCGTTCACGTCCACCCTGTAATAACCTTTTGAAATTAAGACATGCTTGACATGGTGCTTGAATTTATTGAACAGGTAAATCGGTAATGTCTGGTCTGGGGTAGCAACCGAGGTGGGTACCACTTTGGTGCACTTGTGCTAGCTTCCGAGTGTACGCCTTAAGTGATTGGCTCAAAAGTATAGTGGACTTGCCGTTCCGGTTAACAGCATTTAGTCAATTAAAAAAAAATCATCTACTGGTTGTCGTGATGATACGTGTACTCTATCTAAAATGCAGTTATTTTGACGAGTTTGAATAAAAAAGAGATGTATCTCTCAACACATCAATAATGCGTGCTTAACCGATTTCTTATTTAAAAGTGATAAGCTAAAACACTATATGTTATATGCGTATAAATTCCTATTGGATATGGGATTTTTCACAATATGTCGGCATAGTCCACGTGGTTGACATAAGAATCTTGTAAAGTATGTAAAAACCTGGAACATGGAAGCTGTAACTGACTGGTATAAAAAACTATAAAACAACCCGTAGTACAAATACATTTGAAGAAATGTCTTTAAAAAATAAATCATTTCTCTATCAGTTCGTGTCTAAAAGATAAATTATTCATAATCTGTTTGTAACAAAAAAAAAAAAATCAAAATCCATTTATTTATTATATTTAGAGCAAAGAAAATATAGAATAATTAATTACAATAAAAAGTTGAGAAAAATATATTCTACGGAAGGATAATTGTAATTTTTCAACGTACCTGTTTAACAATCAGTCTGGCTACTCTCGGGCTGGCGAAGGTAACGAAGCCATAGCACTTGGAAACACCAGCCCTGTCGTAGATAACCCTCGCCGCGGTCACCGTGGCGAAAGTCGAGAAAAACTTCCACAGATCCTCATCAGTGGTCGTCAAAGAAAAACCTCCGACGAATATCCTATTATGAATGACGGTACCAAACTTTGGCGCGTCTGACGGTGGTAGGGAGTCATCCGTATCATCGTCAGGCGAATTCAATAAAGCCTTCAACTTCTCATGCGGGTCGACACTTTTCCTATTATTCGCGGCGCTTTCTTCCACCATATGAGCACAACTCGCCGATTCACTCCTTATGTACCTTTTGACACTCTCCATTTTATTTAAAATACCATGTTCCCTTGTTTACTAAACTAAAACTAAGCGTTACTAAGCGTCGGGGGTGAAAAATCTTGACTGGATTATTGATTCGTTCGTAAACGTTTGGCAGCCATGCGTTGTACCCTCGGGGCTTGAGCCTCCGTACGAACCCGCGCGCGTTCCGATACTGGCAATTCGAAATTTTTTAGATAAGAAACGCGATTTGATATTATAGTAATATGCACTATAAATAGTATTTGAGCTATTGTTCGCTGCTATTTTTAATGGGCGAGGTAAATGGGTCACGGTGGACACCTAGCGGCTGACATTACCGACTGTTTCTTATCAGTTATGCGTAGTTTACCAGCGGCTGGGTAGGTGGCGCCTTATCTACATATCTCATTTTTTATCTGTGACGTATGAAACTGCAATGAGTTTAAATTTATTATGTTCTTGATAAGTGATTATAGATAAGGCATCTTACTGTTGCTACAAGGTATTCGTTCTGTATTTGTATGCTGGAGCTACTTTTTATTTCGATCTGCCCATAACTGAACTAATTATTTAAAATAAGTTTTTGTCCCTGTACTGAATTGTTAAACTGTAAGAAAAAAAACCATGATGTGCGCTCAAAAAAACATCCATATTCAGTTTAGTTTATTCTCCTAATAACATACACCATTCACTTGTAGTCTTAAATTAATTTTCAGCATTTTTCAATGACACTAGCTGTGCCCGTGACTTCGTTCGCGTTTCATAAATAAATATTATCCATTTGACCAAACTGTAAATCTAAACCATTCTCGAATCCTCAGAAATAGAAACACAAAAATTCATTAAAATCGGTTCAGCCGTGTAGGAGGAGTTTAGTCACATATACGCACAGAAGATTTATATATGTAAAGATTGTAATAATAGTTGCTATTATAAATTGATAAATACGATTAAATGTTCGGTTGGATTAAACATTCCCCCATAAAATAAAATAAAATAAAATAAAGAAGCCTGTATTTCCTTATCCTGAAATTCCATTTCAAATGTTGCTATTTGTTTGTTAGTGTTTAGTTAGTTATTCATGTTTAGCTGATAGCCTAAATTTTAGTAGGAGTTAGTTTTAGCCCATACTGTCCCATGACGAGTTTTTCTTCTTTTTTTTTGGGTTGCCCTATTTTTGCATTGAAGTCTCCTAATATTATGATTTTCTCATCGGCTAGTGTGTAAATTTTTCCAGATCATTGTAGAGTTTTTGTATGTCTGTTTCGTCTGATCTTTCCGTGAGTGCGTATGTCTGAATTATAGAAATGTTCAGACTTCCAAATTTCATTTGCAATAACGATCCTCGCTACGAAATGCCAGTAAAGTTAGTTATATTATTTTTCCATGCCTTTTTTTATTAAAAATCCGGCTCCATACAGTTTCTTTATTTATCATATATCAGAGAATAGTCTGAATACTCTTCTATGTGGCAACCCATTTTTCTTGTTTCTGAAAGTCCTCGTATGTCGCAATTGTACGTTGGATATATTGATGACAGAGAACTGACATTATAAGTTCCAACTTGTATACAGTTTTTAGAGTCTTTGACCAGTTAAGTGTTTCTTTGTTTTGTGGTTTTCATGGAGGATAGTGGTCTTACTCTTACGCAGGGACCAACCGGCTTGAAAGATGTGTGTTATGTGTTGATGTAGCTTTTTCTGTTTGTTCGTTGTTTTCTGGGAGAAGCTGGCCGGGTCGTGGCTATATATTTGTGGTGTTGGCTTGTGTGTTTGTTTTGTTATTATTTTTATTTCTTGGATAGTTTAGTATGCTTGGTTTTACTACGCCTTCGGAAAAGTTTGAAGACCTTTGTACTGTGTGGGCGGCCAAGGTTTTGTTATTTTTGTTTGCTTGAGATATCTGCTCGGCATGGTTGTTTGCGTTATTCTCTGGAGATTTTAATAGATTTCTTCTATTGTTTTTCGGTTCTTTGGATAAATTATTTAGTAGAATGAGATTGTCGTATTTAATGACGGCTGTATTCCCCCATATGAATATTGAAATATTATATAATAATTATTACATACACACACACACACACACTCACACAAACAGATACACACACACACACACAGATATACACACACACACACACACACACACACACAGATACACACACACACACACACACACACACACACACACACACACACACACAGACACACACACACACACACACACACACACACACATACACACACACGTGAACATGTAAACATAGTTACATTATATTTGGCTTTAAAATAATGATAAATTCAATTCCAAAGATTATTATTAAAGACCGAGCAGGCAATCTTTATAAAATTATATTAATCTACTATTAGCACAATGAGAACCGTATTTAAACAAAATATGACATATGTTTATGTTTTCCCGTGCGGGGAACCTATGTTTGATGTGGTAGTCCACTATATTATAAAGTACTCTGTGCTTAAACGTAATGTTGCTTGCCGTTACATACATACGAGTCAGTTTTTCTACTGCAGAACACCAAATTTACGTGATACTTTCTGTGCCGGCTGCTTCGCCCGTGTGAAATTCAGACCATTGAAACTTTATGCTTGTATTGCCAAATAAATAAACTAACATCTGAGTCTCCCTAACTTTCGTGGTTTGTCCTTGATCATCCTAGTCTAGTGGTGGGAGAGAGGTACTTCACCTAAAAACGAACAAAACATCATGTTTATTAGTAATAGTTTATTTCGATGAAATTATTTAATAATACTAGTAATGGTTTTTTCCAAATTTTTAATTTACAATATAACATCACCGGTGTGTCGCAAAGTCCCACGTTGACTGATATAGAGGATGGAACCCAGTTAGTTTTCGTGATTAGGAGGCAGATGGACGTGATTTTTGGACAATTTTTTTAAATTATTTTTCCGTACTATTGTCGTGCTCCTTATTGGAGATATATTTAATGTCGATAGTATGTAAATTTTTAAATAGCTTATTCTTATTATAAATAGTATATTGAAGGCATGCTTGGGCTGCAATGCACACAGATCGATAGCCCACACAATTTTACCAAATTAATTTGGACAACTATTATTCTGACATTTACAATTAGAAACTGTATTTTCTCTATTTTTTGTGGATTATATTTTATGTCGGTCTATTGAATAAAATAAAGCCAATTTTAAAATTACATTAATTTTATATAACGACATGTTACACGGATTTCCTAATAGGTAATTCAGTATTCCTAATTAGTCAGTTCTTTAGACAATATTTTATATTTTAAACATATTTAAACATGGGGAGTGATTTTTAACTATTAATGATGGCCAGTTCTCAAATAATATAATTTTATAATCTATGACACTAATGTTATTGGACCTATTGCTACCGCCCTATACACGGTAGTGATATTATTCGAACGTGAAACAGTTTATTTGTAGTTCACGAGTGAAGTGTATTCCAAAACATCCTGAATTAGTATGAATTTTGAGGTATCATGGAAGTTCTAAACGGCTCTAAATAAGAACCACTTTTTTATTAGGGCTTTGTTTATAGATTATAAAAATTAACATAAGGGAGCCTAAAACACTTTTACTCATGTTCGTAATAAATTCAAATTAAAACATCAAACTGGTACTCCCCTGTCAAAAAGTTAAACGTCAAATCATAAGTGTCAAAGTCAGTTGCGAAGTTTCGTAGGTAGTGTTTTTTTTGTTTGATATTTGTTTTTCTTTTACAAATTACTTTCACAGTTTCATAATATCTCATTATACTCAAAACGTGGTAAAATTACACGAATAAGACTTGCAGTTATATTAAAAAGTGAATTATCAAGTTTTGAACCTAAAAAAGTGCATAAAAAAAGTGATTCTATTTCATATTCCGGTCCACGCTAATACTCGGTAAATATAATTGTGTTGTAATACGACCTTTTCCGTTCTTTATTATTAAACAGTTTCTACTGTATTAGCTCATTTATATGCGGCCGTAAATAAAACTCATGTAATTTTTATTTGGATACTTAAATTTGTTTTATACCCGCCGTTTTTCAAACGAGTTATACTTGCTTTTTATATATATTTTTTTTATTAGACTGGTGGTCAATTTAAGTGATTGTAATAAATGACCAGCTCTAACTGGCTTCTAATTCCAATTATTCTCATTATGCTTATGTATTAAATTTTGTGTATAAATGTATTAAGCATGTGTGTAGTAATTTATGCAGTATATTAATTTATAAATAATACTTAATAAATTAGTTGGAGTAGTATTTTACAGTCTAAATACTTTACAGAAGAAATTTAGGTAAACTCTTACTTAATTATAATTAAAATAGTTTATAAAATACACAGTTGTGGAATTGGTATGCTCCTTTGGTTCATATTAAATGGAAAATATAGAAAGTAGAGTTTATGAAATTGTATATTTCACATTAACATCTTGTTTTGATGTCAGATTAGAAAAACAGTATGTATTTGTAAATTTTCCATCAATATGTTTCTTTCCTTATTTCATGTACAAATATGCATTACTTAAGTAAGTACTTAATTATTGTTTCAACATTTGTTTGAATTTTTTTTCTTCGTGCATATTGTGAAAATGAATTTCTTTCATTTCAAAGTGATTATAGATACATATTGATATTTAGTAAGCAGTGACAAATATATATACATAAGTATATAGAGGGAGTAAATATTGTTTCAAGTGGTTTGTTACTACACCTATAATGATTAATATTTATTATCTGTGCTCATCAAAATGACTACCATTTAGATTATTAGTAAAGTAATATTTAAGAACAGTGGTAACAACCTATAAAGTTAACCTAAGAATTTCACTAGTTTATTTTATACATCCATAATTTTTTGTAAAAATACAGATAAAGGCTACTTTTTATAAACATGCAAGTATAGAAATTTACTGATACGAAAAACAATACAAATTATAAATTATAAATACAATATTAGAGGAAGTTTGAAAGTGGTGCCAATAACAGACAAGTTAAGAGGTGGTTGTTTATCCTGGTATGGACATGTGATGCGCAGGGAGAAAGAGAATGTTGTAAGAAAGGTATTGGATATGAATGTGGACGGTTACATGGGAAGGGGAAGACCAAAGAAAAGATGGATGGATTGTGTGAAAGATGATATGTTTAGAAAAGGAGTGAATACGGAGATGACAACAAATAGAGAGGAATGGAAGAGGAAGACATGTTGTGCCGACCCTAAATAAAAATGGGAAAAGGGTAGGGAGATGATGATGATGATATATATATATTTATAATATTATAAATCATTATGATTCAAATCATTTGAAATGGCCATTTGAACAAATTTCTCACATAATGGCTAGTTAGTTACCTTTACTGTAATCATAGTAGGTCTGTCTGATTCACTGCATCATAAATTATCAGTTTTAATTGCACATGTATTGTGAAATGTCTTATTTGTGAACTCTCCTAGGATGACTTAATTACAATTGATAATAAATATTGTTGTTGTGTGGAAATATTAAAATATATTATATTCATAAGTCATGAAGGATATTTTAAATTTGAAAAGCTTTCACATTTCTTTGAACAATTAAGTATTTATTTTTATATGATTTTTACATCTCTAAAAGTTTCAGATTATAGTGTTTAATTATTACCAATACATATATATATATATATATATATATATTAAAATGAAAATTGGAAAAAGAAAGTATTTTAAAAAACTAGCACTAAGTGAATAGATTTACCAATTAAAAAGAAAAATTGATTAATACTTGTTTTGTGTCTTGTGAGCTCTATATTTCCATCCTTGCACATTCATTGCACCAAGTAATATGTTGGGAAATTAATCATGATAATACAAAAATGACCATTTTCATGTTTCTTCATTACCCCCCTTTTCCTTACAGTGACCTGTGGGTAGCTCTTTATGTGAGGTCGTTAACCGTTATAGGATACATCTGGGTAACTGATATTGTTATTAATAAAGTTCAAATTAATTAATGTATGATTGTTTTCTCGAAAACAGATCAGGGTCTTACTGGCTTTATCAACTTCATCATCGACTAGGTTTCTAGAAGAAAATCTCCCATCTTTTAACATCTGGTAATTAATATAGATGTCACAGAAATCTCCATCTAAAAATTTATTTTGCATAGTAGAGTTTGGGTTTTTAATAATGCTGTCTGCTAGCAAGAATTATAAAATTATGATAAGGTTTTTTTTTTAAATAATGTAACAATAAGAAGTAAAGAAGGAACATGATAATGGTCATTTTATGAAGTTTTTTGTATTCAAATTACTTTTATATAGATGCAATCTAATGTATCAAAATAAAAACTCAAATCTGACCAAATAATACACCTATGATTGAATTATAAAACAAGTAAATAGATGTAGTGGTTCTCAATTTATAAAGCAATTAACTAACAGATAAACAGAAGTTTCCTTTATGTAATGGATATCACAATAGTAAATTCTGACAAGAAAAAATATCTATGATTTGAAAGAAAAAAAAAAAGAAGATATTTTGTTGAATAATTCTTAAGTTATAAACACTCTGCCAGGCAGTATCTACGTTTTCTAATATGTGGTAATAGTAATAACGTTTGATATTTTGCTATGGGAAATAACATCCTTTTCCTTCTTCACTAATTTATAATAATCAATTAATCATCCATGTATTTTTATACTCATGGGAATAGACTATATTAATTTTTATAATAATTCTAATTGGATTGATATATTTTTACCTTTATTTATTCAAATATATGCCCAATGTTTCTAATGTTGATTGATATCTCTGGTTTAATATTGTTGATACTCAGAAATCCTAGATCTTTAGAACCATTCATTGGAATATCATTGAAAATATCAGTTTTTCCATATGTTGCAATTTTACCGCACTCTATTAGTGTGGGATGCTAAATGTTATTAGAAATGTAACATCGAAAGTGTGACATTTGAAAATTGATAGTGGAAGCCCTTCTTGATAACACGGGTTTCCTGACACGACTGATAACGTGATTCCTGGTATATAGAAAATATATATTATTTCGTGTATAAATATATCATCAATCATCAGTAGATCCAACTTCGAGATAGATGGGATAACAATGGACACCTTAGCTGGTCTTTTGTTGGACGATGACCACCGTCCAGCTCTCCTGCAGTTTATAGGCGACATTGCAAGGAGAGCTGGGCAAAGGCACAAATAGGCGGTGGTCAAAATTGACAAGAAAAATCTAAACCTTTTTACAAAATCTTTTTTATAAAATTTTTCAAACACTGTACCATATCCTATTGAATTTGAGTCTGTTGACTTTGTAAATACGGACGCCTTTTATACTTATAATTTATATTTTATACTTTTAATTATATTTTAATTTATATTTTTTTAATTCTATTTTGTTCTCTACTTTTATCTTGTTTAACTATTTATAGAATTTTGAATTATTTTACAAATTACCAATTCATTTATTATTATTAATTTTTAATTATTGTCGACTCAATTGGTTTTTTGACCATTTGTTTTACTTTAAGTTTTAATCCAATCAGTGACACAAATTATGGCCTTAATAGTAGCATAGTTGTATAGAATAGTAATAAGTATAAAACATAGCAAAAAAAAAAAAAAAAAAAAACATGCTAAAATAAAAAAGAATAAAATAATAAAAACAAAAGAGCACTTAAAAACTAAAAATAAAGCAGTATCAAGGTCCCTGGTCACGCCAGGGGAGATGCCGGGACACTAAATAAAAAAAAAAAAAAACTTCGAGATAGAGGTTAATCGTCGAATTTAACTCGGATGGGCTGCGTTTGAAAGCTACGTAGAATGTTCACATCGGAAATACCGCAGTGTCTCAAGACGAAAATATTTTTGACTAGCTGTTCCGGTGGCTCCGTGCGCATATTATTTTTCTTGAAAATTATTGAAAATTTACTTCATTATTACACACATGTTAATACATAAGTAATTAACACATCCTCAGTTGGTTCCATTTCAAATAACTATGATGAATTCCAAACACAACCAATTTAACAGGTAATTTATGTATATACCTGTAATCAATCATACTTGAGCACGCTTGATTTTTTATCAATACTTTGGAAGGTCGAATAAATGTTAAAGGTGTAAGATATAAAAACCATATTGGAAGAGTTTTGTGAGTTGATTGGTTCAAAGCAACTTCTAGAGAGAAAAAAAAGTCTTCATTCTCATGCATTGTTCCCAACTCAATTATTGGGATCAATGCAGTCTGTTGTTTTCTTCTTACATTCGTCTTTATCAGCCGTCATCTCTTCATTTACTCATTTTTCTGTCATATTATTTTTCACACTCACTATCTATACTTTTTTGGCCTTCCTCTACTTTCAAACTCCCTCTAGTACAGTGGTTCCCAACGTGTGGTCTGCAGGATCCGAAATATGGTCCGCAAACGATTTATAATTTCTCATAGCCGCGCGGTTAGTAGTTGTATATGAGGGCTGATGCTGATGGTTTTGAAGAATAGTATCAGTTTCAGAATCACCAAACTTGTGAAAAAGATGCAAGCTCGAAGATTACATTAATACAGAAAATAAGTTTCTAGTAAAAAAAAAAACCTTTACTTATGATATTCGCTCAGTTTATTTTTTAACCGACTTCAAAAAGGAGGAGGTTATCAATTCGTCTTTATGGTTTCTTTTTTTTTTTTGTATGTTTGTTACGCGTTTTCTCCGCCAATTATGGATCGATTTTCAACATTTATTTTAATAGAAGAAGTACACACCTGAAGTGGTACATTTGTACCAGATCAGGATTTGATTAGTGCAACTCAGGGAAATTGAGAAAAACTCGAATATATTAGAAACTTACATACATATATTCATTATCAAAAGCTATGAAGTAGGCTTCACAGTTATACCTAAAAGTACATATTTAAACTAAAAAGTATTTTAAAAAACTTTTATAATTAAAAACAAATCGACTTCATAAGAATAAACTATAAAAAGTCAATAAAAAAATTACTTTATTATTCGTTATCGTTAATTGTGGAGTCCGTGCCAATTAGAGTTGACCACTGTATTTACTTTACAAATGAAAATTACTGTCTAAACTTTATCAAAATTACATATAAGTTAATAAAGGACTAGGGTTATTTTAAAGAACAATTACTTAATCAAAATTGAATATAATTAGCGACGTACATTTACATTACTTTTTTATCCATAAGTTGGCACCGATTTCAAAATAAACGAAGCAGATTAATAAAAATAATAATTATTGAGTTTTTAGAGCTTTTTTATTTATTGTTTTCAAGATTATTCTTTTGAAGTCGCTTTTGGTTTTAATTTAAAAAGTTTTTCTTATTATTTGTGGCTCTTGCTTATTTATAAAGAAATCTGGCCCCTAGCTAAGAAGAAGTTGGGAACCACTGCTCTAGTATATGCGTTCCTAACTTTATCTCTCGACTCCAAAATTAACGAAGCAGATTAATAAAGTAAGTCATTATTTAATGGCTTTTTAGTGCCTATTTATAGTTTATTATTTAGAAGTCGGGGTTGATTTTAATTTAAAAAGTTTTTCTTATTCATTGTGGTTCCTGCTATTTATAAATAAATCTGGTCCTTCGCCGAGAAAAGGCTGGGAACCACTGTTCTATCATTTGCGTTCCTGACTTTATCCCTTCTTGTCACACTAGACATCCATCGCATCACACCCACATGCAATCGTTTCTCATCCATCTTACAAGCCTAGCATTCTGATCCATGCAGAACAAAAAGATCCATAGAGAATAAAATTACTATTAGGCCTAAATGTGTGTCTATTTGAATGGGCATGTAATTCGGTATGATTATTTGGGTATTGTGCATGCATCTACCGTGGAACATTACTCATGCTCCCTCCCTATCCTGTTTACAATCCTCGTCAAGGTAGTCAAGGGTTATCGCCAGTTGAAACTACAATAACTCATCAAAGGATAGTTGTTTACATTGTATGTATTGGCGTGGACAACGATTGCAGACGCGTTCGTATAGAATTGAAACATATTTCTATTGGTATTAAATAAAAAATATATTTATTTTCTCGACCGTCTTATATTATATCTCATTAGCTATGTCCGCGTAGAATTCTGTGTTTGAGAAACAAAGATTGCCATAAAATATAGATGATATTCGCAGTTTCTATATTAAACTGTTAAGAGGGCATGCGGTCGGCAACGGATTTGGAAATCAGGTGTTTTAGAAATCTATTGCTATCGCGTTGCGCCCCAGAGAAAGAGTTGTAAAACACGAAAGGGACAACTGCAGCGTGGGCTGATTTGACCTGTGCAAAATAGACGAAAATATCACTTTATATTACTCTGTTTTCCCGTCCAAAACTGAATCGGAACCGACGGACGGACGGAATCTGAACTGAAGCAGATGCTCCTAGTTTCTACAATAACTAATTTATGGAAAAAATCAAAACGTACAAGCATGGCATATTATCTAGTATAAAAATATTTACCAGTATAAAAATATTTATCCAGGGAGGAAACAGGGGACAACGTTTTTATGGAATAAATACCACTAGCATATCCTTTTAAGGTACATATGATTTATTTTAATTCAACATACATATGATGTACATATGTCCTTCTGTATCTACGAGTATTTTTGAAAATCATATAATCGTGTGGTTTTTTACTTAAATATACTTATTTAAGTAACGTGCAGATTTTATTAGTTGACAGTTTTATTATACTTAGGTATAGATATAGGTTTAAAATACTTATTTTTTCAAAAACGATAAATGTACTATGTGCATTTGTAACAGTGCACATACATATAGTAGATTACACCTGTTAGCACCAGCTTCTTTTGGTTTTTTTTTTTTTGTTTCTCTTTTATATTATGCCTATCTATTTGCAGATGCTAAGCGTTCTGTCGCTGATTTATAAAACGACAAAGTTATTTAAATTGAGGGTCTTGACATTTTCTTATAAGTGACTTTTATGTTAAAGAGTTGCTTCCTTTTTAACGGGTCCAAAATTGTGCTTAATTAACTTAAACTGACTTCAAATTCAATCTAAAGTGTTGATAATAAACACAGCAGAACGTGACACTTATAAATATATTTAAAAATCTTTTATCAAATACAACTGAAGGTGAAATAAATAATACGTTAGTTACTGTCGTAGACTACTCTTATCATTTACTACGTCCAGTTTACTTTTATACGATTGAAACTCCATTAAAACATGTTCTTTATCATACGATATAATACATTAACCTTTTTTATGATTTAGTTAACGCGTCCACGTCTGTTTCTGTTTTATATTAACTGACACTCGCGACTCGGTCTGCGTTGTTTATTATCTTAACAATAAATATTAAGTGTAATGAAATATAGTGATATCGTTTCTAATCGAACCAAATGTCTATGAGGAGAAACAAACAAAAAATTATTAAAATCAATTGTGGAGTTTTTGCGTGATGCGAGCACGACGACGGACCCGTATAATTTCATTTACCCTAATACATAGTTGTCGCATTTCTTACTGTGATATTGGTTGTTGGAATTTAGAAATAATTCGTTTTTGCTATAACCATCTTATTGGCTTTTGAACAACTTGTATAAAAGCTAATTGCATTGCTTTCATCGGCATACCTATTCTGCCACTAACCAGTTTAGTACTCATTCTGTATTCTTAGCCCTATTATTACCTTAATTACCTAAGTCTGGTCTCTTATACAGTCTTTTCGAAGTCTAATGTATGCTATTATTTTACATTATTTTACTTACAACATTTGAGAAAGAATGTTTATTGCAGCCCAAAGGCGACTTTATTAGATATAGTGCTTTGCGTGCGACTCCGTGCGCACGGAGTCCGTGTTTATAAAATGACCAATACAATTAAATATAGATATATATTCGTAGCTTTGAGATTCAACTAAATATATATTTCCCGTACAGATTTAAATACATGCATATTTCATAAAATACAAAAATATTGAATAGATCTCGTATTAAAGGTGTCCGAAAAAAATTCTTGCATTTTTTAGATTTAAGGCAAGACAATTCTTAACAAAACTACGAACATCGTTGTAAGCGACATCATTACAAGTAAGACGTGATATCAATGATGTATGTTTCTTGGTGAACATTGTCTACGGGTTAATTGACTGTCGTGAACTCCTTAGTAAGATACTCTTTCGGACAAATCGGAACAACCTAAGAAGACGTTCGGCAGTAACTGCACCGTTTGCAGCGACAAATTACAGCCGTAATGCATTCTGCATACGTAGCGTTGAATCGTTTAACAGCTTACCGCGGCATTTGGACATTTGAACATTTGACATGATTTCTATAGTTTTTATATTTAAAAAAAGAGATGAGTTTCTCGCTGGTTCTTCACGATTGTGTTGTTTTCCGAACCGGTGATAGTGTTTTTGACGTTCATAAGCGCCTTCTTAGGGATTAAATTGAATAAAGATTTTTTTGATTTTGAACATTACAAATAAAAAATATGCTTAATAAAGAATAATCAACAAGATCACAGAACAAGATCGTATAATTTATATAATTTCTTATTATAAATATTAGCATTAACATTTACTTGTATTTCACAAGAAACATAAATCTTCTTTAGTTTTTTTGTATAGTTCTGTCTCATTTTTTGTCACTACTGGTTTTTTTTTTTCGCCATCTCCCCGTGTTAATAATCTTGGTATTTATCTGTGGAAGTTTTTTATTTGCAATAGTCGCCAATTATATATTTTTATGCATTGTAACATTAACTGTATGTAAGCTTTCCCAAAAGTAATAAAATAAATAATCCCACATGTTACCGTGGAGTATAGACATAACTCGTTTTAGTTTTTCCATATAAAACGCTAATTTCATATGTATGGACCTTTTTTTTTTTGACGGGGGGAAATGCATTTACGTACTACCCTTACCTATTGTATTAGTGAGACCGAAGTCCCCCAACAACCGAAGTCCCCCAAAAACCGAAGTCCCCCAACAACCGAAGTCCCCCATCATATGTATATATCTAATATATAAATAATATATTTAGAGTATAGATTAGTTCGTTGATTTGAATACTAATCTTTTTTTGTGTTTTTTATATTATATAGACAAGACCTCATCACTTGTTAAACCGGAACAAGACAAGCTTGCGAATGATTTTTTTTTTAATTATTATTAGTCATACTAAATATATTGGGACGGTAAATAATTCATTAATTCTATCGAGGTCTATGTTATATATGGCCGGATTTATTATTTTAACTTTTACATTGAAATCAAACAAAAAATAAATCGGTAGTAAGTAGGTAAAAAACAGATCGAGATCGCATATTGAAACCGTCCGCTACTCCCCCTAACACATTTTATTTCGCTTATTTAGTTTTTATTCCCATAGCACGTTCTTCTGTAGCACTTATATATTATTATTTCTGTGGATTTTAACTCATCAATCATTATTATTTTTACACTAGCTGTGTGCCCGCGACTGCGCCTGCGTTTCATATGTTCTTCACTGCGTTTTAATTTTTTTATACGGAACTCTAATTATTTTCCAAAACTTTTTTTTGCATGCAAATATATTTCTTACTATTTCAAATACCTACCAGTAAAAATAAAACTATGCATGGTATCCGATTTTATCCACAATTTCATGTTTTAATTATTTTATGCGGAACCCGTCTTTATTATCCCGTCTAAATCGGTCTAGACGTTCTGAAGATTATCCGAAAGAACAGGCAGACAGACAGACAAAATGTTAATTTTTTTAATTTTGGCATACTTAATTATTGTACATACATTTATATGTGTTTAGTAAACAATTGTTATTTTGACATTACTAACAGACACTTCAGTTTTATTTATTAGGATAGATATTTATTCTTTTCTCCTTAGTCGTCGTGGTCTTTTAAAAGGCCCAGTCAAAATATCATCCTTGCATTGTTAATATAATACCTTACAGTACAGTACATTTTTTTTTTTTTTGTCGGGGGGAAATGCATTTACGCACTACCCTTACCTATTGTATTAGTGAGACCGAAGTCCCCCAATACAATAGGTAAGGGGGCACGGATTGACGAGCTCCGTGCCAGTGTGGGACTCGCTCGGGCGTGAAGCGCCCGGAAATACCCACTAAAACCCCCCGGGGCCGTCCGCTGCATTTATAGTGGGGGCGATACGGGATTGCACAGCATTGCACCGCGTCGCCCCCTGCGGCAGGCCCACTGGGCCTCGTCCATACTTAAGCCCAATGGGGATGGGGGGGAGAATACCGCTGCCTGACCCACAGGCTCTCTCCCCGCCCACCTCTTCGCCCCATACTCTCTATATGAGAGCTTCGTCCGGAAAGAGAGGGGTGACTACAGCCCCTAAGCTCTATTCACCCCCCCCCCCCCTCTTAGTACAATACAGTACCTACCCAGTAGTACTTAGTAATTATAGTTTGACTTTTCCCGCATTATGTCTAATATATTGCAATTATTACGGCTCTGCTTGGACCTGTTTTTCCCCGCACCCGTTAATATCTGTTTATCTGATTTTGTTATTTGCTTTACTTTTACTTACTTACATCTCTACTCATATATAGTTTTATGTATGTATTGTAAACACATACTATTTATATAAAATGTATATATTTGAACAATATTACGATATAGTTTCAATTGTAGAGTTGAACCTGACTTGTATCCACTGAAGTTTAAACTAGTGCTTGATATTAATTTGACATTTGGTAGCAGCAAAGTAGGAGGTTATATTACTCGTTTGTTTTACATTCTTATATTGCCTGTCTATTTGATAACGAGACAATATTGTTGATTACCGTATATGCTAATAGATTGCCTAGTAATTTTGCATCGGCATTGAATTTTCACACTTGTTTAAATATACTGTACAATGCCACGCATTGTTAATATAGTTTTTCCTTAGTTGATTATTTTTTATCTTTCACCATTGAGTCACATCGGCGTTTAACTGTTATATATATTCTTATTAAGTTTCTTTATTATTACAAAAGTAATATATTTTTAATCAAGTCCATTAATAACCATTTTATATATGTATGTATATGTATATGTTAATTCTTAAGAGATGTAAATGTTGTACTAAAGAATTGTGGTTCTAAAGAAATCTTCACGATATGTCTTACAAAGCCATCATGGCGCTGGTGGTAGTGCTGTTGGATTCTGCGTCAATGGACGCGGGTTCGAGCCCACTTATCCAACTCTAAAAATGCTCGAGCTTTCGGTGGCGGAAAACATCGTCAGGAAACTATAGTATGGTATTTTCTAACAATGCCAAACTCGCCAGCTACTACCCTCATTGTTGAAAACCTGTCACCAAACTTCAATAGGCGTATTCCGGCAGCATCACCATTTACCATCTTGGACCACATGGTCACTTAACATCAGGTGAGATTATGCTGAAGCCTAAACAGTGAAAAAGAATCGGCTCACAATAACATACTTTTACCCGAACGCAATTATAAAACACACGCGAACGAAGGCATGGGCTAAAAGCCAGTTTATAATAAAGTCATTATTTCGAGTTAACTATTAATGACATTTTTCTGTGGATATCATATTATAATGGTTTCTTTCCATCTATATTATTTTTATCTAATCTGTTGATGATTGCAGGTAATCGCATGATCTCCAATCGCAGTTTGACCAAGAGTCGGGCAGATGGCGGGAGGCTGTGCTTGGTCACGGCGCGTGGCTGCCCGTACGAGGACCTTACGCGTCCTTGTGCGGGACACACAAAAGAGCACTACAAGACGTCTGCGACATATTGCACTTTGGTAATATTATAGAACATTTATAATCTTAATCTTTGGGATTTGCTAGGGCAGATCCTGCGGAATTTTTCACTCAAGTAACGGCCAAGCCGAGGCTTGTACTACTTTGGTGCCCTTGTGGCTAGTTACTTCCATCGCCTTAAAAGCACGCCCCAAAGTTCGTTGAAGCAGTCAAGGCCTTACTGGGTATCAGCATTAGTCAGTTAAAATAATCTGTTTTCCGAACTAGTGGTATTGTTTTGACGTTTTTTATTATTATTATGTATAGGCTCAACGCTTTGTCCACAATATCATCTGATTGTAAGTGACATTGTGGACAGGATGGTAAACGCACTAAGCATAGATACTCTCAAATGATACTGCTGGAACACACCTTTTGGTGCTTGGCAACAGGTTTCCAAACTTGAGGGTGGTAGCTACCTAGACGGGCATTATTAGAAAATGCCTTACTATCCTGCTATGGATTCCTTCCCTGAAAGGACAGGCACATTATATAGTTGTAATTCGATCCTACCTCCTACTGACTTAAAAAAAAATCATACCTAAGTACTTTATCAGTGGCAAATTGAATAAAGTGTGGCAAAATAATAAATGTTGAAATTAAATAAGTCAGGGGGGGTTTGGCCCCGCAGGGGGCGATGCAGTGCTTGCGAACGCCACCCCGTATCGCCCCCATCCAAATGCGGCGGACGGTCCCGGGGGGTTTTAGTGGGTATTTCCGGACGCCTCACGTCCGGGCGAGTCCCACACTGGCACGGAGTCGTCCCTCCGTGCCCCCTTACCTATTGCATTGGGGGACTCCGGTCTCACTAATGCAACAGGTAAGGGTGGAGCGTAAATGCATTTCCCACCGTAAAAAAAAAAAAAAAAAAAAAGGTGGATTTGGCCATTGATTAATTGAGCAAATATACGGCACATCAAAACTTGACATGTTATATTACAATATTCATTCTTAATTTCTAATGGGGTCTGTGTAATACATTTTAAATTAAATAACCAGTCGGGAATAAGAAGTCATTTTATCATCATCCAGTATTTGGACTACATAAATACCAAGTTAATTAATTGTCTATATATCTTCAACCCGTTTTAGTTCATTGCTGGACATTAGCGAAATTGGCAATTGTGTCTAGAAGTGGTTAACCTGAAGCCGGTAAGCAAATGCTAATACAGTATTATTTACCTTGTAACAGATCCTGAAGTGCTGATAACTGTTCAAGAGATAGGTAACCAGTCAGTGCGGTCCACGGCACTAGTGGTATTGGGGACGACAGCATCAGCTCGCGCTCGGCTTCTCCACTGCCTGTTGGGACGGCAGCTTTTACCACCTGATACACCTCCGAGGGGTTGTAAATGGGTTAGTAGGGGATGTAGAAAGGGTATTTTTGGTGTCCTGAACTCTGGTACAGTTAAATAGCTATATTCTGACAGATAAGTTTAAATTTGCGCGCAGTGCACTCTTAAAATAAAATGAGAAGAGTGCCATTTATGTAGCAATTGTAGTTGATCGGATTACGTTACGTTGTGGATTGAATTGTGCTGTCTATAACGCAGTACGTTATCCACCACCCTCCACCCTCCACACTAATAAGTGTGTTTCGGCAGCACCATTTGAGAACTAGTATCTAGGATTTCACTTAACATTAGGTAAGATTGCGGTCAAAGCACTGGGCCTACGTCGTGTAAAAAAAATAAAATCAAGCTGACGTTGTGATGACGAATGTTTGTTTTTCGGTTGTTCTTGAATTGTTTCTAAAAGAAGGCCTAATTGATCGTTCATTCACGATGTAAATTGTAATTATAATGTACTGGCTGGTGCCCGCGGCTCCGCCCGCGTTTCATATGTTCAGTGCATATGACGTTTCATTTATAGTTAATTCAAAAAAACAAATGAATGAATAAAAGTAAGAGTATTTTGTTTTTATTAGCGGAAAAAAAAAAAATGTATGTAAGCGTAAATTGAAGTGGAAAATGTACAAAAGAGTAAATCGAAAAAAAATGAGAGAGGATCGGTGGAATCCGAAAAATACCTGTCTACGAAAAATACTGCGTTGCAAGGTATCAGTCCTATCCCGATATGTTCAGTAGTTTTGAGGTGATGGTGCGTCAAAGGAATAATAAACAAACAAATTAATTAAATAATTCGAAAAATATATAGCCTATAACCATCTAGGATTAATTCCGCGTCGAATGGTTGTGGTTTCATGCTGATCAGTCCAGTAGTTTTCGAATTTACCTCGGACAAGAAAACAAACTTTGCTCATATATATATATATATATATATATATATATATATATATATTTAGACACTCGGAGCACAAAAGAGTTGAGGTTCTGTGCAAATGCAGACGAATGGCCAAAGTAACTCTAGATCCGAGTTCTAGGTAAGCACGCGTAAACACCGGAGGAGGTACAGACGGTCTCTGCCGGACTTTAGGGTTAGGCAGCTTTACCCTTGGGGGGGCGGGCTAAGAGGTGGGGGGGTAGAAGTTATTCTCCCCCCCACCCCCGCCGGGCCATTGCACTGACGGGCCTGGTGGGTCTGCCGCAGGGGGCGACGCGGCGACATGCCTGGCAACCCCGTATCGCCCCTACCTCAAATGCGGCGGACGGCCCCGGGGGGTTTTTAGTGGGTATTCCCGGGCGCTTCTCGCCCGGGTTTGAGTCCCACACTGGCGCGGAGCTCGTCACTCCGTGCCCCCCTGCCTGTTGTATTGGAGGGGCACTCGGTCCCACTAATACAATAGGTAGGGTGAGTGCGTAAATGCATTTCCCTCCGTCAAAAAAAAAAAAAAAAAAAAGGTCTAGGCAGCTTTCCGTGCCCCTTACCCCCGTGCCCCTTACCCCCGTGCCCCTTACCTATTGCATTGGGGGACTCCGGTCTAATCCGGTCCACTAATGCAACAGGTAAGGGTAGTGCGCAAATGCATTTCCCCCCGTCAAAAGAAAAAAAAAAGGTCTAGGCAGCTTTACCGATATGCGGTGATCAGTAATTTAATAGATAATATTATGGTTTACAGTTACGAATTCAATACGGCAACAGCACACAAGTGCACCTCACTCTCGGCAACTCGGAGTTCGAGCTGGTCGAAGAGTTGGAGTGCAACAAGAGCCCGTGGGAGACGCTGCCGGCTCAGGTTCATTATTTACTTACATTTTGTTAAAATCATTTTGACTTGAGAGAAGTTTTTAATGAACTCGCTTCTATGAAAATATTTAGAAAAGATACAATCAATCATTCAGTATAACTCAACTAAAGTTCACTTTGAAATTCCTTATTTTATACATTTGTTATGTATTTCTGAACGATATTATTCAAATAAATTAACTAGTTCAGTATATACATACTATCTTTGACTAGGTTTACTCGTGGCTTCACTCGCTTCTAAAACTTTATTCTTCATTTTTACATTTTTAAATATTCAATAAAAATTAATTTTACCAATATTTGGTGACTGTGACTGGCAACAATCACATAATGTCTCTACATTCTCTACAGCACTCTTGCTGCGTAAGGGATAATAAAGGAAACATCCATTCTCCGGTGCAACTCGTTTATTACTGGCTGCTTAATGTCTAACATACCTTATTATCTATATTTAACCATTAACTCAGCTTACATGAAAAGTTTGGTTGAACAACTTCAATAGAACAGACCAGAATTTGTAACTGGCTAACCTTCTTCGTTTAAATTTTAACCACTTGACACTGGCGGAATCATGTATATCACATATGCCACTATTTTTATCAGAGACAAAACAGAGTTTCTCACCGGCTAATTTCATTCGTTCTAAAATCTAGTTATCTACTTGACATTGGCGGAATTGTGTACATCTCGCATGTCGCCATTCTCATAATATATATATTTATATATATATATATATATATATATATAACCATCACATCACAGGGGTTGTAGAAAAAAATATATCTAAACAATGTTTTTTTTTTATTAAACATGTTTTTTTTAACTTACTTAAAATATTCTATAACCACTTTATCGCACTGCAATTACATAGTAATATTTGGTTTTTTGACTAAATAAGGCAATTACTATTAATAATATATATGACTACTGCTAATTTTAAACTTACACATATAAAGTTATGATGTATTAAAAAAAATCTACTCATTTATTACTGACTCCTTAATGTCTATCATACCTTATTGTCTATATAATACCATTACAATAAAAATAATTATGTATTTGGTTCAATGATTCTTGAACCAACGAAACAGCAGACAAAAAGTATCTATTATATAACGCAAGGATTATATTATTAACTTAGTTTATTGCTTTCAATAAATGAAATACCAATAATCTCTACTGTGATTCCAGGATCTGATCCGTCAAAGTAACGCGGACTTGACCACGATCCTCGAAGTGGAACTAAACAATCAACTCCTGAAAGACGGCCTCCAGATCATAGTTCCGCCTGACATCGAAACGAACCCCGGAACTACAGACCACATCACTCTGAAGAAACTTCACTCTGAACTCTACTCGAAAAGGGAATGCATCCTGAAGAACTTTAATCCGGTCTACCTGTACGCCATCGACAGGATGGGAAAGAATATATTCAGTGATAACTTAACAAACTCTTCTGAGTCTTCGCGGAGTGATGAAAACTTGAGTGCGATATTCAATTTGTATGGTGTTTCGTGTGGTGTTGATGAGTGTAACGGTAAAAGTGAAGTGCTGGTCGATAAGCAGTGGAAGGAGAGTCACGAACCTTCCGTGTTTACTGGAGAAGTAAGTCCTTTATCCCATTATATTAGAGAAAAGTTCAAGAGATTTTTTTTAAAGCAATTCTTGCTGTCTTGATGGTGAGTACAGCAATGATCGAGACACAAGAATCTATCAATATTTCAAATCGTTCTTGGAATAAAGAAATAAAATTTATTTGTAATAATTTTTAACAATTTCTTATCAAGTTATAACGTCGAATCTCCATATAGGTGTCTTGCTTTTTAATTTTGTTTTTTTTTAGCTTTTTTGAGAGATAACTCAAATAGGCTGATGTCTGGGATATATTAAGAAAATAATTTTCAGAAGCTTGTGGCTTGATAAGTAAACACAAATAAAAAAAAACCTTTTTTTTTTTTTTAATTAAAAACAAAACCAACTTCAATGGAATAAACTATAAAAATGCACTAAAAGTCAATAAATAATTAATTTATTAATCTGTATCGTTAATTTTGAAAGGGTGCCAGTTCCTGGATGTCTGGAATTAATCCACATCTCTGTGCTTCCCCTAACATTATTAAGACTATGATTTGTATAGTTTTTTATATGAAAGAAATGTATTATATTTATTTTGTAAAAAAAAGAACCAGATCGAGTTTCTTCCCTGCGCTCTTCTCGATTGGGTTGTTTTCCGAACCGGTGGTAGTGTTTTAGACGTTCATAAGCGCTTTCTTAGGGCCTAAATTGAATAAAGATATTTTTGATTTTGATTTTTGGATAACAAACTGGTGTAAATGTTCTTTAAAATCACCCGAGTCCTTTATTTAGTTTATATATAATTGTAATAAAGTTTAGGCAGTTATTATAAATAAGTACATTGGTTAACTCTAGCTGGCACCGACTCTTAAATTAAGGAAGCAGATCAATAAAGTAATTATTTATTGACTTTTTAGTGGATTTTTATAGTTCACTGTTTTGAAGTCGATTTGTTTTAATTACTTATAAAAGTTTTTTTTTAATACTTTTTAGTTTAAATATATACTTTTATGTATAACTGTGAAGCCTACTTCATAGTTTTTGGTAATGAATATATGAAACACGCGTAAGTTTATAAATTATTCGTGTTTTCCTCAATTTCCCTAAGTTCCACTGATCAAATCCTGATCTTGTAGAAATATATCACTACAGAAGTGTAATCGTTCGATTAAAAAAAAAAATTGCAAATCGGTCCACAAATGAAGGAGAAATCGCGTAACAAACAAACAAACAAAAAATAAAAGAGAAAAGAACATGCAGTCGAATTGATAACCTCCTCCTTTTTGTAGTTGGTTAAAATAAAAAATTCCTCATCTTTTCACATTATTATCAAATAGAAATACAATTACACCTTAGAAATTAGATTTTATTATCTTTTTTCTTCATATATCACTGTCAGCCACTATGTTTCCATTCGCCTCTTTTGCTTCCATATCTTTCCTTACACTCCATCCATCAACATTCATTACTTTGTTTGTTACATGCATTATGCTCAAAACATGTTCATACCAAGACAAATGATTCCTACTACTGGTGCCATTTTCAAACTCCCTCTAACATACTCATTCCATGACCTTGTCTATTGTTGTCACCCCACAAATCCATCTTGAAATTCGTATCTGCTTGCATGCAGTTGTTTCTCATACATCTTTTTACTAGCGCATAACGCTCTGATCCATAGAGTATGATAGGTCTCATAATGGACTTATATATTCTGCCCTTCAATTTAATGCAGATCGTACAGTCACAAGTTATGCCCTATACCGTTCATCACTTAATCCAATCCATTAACTAAAGTCTAACACTAAAATATTCTAGAAGAATACAGAATTACATAGAAATAAATATTATACCTATGTAATTCGCAGTATTTCTTTCTCTTCTCGCCGATTCTTCAAAATTAATTTTTAAGGCATTTTTTTTTAAAACATATTTAGAAATGTTTTGTATTTGACTTTATTTCAAGAACAATGTGACATGTTTATTTATCCATCCCGCAGAACTGCCTGGACTTGGATCAGATGAAAGACCTGAATCCCAAGTCACAGCCGCTGTTCGTGTTATTCTCGGACAGTGTAGACATGAGTTCGGCTGATGATGAAGGAGCTCCCGGCGGGAACGAGGGCCACGGAGTCTGTGGAGAGTGCGGTCACACTCTGCTGCAACGATCTCCCGGAAAGCGATCAGGAGATGCTGGGTCTTGGACCGCACAGGTATACAGCATCAGTTTTTCTGCATTCACATAAGCGCATGTGGTAGTTTTCTTTATTTATTTAATGCAGAGTTCCCCAAACTTTTTTGTGTCTTAGACCCCTTGCCATGTTTTTCCGTGTCGGGTAGACCCCCTACTTACTTTATGAGTACTCATGTAATTTTGCATGATTGAATATTAAACTACTAATAACTAAAGTCGTGATTGGCGTAATTTATCTACCTTTGCTAACTACGAGTACAAAACTAGAATTTAATAAAAAATAATGTACTTACTCTTCTCCAGCACTCTCAAACAAAATAACACTGACTCACTATAATTTGTGTGATATACTATCTGTTTATATTTTTTTAAAATATTTTCTTAGCACTTTCCCACATTCGTATTTATAGAGGAATTGAACAAGTCAGTGCAAGGTAGCGAAGCTCTGAGACTGCGACTCTCAGATTTTTTACAAGTTCAAAATGTATTGCGACCACAAAGCGAATAACAATATCCTACAACTTACACAATTTTATAAGCATATATAATAATTTTTTTGCTTCATAGGTACTTTTGTAAATAATGTATATGTTTTGATATTATAAGATAGTATGATGTAAGTAAATAGGTATTATCAGTGTATGTGTTGAGATCCACTATCGTGGACCCCCATTTTCATTTTCATGGACCCCCTAAATTTTTTTTTCGCTGACGTAGACCCCTTGCAGGTTGTCATAGACCTCTAGGGGTCGATATAGACCACTTTGGGAATCACTTTTTTTTTTTTTTTTTTTTTTTTTTTTTTTTTTTAGTCCCCGCAATTCCCCCTGGCATAACCAAGGAACTTGTTACTACATTCTTTTATTTATTATATATTTGTTTATTTGTTGCGCTCTTTTGGCTCTTTTTGTTTTTTGCAGCTTGTTCTTTTGCTGTTTATTTCTTATAGTTATTCTTTTGTGTGCTTTTATTCATTTAAATCTTAAGCCTAAACCTAATCTATTACACTGCGGTACCAATTATTCCATTACATATATTGTTCTTAAATACTTAATATACATTAGTTACTAGTTACAGTTTAGATAGCAGTAGAAGATGAAAGACAACAGAATTGATACAGACGCAGAGGAAGTAGGAATTATATGTAGGTTAATAGAAATAGAGGTAAAGACTTAATGCTAAGACGTTCACAATATGTCAATTAAATGTCAATTAAACCGTGATGTCAGAATAATAACAATTATTGAATTAAATTAAATACAATCGTTTCGTCATATGTCAATAATTTAACCGAATAACAATTTAATAATAATAAGATTAATACTCTAATAGGATTAATGAATATATCAGATTTCCAATTCCTTTTTCTTGATCAATTTCCCAAAGAGTCTCGGTTCCCTCTAAATCTGGGGTATTGACTTGTTTAAATACTTAGTTGATGTTTTCAGATGCACGTTAGAACGTTCCGATGCCGTGCATCACCACGACCGGCGGCGGCTGTGCGAGGTGCAGACTGCCTTCATGAACGACCTCCTCGAGCAGTGGGAGTTCATGTGTGAGTATGTACTTATTTATATGTACGTACTGATTTAATCATTCATTTCGTTTGAGAGTAATATTCTAAAAAATGGGCATTCTTGTTAAGTAACCTATAAAGATTGTTAAGTGACGATGTGATGCTAAGCTTAAAGATAGTGGTTCTCAAGTGATGCTGCCGGGATACATCTATTGGTATTTGGCGACAGGTTCTCAAACTTGATGGTGGTAGGTACCCAGGCCGGGATTATTAGAAGATGCACTACCACCATGCTATGGTTTCCTTCACCGAAAGCTCAGGCTGACATTAAAGTCGGATAGATGGGGATTGAACCCGCGTCGATTGACGCGCAATCCAAGCGCAGTACCCGCTGCGCTATTATAGCTTCAAATTTTTTTCGATATTTTCAATCTAGAAAATAACACTACTACTGGTGGAAACATTTAAAAGGAATAAAACGAAACTTATTGTTGTTCGTGAGCTTCGGTAATGTTCTTTCAGATTTTTCCATCACATTGCATTTGCATTACATATTCGAGAATTGTAACTAAGAAAAAAAAAAAAAATGTTTATAATCTGTAAAGGATTTTAATAAAATAAACTTTCTTTGCATTATCATATTAATATACATACAATTTAACTAATATGTCGGGGGTCCCGGGACGTACACTTTTTTTTTCGATTGCGATCTGTTATATCTTTCTGTTGTACCCTTTCTAGCCTAGTCAGCTGCCTATGCTGCTGACACATGATTCTTATCCCCTTCCTTTCGTCTCTCGGCTCATAACTCCTCAGTCCTCATCCATACTCAATCCACGTCGGTCCTATAGTGATTCTATATATAATTATTATCATATTTGAGTTGTATTTAATCGCATTCAAATAAACAAAATTAACATTTCAGTGTGTGTGAAATTCTTTTTTTAAAAAACAAACTATCACAGAGTTTCATATAACAGATCGACGATAGTGTTGTCCGTTGACCATCACTCAACTAGGAACGTTCTTTATTTGATTATTGAATGATAATGAAATTGTTGTGACGGTAAATAGTTTAAGTGGTATTATGCACTAGAAAACTTTTATTATGCTCTTACATTTGAACCATATTACAACAACTTACGAGATGAGGTTACACAACTTAAAAAAGTGTTGCCACATCTTAACACTACAAAAACAACCTGAATTTATTATATCGTATTGCTGTATCTAACGGAAATAATTTACAGCGTACCAACCTCAGAAGAATTACGTGAAGAGTCAGTGGATGATCGTCGATGATGTGGAACTCCTGAGGTCGGTCGAGCAGAGGAGCGTGGCGGGGGCCGCGAGGAGCTCCGGGGAGGGCGGCGGGAAGGCGAGGGACGGCGACCGTCGCGTGAGGAGCCGGACGGCGCTGGTCACCACGGTGGTCAAGTTCGCAGCGGACTCCCTGCACAGTTACTTACTAGAATATTGTACGAAGCTGAGCGAGGTAACTTTAACTCCATTAACTATATTTGGTTCATTCCCTTTTAATTACATTGGCTTTTTTTATATCACGAGGGGAGTGCATTTACGCACTACCCTTACCAATTGCATTAGGGAGATCAAGCCCCCCCCCCCCCCCCCCCCCCCCCCAATGCAAATGGTAAGGGTGTGTGGTGGGACTCACCCGGCGAGATGCGCGTCGCCCCCTGCGGCTGGCCCAACGAGCCTCGTCTCTTGCATTAGCCCGTTGGGGATGAGGGGGAAATCTCCCCCCCCCCTCTTTTCCCGTTAATTACATCGGCCTGAGCTTTCGGTGAAGGAAAACATCGTGAGGAACCGCAGCATGGTGACAGCGTCTGGGGGTGGATGGCCACCACCCTCAAGTTTGAGAACCTGTCGCCAAATACCAATAGGTGTGTTCCGGCAACATCACTTTGAGAACCAGTGTCTAGGCTTAGTGTGTGTTACCATGCTAGACCACATCGACACTTAACATCAAGTGAGATTGTGGCCAAACATAATTAATATTTAATTCCAACTAATTATAATTTCGTATGTTTACCCTTATATTATATAAAACGAAACGACTCTCTGTCTGTCTGTTCGTCCGTCACTTGGTTTCTAACTCGAGAACTTACGGATCGATTAACATGATTATTTCATTTAAATCGTAGACGTATTATTTTAATCGTGTCCATGATTGTAATGGATAATAAAATGAGCATTAAACAAACGGCCATTATCGTGTTTCTTTTTTATATATCTAATTTCTGTGAGAATAATTTTTACAAGGGACTACAAAATAGGGTAGTCACAATTGTATGAAAGTAATTTTTTTTTTTTTATTTAATTATCAATAAAACGTATTACAAAAAATATACATCTATAAAGCGCCACGTAAACCTTTTTAGGTTTGTCTGTGGCACTTAAAAAAAAACCAATTGTAACAAAATTGTAACCAATTGTACCTGTAATGGTTCAAATATACCTAGAAACAGTCTTGATATTAATTGAATTACTTAGGGGGTGTTTTAAGTCGGGCTGTCCATCAATCACGTGACACTCGAATAGGCGAAGGGGAGGTAGGATTAGTTACGCGTATCAATATGGTACTATGGGAGCGGGGAGGGGGAGTGCACCGCGGTTGAGGGTCGAGGGGCATGACGTGGGGTTGTCGCTGTGCAGGTGCACGTGAAGCTGCTGCAGCAGTTCATCCCTGTCGTCGTTCGACATGGCGCGGGAGCTGCAGCTCGTGCCCAAGAAGATACAGTACGTGGCGCGGCACGAGCACCATCTCTTCGAGGTAATAGCGCGCGCCCTCGTGCGGGTGGGGCGGTGACGTCACCGGGTTAACCCGCTAACATTATTAAGACTATGATTTGTATATTTTTTTTATATACATACATACATATGCTCACGCCTGTATCCCCGAAGGGTTAGGCAGAGGTGATGTAGCGGAACTACACCACCCACATTCCGCCGAGCTTAGTTCCGTCCCAGACGTGACAGGGGGCGAGCCTGTCGCCATATCGGGCACAAATTCCAAACTCCGAGATGACACTGAGTAGAAAAAACCCAATATCACTTGACCTGACCCGGGGATCGAACCCGAGACCTCAGAACGGCAGTCGTATGTAATACAACTGCGCTACCGAGGCATTTTTTTATATGACACAAAAATTGGTATATATATTAAATTAAAAAAAAAAAGAACCAGATCGAGTTTCTCGCCTGCGCTCATCTCGACTGGGTTGTTTTCCGAACCGGTGGTAGTGTTTTAGACGTTCATAAGCGCCTTCTTAGGGCCTAAATTGAATAAAAATTTTTTGATGTTTGATTTTGAAAGTTACCTTGATATCTACCTCCGATAATCTTTATTCTAATAAATTAACCTTAAAGTTGAATTACTACCTGAATGGGTAAACTGTCGAACACTTGTCATCGAGATGTCGCTGTGACGTAAGATATAAGCGTTTCATTACTGCCATCGTAATACAGCTTCCTAGGATAAGCGAAATTTCACCCTTGATCAATTATTCTAGATCTATGTTGCTTTATATCTCCCGGAGCACAAGGTCAACGAGTGTATCTGTTCGTTGCATTGGAATTACATATATAAAAACGTCAATAATTATTCAATTAAACATAATATAAAAGTTAAACCCCCGTTAACTACATGCTTCAAAAAGTTTAATTATAAAAGATTGTTTTAGGGTTGTTTAGAGGTTATATTTCATACAATTTTATATGTTTAGATCATCATCATTCTCCTGCCTTTTCCCAACTTACTTGGGGTCGGCGCAGTACGTTTTCTTCTTCCATACGTCCCTATCAGCCGTCATCTCTTCATTCACTCCTTTTCCTTTCATATCATTTCTTACACACTCCATCCACACTTTCTTTGGCCTTCCTCTACTTTTCCATCCTTCCACATTCATATTCATTACTATTTGACCCACATGCGCTTCCTCTCTTCTCATAACATGTCCACACCACGACAAACGAGAACCTTTCAACTTCTCTACCATTGACGCAACTTTCAAACTCCCTCTAATATATTCATTCCTTATTTTATCCATTCTTGTAACACCACACATCCATCTCGACATTCGCATCTCAGCTACATGCAGTCGCTTCTCATCCATCTTCTTACTGACTTTATATGTTTAGATACTGATTGGTAAAAAGCGTGTTTAACGCTAGTTTATTTTTGGTCTTGTATATTGTTACATATATAGATATTTCACTGAAGTAACGATGGTCGTGGTTTAATTGTGATTTTTTTGTAATTCTTCATTTATTCCCTCACAGACTATAAACGAGAAATTCGCTAAGGGTGACAAGAAGCAGGAACTGGTGAAGATAATGCAGGCACTTTTACATGAAATGAAAAGCGAAGTCAATAATATGGATTGGAGCGTTGATGGTGAGTTACTAATGTACGAGTGCTCTCCGCCTCGCAGGCAGAGAGGGCATGGTTCTTGCAGTTGCAGGTCCTTCAGGTGCATGAGGCACACCTGCTCGAGATGAATGGGGGGGGGGGGGCAGCGGGAGGGCCGAAATGCGCTTTGTGTGCGGCTGCATGGATGCAGGAAGGGATGACCGGCACCATATGGAGGGTGTGTTTTACCGGTACCCTACTTAAGGGAGGTTGCTCCCAGGTTGCGAGGCTGGAGATCGATTAGTTAGCGGCAGAAAGTTGCTAAGGATATATAGGGGCGTCAAAAGAGAGGAAGAGAGGCAGAAGGAGGTTTCTCACCCCTTCATTAGGGATCCTATTTCCCGTGGGGAGTCTCGGAGCTGGCCGACGGCTCGCCTTCAGATACCACGGAGGAGAGGGGGATTTGAGTTTGGTTGGCGGTCGGATTAGAGGGGTAGGTGGTACCGAGCTACCCTATCCCGGGAGGAAGACTAAGGGAGTGGCCTGACCCAAGCGGTGCGCTAGAGTGGGGGGGTATAGTGGGTATTCCCGGTGCTCCGCGCCGGGTGAGTTCCATATACTCGGGAGTCCGGGGAGTATTCCCGCATTAGAGTCGCCAGAGGGAATGCGGCCGACCCTTACAGACTTATCGCTATATATGTTTCGTCAATATTCTGTCATCCGATCTCTTCATGTCTCCAAAGGATCTAAGCATTCCTTTCTCCTGATCAATACATTATTTTTGACACGATATGGCACTGAACCTGTATACCATCCGTTAAGTCCAGACGGCGAGCTCGTTAAAACACCCTCAAACACTATTTCACTGTATATTAAAAAAAATTGACGGCTCGAGCAATAAAAACTTCCTTCGCAGTCTTTTACGTTTCCTATTCGAGATACAAATATGTTAAATGAGATTTATAGAGGTCATAATACTAATCAAGTGCCTTATTCTGTCACGACTACTTGTGACCGCGGCTCTGTTTTTTACACGGTATAGGCTCAGTGCTCTGACCACAATCTCACCTGATGATAAGTGATCATGTGGTCCAGGATGATAACACATACTAAGCTTGCTGCCGGAACACCTGTTGGTATTTGGCGACAGGTTCTCTCAAACTTGAGGGTGGTAGCTACCTAGACGGGCAAGCTATGGCTCCCTCGCGATGTCTCGTGAGGATCCTTTATCATACGATCCCTTACTTCGCCCCTCACCCCTCCCCCTCGCCTCCCCTCCCCCCTCACCCCTCGCCCCCCCTCCCCTCCCCTTTACTCTAATCTCGAGTGATAGAGTTCCACATGAATGAATTGTCGGTCGTGCAGATCTCCCGTGCCACCAGGACCGTAGGTTCACGGTCTCGAGTTCCGTGTTCTATTCCACTTCGTTGAGCCCGGACACGTCGTCCGTCCGGGTGTCCGGGCGGCAGTACCCGTGCCCGGCCGGGTCGGACGCGTCGGACGGCGAGGAGGCCGTGTACTACGACACGTGCCACCTCGACGACTACGAGATCATCAGCTCGAACGAGGAAAGCCTCGGAGTCTGTGATTCGTACAGTCGAATTGGGGTTAGATTTTTTTAATTTTTTTTTTATACTATGCAGAGAGGAACGAAGGGGTTGTGGTATCGCAAAATTTACTTCACCCACGTCAAATAATAGTCTTGCCCCACTAATAATGGTATTTACCCAAACGTGGTGTTATAAGAAAAAAATCCTTATCATCATGCTGTGATATCTTCGCGATGTTTTTCTTTATCGAAAACTTAGACGTATTATAGAATTGTGTTGATGGATTCGAACCTGCGTCAAGTGACGCGCAGCTCTGCTATAATGCGATAACCTTTGGCTTGTCGTTAAAAAGCTGAGCTTATTAGCGACCACCACACACACATGGAACACTGTTATCAAATAGTTTGAAGTAGACACTGCGAAATCATTTACCTAGATTATAACCTAACTTTATAGCCGTGTGGTGCCGGCTAAGAATAGTACCACTTCCTATGGGTGTTGTATAAAGCGACTAAGGGATAAGATGCCCAGCAGTGGACTATTTCGGTTGAATCAATCAAATACCCAGAATGAACATTACTTACCCTTTGCCATTGAGCTGCCGTTAATATACGTTACTGAAGTCATGATCCAAATTCTATAAAAAAAACTTAATAATAAAATACTAGCAACCCGCCTCGGTTTTACACGGGTAGATAGGAAAATCGATATTTTATCTTCGAATAATGGATTTAAATGCGCGTGATCCCCAAATCCCCCATAAATTAAAGGGGGAAATGTACAGTAGCATGGTATGGCCTGTTCTTTTGTATGAATCAGAATGTTTGCCCGCGAAGGTGATAGATGAAGGGGGACTGCATGTGGATGTGCAGGTGGATGCGTGGGGGTAACAAGGATGCACAGGATAAGGGGGGTGAGCGCATTGGAGGAAGTTTCAAAGTTGTATCAGTGACATAGAAGTTTGTTACAAATGTATTGGAAATGATAAAGAAGACCAATAGAAAAAATGGATGGGCTGTGCGAAAGATGATAGAATTAGAATGGGAGTGAATGCGGAGATGATTTCAAATAGAGAGGGAGACGTGTTGCGCCGACCTCCAGATATAAAATGGAATTAGAGCCCTTCATCTCCCTAGATGTGGATTAATTAGTGACGTCACTTAACATAACTTGATTATGTGACGAAACGTTAAAAGGGGTAATACGTGCATATAGAGGCAACAGACGGGCGAGTCCATCCTGTCCCGGTACAAAGAGATCCGGGTCGAGACCGAGTCCGATACGTTCTCCGCGTCGGAGAGCGCGTGGGGACGCAGTGACGTCACCAGCACCACCGCCACCAGCGCCACCACCGCCACCACGTGCACCAACACCCTGAACATATCCGTGAAGCAAGCCTCGCTGGACGTGCAGCAGACCGGTCAGTACAACTCCACAACGCACAATTGTCGATATATACATACACACATTACACACACACAAACACACACACATACATACACACACACACACACACACACACATACACACACACATAAACATAGTCTTATAATTAGTTTATATGCCTATTTTACACGAGCTGTGAATTTTTGGCGGTTTATAAATAAATGTCGACACCGATATCATCACGTTTCCATCGATAAGTGCACTTTCTTCGGTTCCATATCTACGTTTGTTTTTTATTTGATAAATAAATAAATAACTAATAACAAAAAAAAATAAAAAATAATAAAAAAATCAGGTAATGCTTTTATTACCTGTTTGTTAAAAAACTAGCCCGTTGATTGAAATTAGACGCGAGTATTTGATAGTGAAACTCGGATATGGCTGCTTCAATTGCGATAAATTGGATTTTCTTTCGAAGTTACAGAATAAATTAAATGTTAGTTTTTAGGTTTTTTTTTTTTAATTTAATTATTTATAGGCCCCCCCTGACATGATCAGGGACTTTGGCATCAACGGGTTTTAAATAAAGTAACAGCAATTCCCCCCAAATCCCCTTTTCTCTTTATTAGGCTGATTCTTTTGCCTCTTATGTCTTTCCTTTTTTTTTCTCTTTATTTCTTTTGTCTTTTGTCTCTATTTTTTCTTTTGTCTTTCCTATATTTTATACAAACTTTAAACTTAACTTACTCAACCTAGACATTATGTATTACATATTCACGGTTCTTGTATATTTTGTCAATTATCTACACCAGATTGACCACCGCTGTTTATTACGTATCCCGGCACCTCTGGCAACACTGTCCATGTACTGCAAGAGGGCGGGGCGGTGGTCATCGTCCGGCAGCAGGGCCGTAGTTTGTTTTTAGGTTAAAACAGATATAGAGTCTACGTTACTGAGACTTGTCGTATGTTCTGTACGATAATGCACAGGAGGTACATTTGGAAGATAAAGCCGGGGTGGACTCAGGGGATATAACTAGCTAGTAAATAAAAAATAAATAAAGAAAATCGGTGAATAAACAGAGTAGAGAAATACCTTGAACTGTTTTATTTTTGACATATATTTTACATATTATTTATCATGATTTTTTTTTTTCAAATGTAATTGTTTAAATTGTAATTTTTTTCATTGAATTAAATTGAAACTAAGCATAAGAATATTGTTAGCGAAAGTTTGAAAATTAGGTTTTTCCATGTCCGATATTGAATATTGTACTATTCAAAGTACAAATTAATAGTTAATTTTTTTCTCGACCTTTAGTCTATTAGAATATACATTAACCCCTTGAGCACTTAACTGGCGTTTACGCCAGCTTTCAGCTTATTTTCCTATTGTCTTATTTTTATGGGTCGAACTCGACACATTAAGTAAGACTGTTGAGATTTATAACGTATTGTTTTTATTTTAGAATTTTTTTTTTATTAATTTCTAGTTCTGTCAAGACTGAGTCGAAAGATCAGCTTGAAGTTGGTCAAGTTTATAGATTGTCTCAAAGAAACGTACTTTGGAACGTTACAAAGGTAAGATATTAGACTATAATATTTGAAGCGATTCCGCGTCGGCCGACACGGGTTCGGTCCCACCTACCCAACTCTAAAACAACGCAAACATTGCGAGGAACTACAAAATGGTGGTAGCCCTCAAGTTTGAAAACCTGTCGTCAAATACCAATAGGTGTGTACCGTCAGTATCAATTGATATCTAGGCTTACTGTGTGTTATCATCCTAGACCACATCGTCACTTAACATCAGGTGAGATTGTGATCGAAACACTGAGCCTGCACTGTGCAAAACAGTATTTACAGAATACCACATACATACATACATATGCTCACGCCTGTTATCCCCGAAGGGTTAGGCAGAGGTGAAGTAGCGAACTACACCAGATGTTACAGGGGGCGAGAGCCTGTCGCCATATCGGGCACAAATTCCAAACTCCGGGATGATACTGAGTAGAAAAAACCCAATATCACTTGACCCGACCCGGGGATCGAACCCGAGACCTCAGAACGGCAGTCGTATGTAATACAACTGCGCTACCGAGGCAGTTATAGAATACCAATATGTTTTAAAATGGAACTTTCCAATTTTGCATCATAATTTTTCATATTAAAAATAAATATTAGCTCTTGCCTAATAATATACATACGTGCACGTATATTTATAAATCATGTTTCTATGTTCACGCGAAACCCGTATAATAACGTGAACTTAGTTTTAACCGTCAGTTGTCAATTAAACCCCAAGAAGTAAACTCGTCTTTTAATTTGTAAGAACCCAGTGCAAAGCATTCAACACCTCAACGCCCCAAACAGCTCTCCACATACAAATGGGACCAATATATAAAGACTTTAGTGTAATTATAAATAGGATAAACCATATTTATATGCTAATATTGTTATGTATTTGCACAATATACACAAATATACATTTAAACATTACCGCTTACCCAAGAGTAAGTTATTAAAGGCAGACATCGTTTAAATGTGTAGACTCACTCCTTGAAATGTTTCTACGAGATTTATAAGTTATCATGTAGTGTAGGAAAGTTCCACTATATATTGAAATGTTTAAACACGAATTGTTTAAACGCCGCACTGCAAATTCAAATTGTTTAAAAACTCAACATGCTTATTGAAATATTATTTAAAAACTCACTCCACTGCATGCGAAAATTGTTTAAACTCACTCCACTGTATGTGAAAATTATTTAAACTCACTCCACTGTATGCGAAAATTGTTTAAACTCACTCCACTGTATGTGAAAAAATTTTAAACTCACTCCACTGTATGTCAAAATTGTTTAAACTCCCTCCACTGTAGGTCAAAATTGTTTAAACTCACTCCACTGTATGTCAAAATTGTTTAAACTCACTTCACTGTATGTGGAAATTGTTTAAACTCACTTCACTGTATGTGAAAATTGTTTAACCTCACTCCACTGTATGTGAAAATTGTTTAAACTCACTCCACTGCATGCGAAAATTGTTTAAACTCACTCCACTGTATGTGAAAATTATTTAAACTCACTCCACTCCGAAAATGTATGCGAAAATTGTTTAAACTCACTCCACTGTATGTGAAAAATTTAAACTCACTCCACTGTATGTCAAAATTGTTTAAACTCCCTCCACTGTAGGTCAAAATTGTTTAAACTCACTCCACTGTATGTCAAAATTGTTTAAAAACTCACTTCACTGTATGTGGAAATTGTTTAAACTCACTTCACTGTATGTGAAAATTGTTTAACCTCACTCCACTGTATGTGAAAATTGTTTAAACTCACTCCACTGTATGTGAAAATTGTTTAAACTCACTCCACTGTATGTGAAAATTGTTTAAACTCACTCCACTGTATGTACAAATTGTTTAAACTCACTTCACTGTATGTACAAATTGTTTAAACTCACTCCACTGTATGTACAAATTGTTTAAACTCACTTCACTGTATGCGAAAATTGTTTAAACTCACTCCACTGTATGTGAAAATTGTTTAAACTCAGTCCACTGTATGTGAAAATTGTTTAAACTCACTCCACTGTATGTACAAATTGTTTAAACTCACTTCACTGTATGTACAAATTGTTTAAACTCACTTCACTGTATGCGAAAATTGTTTAAACTCACTCCACTGTATGTACAAATTGTTTAAACTCACTTCACTGTATGCGAAAATTGTTTAAAACTCACTCCACTGTATGCGAAAATTGTTTAAACTCACTCACTCCACTGTATGCGAAAATTGTTTAAACTCACTCCACTGTATGTGAAAATTGTTTAAACTCACTCCACTGTATGTGAAAATTGTTTAAACTCACTCCACTGTATGTGAAAATTGTTTAAACTCACTTCACTGTATGTGAAAATTGTTTAAAACCCGGAGTGTGTGTAGAATGATTTAAAAAGTAATTTGTCTGCATGTATCGATGCGCGTGTATGTGTGTGTGTGTGTGTGCCCAGATGCCTGGAGTCGCTGGAGGCGTCGTGCCGCGAGGAGCTGGGCGGGCGGCCGGCGAGCGAGGCGATGCGCCAGCTGGTGTCGGTGGCGTGGCAGGTGGACCTGCAGCCCTGCGCCTCCTTCTCCCTCCTGCGCACTCTGCTCGACTCACTCCGCCGTATCCTCAGCAAGTTCGTTTCCTTCTGTTTTTGTTCACTCTCTCATTTCTCTCATCTATAAAAATAAAAAAAAAAACAATTGAAGTATTTTTAAGACAAGAAATATCTTTCGACCGGTGGTTCTCCATTAATTATGAATTTTACATACATACATACATATCATCACGCCTTTCTCCCGTGGGGGTAGGCAGATATTACGTCCTTCCACTTGCTACGATCTTGACACACCTCTTTCGCTTCCTCTACTTTCATGAGCGCTTTCATACATGCTCGTCGGTTATGAGTACTTTTTACCTGGCCTTTATTTAACACGTGATCGATTTGGTCTAGATACGTTCGCCTAGGTCGACCCTTACCGACTTGCCCGTTCACCCTCGCCTTATAAATTCGTTTCGTTAATCCTCTCTACATGCCCGAACCAACTAAGCATACCTTTCTCTATTTTGGTCAGCACATCCTCTACCACACCACAGCGTTCCCTTATCATACTGTTCCTGACTTTGTCAATTGTCTTCACTCCAGCTATACTTCTCAGACTTCTCATTTCCACTGCGTTAATCTTACTTTCATGCTTCTTCTGCCAAACCCAGCATTCACTACCATACCTAAGTGTAGGGACCAGGACTCCTCGATGCACATGAAGTTACGCAGGGCCCCATTCACTCTATTCCCTAACAAAACTCTTCGCTCAATATCATCGTCACACTTTCCATCTCTCGTAACCTTTGATCCCAAGTACACAAACTATTTCACTTGTTCCACTCTGTCTCCTTCTATCGAAATTACGCAATCTGTCATACTTTCTTCTCTTTCAAATACCATTACTTTCGTTTTACTAACATTCACTTTCATTCCTTTACTTTTAAGGGTCCTGTTCACAATACTGCCCATCGCCTGCAACTCCTCCGCCGATGATGCCAGTATAACCTGGTCATCAGCATACAGGAGGCATTTGACAATGGTCTGACCATTCATTTTTAATCCATTAAAAATTCATTTAATTCATTTTTATGAATTTTTTGCGACTTTTTCCTCGTCTTTGGCGATCCATTAGACTATCGTCGCTTCCTAAATCATATGCAATTTTTTTTTTGGGCAGAGTATCACAAAACTTTTCAGTATATTAACCTTTAACCCTTTGAGTACTAACCTGGCGTTTACGTAGTTAATGGAAAGCCATTGTTTTTTCAATTGTTTTCATATTGTCTCATTTTTATGGGTAAGTATGAATTATGGACAATTTTTTTGCTCGTCAGTTGGTAACAATAAACTTAGGTCACTCGCCGCTATTCTGCTAAAATGTCAAACAAGCGTTAAAAAAAAAAAGGGCCCTTGTTATGATTCTTCGATCTTCCCTAATTCTGAGTTGACACCATTAATTATGGTCCCTGTGAATTTGTGTGTTTTATCTAAACCAAAGGATTAGTTGATGCGGATGCGCTTTGAAATGTTTACCGACACGTGTGCAGGTTGCGGGTAGCCGGGTCGGGAGCCGAGGAGGCGTGCTGCCTGCTCAGCCCGGTGTGGCGGCGGCACGTGGCGCTGCAGACCGTGCACTCGCTCAGCGCGCACAGGCTGGCGCGCATCATATCCGACCAGGTATCCATTATTCTCATCATGTGCTAGACATGAGGTGACATTTTGACTGAACGAAATTTCTCTTACATTTAGATGTCATTGCCTCCATTGACATCCTCCTTGATGTTAAATAACAGTGGGACCCAAGGTAATCATACTAACCCCCCCTACAGGTACCAGTTCCTGAGCGATGCCGTCAGAACTCATCTATTAATATATGTCGACACAGACGGCCATTATTAGAAAACGTAATGTACCACATGTACATTCCTCATGATGTTTTCCTTCACCGAAAGCTCAGGTTCATTATTATAAAGTTGGATAGTTGGGACCATAAAACCAATTACGCCGCCATCGTTTCGTAATGGCGTCGGTACGTGTTGTTCGCGTAGATATTGATATTGGAGCGTGTCAGCGCTGCGCACAGCAAGTACCAGTGCGCGCTCGGGGCCCTGCAGGGGGCTCTGGCCGGGCGGCTCCGGCACACCGAGGAGTCCCGGCTCGCGCTCCGCAAGCGGCACGCGCCCGCCCTCGCCCGGCTCTGCCTCGAGGCGACCTCGGTCTGCGACCTGCTGCTGCACGGCACGCCCGACCTCGGACGCGAAATAGGTACCCACTCACTCACTCAATCACACACACACTCACTCACTCTCTCAATCACTCGTTCACTCACTCACTCGCTCACTCACCAACCCGCCACTCACTCACCCCCTCACTCACTCACTCACTCACTCACTCAACGTCTCTCTTATTCATTGCGGCAACCCATCACATCCCCGAGGGGCAAGGGGTTAGCCTTCCCGAAAAGTGAATTGTATTTTATTAAATTGGTTGGGAAAGTAAATCGTATAAATTTAAATATATACTAATAAACAAAATTTAAGTTTGTTAAGTCAAAATAACAACTTCTTTTCTCAATATATATCAATCAATGTATACAAGGTTAAATAAAATTTGTTTGTGTGTTTACTCCGGATAATTTCAGAAACGGCTGGACTTATTTGGACGGGACTTTTTAAATAGACAGCTGAAATTACTTCGCGTAACTTAGATTACTTTAATTTTCGAAAATAATTATGATTCCGTGTGACTCATGGAACTGTGAACGAAATACGATTCAATTGACAGGACTATCGAAACATTAACTACCAATGATTATTTAAAAATATGTATTACGCAGCGAGGAATATATGAAACGCGGACAGAGCCGCGGGCGCATAGCTGTCGAATATCTATAATATAAAATTACACCCGGAATGACAGATGGATGTGGCTCACCTTTGCTTGGCGAGTTACCGCCGACATGTTATTTCTAATTCAGAATCCAAACTCTTTGAAATTACTATAAAAATACATTATGCAACGTATTTCCCGAGCAAATGGTCGATCGTCAGAGGGTAGATTTCAAAATGTCTAAAATCATTTGCAATACCCTTTAAACCAATTTATGTGCTCGACTACTTATAAATGTGCCCGTATACGGTCACATGCATTTTTTATTGTTCTGTAGCGGATCCACTAAATCGCGCTACTGGTCGATCTAGTAAATTAACCTTAGTAATAAGGATAGTTTAAACGCTCCTTCGATGAGACTCATTAAGCGAATAGTGAACTTACGATCCGTCCCTTTCAATATGGCTGCTTGCGGCGACCAATCACAGGTCACAGCCGGCGCATCGGAGCGCGTCCATGTTTGATATTTATTATTAATTGCAACTAATTATAAATACTTGCCAGCTGCGACTAAACATTACATTACGACCAACTCAGCGCTTGGTATTTCAAATGGCGTCTCGCGATAAACCCTAGTAAGGGCGCCGCGTTATTATTTACCAGAAGTCGTAAACTCAGGAAAGACCCTCCCGGTCCCATCGAGTACGCACGTACTGAAATCCCTTATAGCTCCGAAGTGGTACCTAGGAGTTCAGTTAGACGGTAGACTCTCTTTCAAATCCCACATTAAGAAAGTGAAGGGCCAGACCTCCATGGTGCCAGGTCGTCTCTACCCGCTCTACAACAAGAGCAAAATGGCCCTCCGCCATAAGATCACCCTATACAAGATGGTGGTCAGATCCATCATCTTGTATTGCGCACCTATCTTCGGTCACATCATACGTTCACGCATGCGCGCCTTACAAAGGATTCAGAATCGCTTTGTAAGGAAAGCAGTAGGTGCCCAATGGTTCGAGAGAACTGTGGATTTACACAGGGATCTCAACCTGCCCTCCATTAGGTACGTTTTTAAAAACCAGTGTCGCGCATTCTTCGAACGCGCAGAGACACACTCGAACCCCCTCATCGTGCGAGCCGTCTCGTACTTGCCAGGACGTAAGCCGCGTCGTATACGTCGGCCGCAAAGAATCTTATCGTGCCGCGACGATACCATAACCCGTAGTAATAGGATCTTCCCTCCTTTACCTCGTACGAATGCGTGTCAGCGCCCACGCCCGCGAAACCGTCGTTCCCGCCGCCGGGGACAGGCGGCTAACTTTGCTCCCGCGCACACTCCGGGTCCCCCTCAGGCGGCGACCCAAAACGTGTCTCGTTTCCCAACTGGGGAGGCTCTTGACGTCGCCGCCAGCGCGATACAGTGACACTGCCGATGCGTTGAGCATTACACGCACAACACTGCACACACACTCCTGCACATAATACGCAGGTACATAGATCCTAACTTCTTCATCTTTATGGGGGGCAGGAAACTTATCCTGCCTCCCGGCTGACAGACCTATCTAGGTCATGCCTCCTGCGGGAGGCGGGCGAAGAGGTGGGGTTGAGAAGTGTGAACACTCCCCCCATCCCCGCTGGGCCATTGCACGACGAGGCCCGGTGGGTTCGCTGCAGGGGGCGACGCGGTGCTTTGCGAAAGCCACCCCGTGTCGCCCCCATCCCAAATGCAGCGGACGGCCCCGGGGGGTTTTAGTGGGTATTTCCGGGCGACTCTCGCCCGGGTGAGCCCCACACTGGCACGGAACTCGTCACTCCGTGCCCCCTTATCTATTGTATTTGGGGGGGACTTTGATCCTTCAAATACAATAGATAAGGGTAGTGCGTAAATGCATTTCCCCCCGTCAAAAAAAAAAAAAAAAAAAGGTGCATAGATCCTGTAAGGAACCTTTTTTTATTATTAATAAAAAAAAATGTAGGATCAGCTAGGACAACTCGCTAAAGAGTTTTGAAAACTCAGGCGACGGCCAAGCCGAGGTTCGTACCACTTTGGTAGCCCTTGTGTTAGTTATCTTTTTGCGGCTGAGTGCCCAAAGTTCGGTGAAGCTGTAAAGGCCCTTCCGGTCAACAGCATTAAAGAAAAAAGATAGAAAGACATTATTACCATATTTAGAACAGATTTACAAAAAACTACAATTAAGCATATAAGAAAAAAAAACATATGGCAATAAGGACTGGCGTCAGCATTTGCCGCTTTATAACTGTTGCCATAAAGAACGGCGCTGTTTTTCAGCCAGCCCTTATTCCGGCCGTAACATAAAATATATAAATATAACTCTTCGTGCCTTACTTTTATAATTACAATAACAGATTTTTTTTAATAAGTAAAAAAATTAAAATCACATAAATAAACAATATTTTGAAACAAATTTAAAAACTCAAGAGTGACGTAGCTATAATTTAACTCAAAAAACTAAAAAAATATAATAAATAAAAAGTAAATGCAGACATCAGATTAACGAATTAATAAAAAAAAAATAAAAAAGAAAAGGAAATTTTACTTGTAAGTTAATTTTTGGTTTTCTAATATACATATTTTTAAATTTTTCTTGAAAGTAAATTTCGTTTGCATTAGCTAGGTCAAAAAAAAAAAACCCAGGACATTACGCATTGATCATTATTACTCGAGGCTCATTACATCGTCTAACAAACATTGTGTTTCTGTTCCCCTCGAATAAAATAAAATACAAAGTTATATAATACGCACCATTACAGTTCATATCGAAATGCTATTCTATAATTGATTGCCTTTTACATGGAAAGCTTGTTATTGTCAAGGTCGCGGTCAGTACGGGGTGGTGTACTCGGTGCGGGGGGGAGCTGGGGGGGCCGAGCGCCCGCCGCCGTCAAGTCAGTGTTGCCAGCCGACGAGCGGCACTACCACGAGCTAGCCATGGAGTTCTTCTACACCAGGTAACTAAACAACCGTAATATCATAAAAACTAAATGAGAGTGCTTATGCAGGGAATTAATTCGATTAATAGTATGAAATGTAATGTAAAATAGCCGTTTATATAGCAGGTTTTTGGTGATGACGAGGAAGAGAAGAATACCATTCAAGATCGAGGACTTTATTTACAGGAGATAGCAAGAGAGTCAAATACAATATGTCAGCGCCGGATCGAACCAGTATATCCCAACGTGGGGTGGAAGTATACCGTGAACAATAACGGTTTTCTAGTTCAACTACATTAAAACCTTTCAACATAGGTGAAAGCGCATAGCGTGCATTGAACCAGTCGCTAGAGGGAGGTTGTTTCACATATTAACGTTATTACAATTTGGAGGTCCTTGTTTCAGATTGATGTGCCGATAGCGGCATCCAAAATACTTGTGACGCCATCTCTTGGCGATCAAGGCACACTTTTATGAAATACTCATGCTGAATATAAGTGGCGACATCTCTTGACGAATGCTGTTATTATTTGTGGTGTTACACCCGTTATTTTACTGGCACATATAAAAACTGGGGGAATTTTAATAAAATTCTATCAATTTTGTCAGAAGTTGACATTTGCAATGGGTATTAATGTAATCTGTAATGTAATGTATTGAAAGAGTACAGAATTTTTTTTTGTGTCATCCGTGTTATAGCTGTAATTTAGCTAAGAACAGTTTAAAATATCACGATCGTCTCCAATACTTTAAGCTACCCTCATTATTCAACCGAAGAAAATTATTGGATCTTATCTATCTATCTATCTAGATATGTATAAGCAAAGTTTGTTTTCTTGTCCGAGGTAAACTCGAAAACTACTGGACCGATCAGACTGAAACCGCAACCATTCGACGCGGAATTAATTCTAGATGGTTATAGACTATATATTTTTCAAATTCTATGAGCCCTTTGCCATGTTTTTCTCAATTTGTTTGTTTATTATCCCTTTGACGCACCATCACCTCAAAACTACTGAACATATCGGGATAGGACTAATACCTTTCAACGCAGTATATAGTAGTAGACAGGTATTTTTTGGATTCCACCGATCCTTTTTCTTTTTTTTTTTTCGATTTACTTTTGTATATTTTCCACTTCAATTTACGCTTATATACATTGTTTATGCTAACAAAAACAAAATGCCCTTACTTTTCTTCATTCATTTGTTTTTTTTTTAAATTAGCTATAAATGAATTTTTAATGATTAAATGTAATGTAGAACGTCGTGTGATGTTGTTGTCCAGGAGTATCCCGGCGCACCCGCGCATAGTGCCGCTGTACGGGTCCATAGTGCAGCGGCACGCCGGCTCCGGGCCCTGCGTGCTGCTGGTCTCCGAGCGCAAGTGCCGGGACCTGCACGCCGCGGTGCGCGCGCCGGGCTCTCCTTCGCCGCCAGGATGAGGATCAGCTGCGACATCGTCGAGGGTCAGTCGGGCCTGCAGTAACCCACACGCGGTGACACTAGTGTGGTGTGTACTCGCGACTGTACGTGTGTGTGTGTGTGCGTGCGGGCAGGGATCCGGTACCTGCACTCGCTGGGGCTGGTGCATCGCGACATCAAGATGAAGAACGTGCTCCTGGACGCGGGGGGCCGCGCGGCGCTCTCCGACCTCGGGTTCTGCGCGGCGGAGGCGCTCATGTCGGGCTCGGTGGTGGGCACTCCGGTCCACATGGCGCCGGAGCTGCTCGACGGGGACTACGACGCCGCCGTCGACGTATACGCCTTCGGGATACTCTTCTGGTAACACTTCCACCACCACCTCCACCCTTACCAATACTATGACGTCAGCCGTCAACAACACGCCACACTACATCAGGTGCTGGCGCTCAGCCATAAATATTAAGATTTATACTTACGCAGCCAATAGACGTAGAGAATAGATAAATGTTAGGTTACGTATGAAACTATACGGTTTCAGTTAACGAATTATTAAATTTAAACATTAAAAAAAAAAAAACAATTTTTCCAAAGTATCGAGTTGTCGGCGGTTCCCGTGCCTGTCCATTTTTTTTCTCAGTATTATCGACAGTGCTTATGTAATGATGAGGGAAAGGTAAAAGCCTTGTTTACTTTTGCTGACAAGGGAAGGGGGGAGAGCCAAAAATTTCATAATTTTGCTTCTTCAATTCACGAACACACATTTTTAGTTTTTAATTTGGCAACTGCCCTAATTAAGTTTATTGTATTTTTTCTTACTCTGGTAATACTGGTTTCCTTTACGTTGTTATCTTTTGTTTATATATGACACAATATGTCTACTGTTATAATTATAATTTGTATTTAAAATAGAAATAAAATTTATTTTTAATATAGAGCTGTATATTACTAAAATAATACTAGCTGGTGCCCGCGGCTCCGCCCTCGTTTCAAATGTTCTGTGCATATGACGTTTCATTTATAGCTAATTAAATAAAAACAAATGAATTAATAAAAATAAGAGTATTTCGTTTTTATTAGCGGAAATTGAAGTGGAAAATGTACAAAAGAGTAAATCGAAAAAAAAAAATGAGAGGGGATCGGTGAAATCCAAAAAAATACCTATTTACGAAAAATACTGCGTTGCAAGGTATTAGTCCTATCCCGATATGTTCAGTAGTTTTGAGGTGATGGTGCGTCAAAGGAATAATAAACAAACAAATTGAGAAAACATGGCGAAGGGCTCATATAATTTGAAAAGTATATAGCCTATAACCATCTAGGATTAATTCCGCGTCGAATGGTTGCGGTTTCACGCTGATCGGTCCAGTAGTTTTCGAGTTTACCTCGGACAAGAAAACAAACTTTACTTATATATATATATATAGAAACATTGCTTATGCGACATGCTTAATACATGCGACCTTAAATGTCACTGTCATTAATGATATTAATTTGCTGTCAAAGAATTTATGTTAAAAGCATTGTTTTTAAACGATAACATGCTCAGTCTGGAAGCATTTGTTTTTAAATAATTCTGCCAGGTTATTCCTTTTAAGGGTGGGGTAGATAAACAAACCCTTCCATCACGATGTTTCCTTTTACTAAAAGTTTGAACACCACTGGAATAACATTATAACGATGTGCCAATGTATTTAATACTTGATTATGTTTTCAAATGACCGTTTTAATCTAAAAAAACAAGGTATAAAATCCAGGTACGTGTGCGCCGGAAATATCAAACTACCCTCCGCTTTCGAGATGTTCCAGAACAAGGAACAGCTCTGGAATAAAGTTAAGAAAGGTACTTTTTTTTAACTCTATTATTACGTTATGTTCGACATCGAAGAAAAGTATGCCTGATAGTGTTGCCAACTAGTTTCAAGTTATATCGATACTGTGTGTCTGTATAGTGACGTCTAGTCGTAATGTTGCCAATAAATAAAATAGAATTATATATACTTATACAAATGTCTAAAAAAAGTTAAAGTTAGTAACTGAATAAATTATATTACATATTAGGAGTAATCGGTGTTTTAGATTGTTTTTGCAATTGTAATTATTTTTATTTGTTTATACGGAATAAGCTTTACTCTACTGAGTGCTTTGCTCACAATCTCACCTGATGTTAAGTGACGATGTGGTCCAGGATGGTAAACACACTAAACCTAGGAACTGGTTCCCAAATGATGCTGCCGGAACACACCTATTGGTGTTTGACGACACCTTTCCAAACTGGAGGGTGGTAGCTACCCCCAGGCGGACAAGTCCTACCGCCATGCTATGGTTTCCTCACGATGTTTTCTGTGTTTAGAGTTGTATAGGTGGGATCGAACCCGTGTTGATTGATGCGCGGAATCCGGCACCACTATCATACCTTACCTTCGCCGCAGGTCTCAGGCCGGAGCGTCTCCCGCAGTTCAGCGAGGAGTGCTGGGAGGTGATGGAGTCCTGCTGGGCCTCGGAGCCCTCCCAGCGCGCGCTCCTCGGCGACGTGCACCCCAAGCTCGAGGGCATCCTCGAACGCGCACTCCAGGACCGGGAGTCGGCTCACAACACCAGGACGTCCTCCGGCGGAGACCTGTCCGACGACGACAGCCTCGACATGACCGGTATCGACAAGCATTAACTCTATCGACATATCGATAGCGTGTCTCGACCCCGCCCCACCAGCTGGTGCAACCCTAACAGCTCGTATAGATCTTTCCACATGCTCGAATACTTGGTACCCTGGAAGATTCAAAAACACCGCCACGTGTCTTCGTAAAATAACTAATAAATCGTCACAATTATAAATATCGATATAGTTTTATACAATTATTATCGTATGATTTTATTTTAATTAATAATTCTCCATAATAAACTAATTTGTTTTTTTTTTTATAATAACTACTTATTTAATATAATGCAAATTAATTTAAATTTGAATTATAAAAAATCCGGTTTTGATAATCTATCGACTATTAACACTATCGAAATAACATTTATCGATAATTACGCAACGTATTACGTTGAAATTTTTCTAAGAAAATTAAAGAGATTTCAAAGCAAACTATACGCGCAGAAATATTTTCCTTACCGTAAAGCAAGCGACGGTGTCACTACCGATTGTCGAGATGTCACCAAGATATTTTAAAAGTGAATTACGTCACTATTATTCCAGTTGTGATGTAATATCAGCTAGTGAAAAGCCGATACGTAGAAAAAAAATTATATACGTTAGTAATCAAGTAAATGAATCGTAAAGAAATAACTTTATTGTTAATCTTATGACGGTGGAATGGAACAGAAAAGACTGAACGATGAGAACGGATCGATTTGCGTTATCTCTTCCTCTTGATAAGCGATTTCATTTTTTTTTTTCTCTGTATTTGACAGAGAAATATCATTAATAAACAAAGCAAGACAAAAATTTTTTTTAGTTATTTTAATATCTATATGATGTTTCATGTAAATGGGGGAGATTTGTCAGGTTTTCATCCTTACGTTAACAATTATGCTGCTCGATTAGACGCCGCTGTGTTATGGGTCTTGTTTGATTGTCGGACGCAGCTTTTGACAGCTGTCAGACGCAACACCTGACAGCTGTCATTTTCATCGCCTGTCAGTGTGGATGATCATATGTTCATTTATTATTGCAAGAACATGAAAAAGTAATATGGCAATAAAGAAAACCTTATGAATATTAAAACTAATGGCAACACTGATACTGTGACGTAAAGTTATATCTATTGTTGAATAAAATGAGTCAGAGTTCGGGTTTTTTTTTATATATTCTTGACTAAAATAACTTTCGACAATTATAAAAGTATTTTTGATTGAATCTGTGATCGAAATTTTATGAGTGAGTTATATTCAGCGACTTGAAAGTTATTGTTAGGGAGCGTTCAATTATTACGTAAAGGATTTGGTAGGGGGTGGGGGGTGTCTTCTGAAACGCAAAGATGCGTTACGGGGGCGGGAGAGGGGTGTTTGATCTACGCGTTGCGTAACTTTTTTTAATCCTTCAAAAAGGTCGCGTAGAGATATTTTTGTAACTCACGCATTTTTAAAACGTTTTTTTTTTTCTCAAAATTTCAAATGGAACGACCACAAAAAAACGTTACGGCGTGTTACATGGGGGCGGGGGGTGGCAGAATGTCAAAAAAAATCTCCAAAAATTGCGTTACGTAATACATGAACGCTCCCTTATCTGTTATGTTTAGTTATGTACGTATAGAGTAAGTTTTATTCGGTATTCTGTGTGTGTGTGTGTGTGTGTGTGTGTGTCTTATGAATAGGGTTCGTTAATTTTTCACTCGTGTCAAATTTTATCTATCAGAATAACATTCGTTTTTTTTTAAATAATTATCTGTATCTGTTATATGAAAGATCGCATGACGACTGACAGTTGCTATTACTGGGGCAAAACTTAAATCTGTTCATTATCGATAATATGGGGTCATTCATGGGGGGAGGGGGGGGGGGGGTAGTATTCAAAACCATCCAATATTCTGCTCACACAATACTTGAATGGTCACTTTCTTAGTGTTCTATATTAACCTGATAATAATATTATTGTTTGAATGTATTATCGTGCAGTTTGTAAGTCATTTAGGATGTTATCGTGCAGAACAGTCGAATTCGTCGTTTCTAGAGTTGTGCATCAGGATTTGCACGACGTTAAATAATTCGTTTTCTATCGATGTTTCATGCAAACTTTCATGTGATGGATTAAGATTTTATTGTGTGGAATAATTAATAGTTTATGATGTTTTAATTTAAAAAATAATTTTAAACTCGTCCTGTAGATCACTTTGGCTGATATTCTTAATAGAAAATGAAATAGATTCCGGTACGAAAATGATGCGATGAGATTTGACAAGCTAAAATAACTTTTTTAATTTTGTTTAACGAATTTCTGTTAAAGTACAGAATAATAACACATAAATCATGAAGACATTTAATGAGACGTCCTGTTAACTTCGTATGAAATGATTCGATAGTTCCTTCATTATTTCGATTATATGAAGTATTATGAACGTTGACGGTCACCGTCTTCTCTTCGATGATGAAGTGTTACTGTTTAAACAGAACTAATAACTATCATATCAGAATATCAGAAATAATTGATCGAAGTCAATGGATCGTAGAAGCGACTGTTTGAAATATTGAATTCGTCCGTCTGTATATTATTAAATGTTTTGAAAAATTACCTTTATTTGTATATAATTTACATTTACAGAATTCTTATAATTTTAACAGCGATCTATCAAAATGGCGGTCGGTCATTTGTTAAAACCTTCCTAAAAGTTTATGTCTGATATATTAAAATGAATATTCCTTGTTATGTTTATGTTATTTATTAATTTATTGATTGATGTGAAACATCTATAGCCGCACGTAAAACCGATTTCTGGCGTGGTGACGCGTCGCCACGCTATATGATGGTATATATATACAGTCTATTTATTATTATATTAAATAAATTCTTAAATTTTTGTATCGAATGAAAATAAATGTTTATTCAATAAATAGTCATCGTTATCTGAAAAAAAAATCGTAATATTTTATTTTATCATTGTGACATATTTCGTTCCTATCACAATCTGTTCTTATCTGCATATTACTTTTACAAAACAATGTCGACATTTCACATCTGCCAGGCGTCCCGTGACGGCTCACATTTTTTTTTTATCTATATCATGCAATTCTGGTGGAAATTTACGTGATATAATATAATTTCACACAATAATTGTGCAAATTAATTGTATTTTAATATAATAATTTTTTTAATATGAATTTAATAGAACAAAAACTTTCTAATAATAGTAGAAATAGTCGTCCAATGGGACAAGATGAGAGATCTTATCCATATCGCCTATTCTAAAGTTAAAACTTATATCAACATTCTGGCAAGTCTAACCTAGCTAGCAACCTCTCTAGAATATTCCATGGATTTTTATGGCACCTCAGAATAAACGCTTCGTGCCCATTATCGTCTTTTCACTTCACTTGTAACAAAAAACAAACTATACGTTGTAAAACGCCACCAAAACCACGCAATATATGGTCCAGTAACAGAAGTTATTGAATTAAATATAACAGCTAACTGCATGACGTAGTAAAAAGATAAAACTTTCTAGAAAGGACCGCCATTTTGATAGGTGAATGTTCAAAGATTTGAAAAATAGTGCAAAATAAGCCGCATAGTACTCGTATTTAGTGTTTATTATAACTTTAAATAAAAATTGATTCAGTTTGTTTTTTTTTATGTTTGTTTGTTTATTGATCGTATAAACAAGGGTGAATTAAATAAATATTGATTATTTCAAACGATCGCTTAGTATGTAGAGATCTAACATGTTTGATATTATTTTTTTATTGTTTTGATTATAAGTAATATACTTAATATGAAAATGCACTGGAAATAAAATAATTATTGTAATTAATTTGTACGTATTTTGTAAGAATTAACTTTTTTTATATAAAATAAATAAATTTAAAAGTAAGCGTTTGTTTTAATTTATTTTAATCTATTATTGACTTTATATTTATGTGAAATTAGCTGACCAAGAAAACTTCGCAGTCTCAGAGTCAATGTAGTCGTTTCATACAAAAAGAATATACGGGGAAAAAAAAAATCGTGAATTTTTTTTTATAATAGTTGCGCTACTCTCGTGTTCAAATATCACTAAGCACGCTTAAGTGCTCTGGTTTGGTTGTTGTAGCGGGCAAACATGAAAACCAATTCATTTACACTTTAATACTGAATCCACTTAACATCAGCTGAGATTGAGGCTAAGCATTGAATATAAACGTATTCAAATATAAACAAAAACTTTGGTTACCCATTACATTATATAAACATCTGTCCTTTAGTTGACTTTAAAATCTTTGAACATTTATGTGATGGTTTATATCGTACTACTAGCTTCTGTCCGCGACTTCGTTCGCGTTGGTTTAACAATTTAGTCCAGATAATACATCAGTAAATAACGGTACATACGTATTAACGCCACCGCAGCAAAACTTCCGCTAATGGTCAATAAAAAGAAGTCTGTTTAGTTTTGAATCTATCTTAAATTCTTTATCGGTCCATTTTCCACTTAAATTGTAATAAATACTTCACTTTTAAAATATTTTGAGGTTATGTCACCTCCGAACAATCATTGGTAATTTTGTATATTGGCAACTTGATGATTTTTTACGCTTGCCATCTGTTGCCGCGGCCGGCTCGCGCTTTCTTTTTATCACAAGTCTAACCTAACCTAACCAAACTCAGTCAGATATGCTCTAACTAGTTTGCTCGCTCACTTGAAATTATATGATCCTCAACAACCACAAATGCGAATTTCAAATGCTGACCCAAATAAAGTAAATTTCTGCTACGGTGGCGTTAATACGTAACTACTTAAATAACTTTAGGAGCATAGCGATGGGGGGAGGCACTGGCCCCTAGAGAGGCGTTGCAAATAAAGAGAAGGTGTAGGAAGACGGTGTTTAGGAAGTGGGAGGTTGATATAGCGGAAGCCCGGTATGGGCGGCGGACAGCTGAGGCTATCCGACCGATTCTGAAGAGGTGGTATAGAAGGAAATGGGGGTCGATTACCTTCAGGTTGGCTCAGATTTTAACTGGCCACGGGTGCTTCGGTAGATACCTTTGGAAGAACGCCAGGAAGGAAAGGACCCCGATGTGCCACGAGTGTGGAGATGAGGAGGATTCGGCGCAGCATGCCCTTGAGGAGTGTGGTGCGTTCGAGGAGCAGCGGAGAGTTCTAGTGAGGGCAGTAGGGAGCGACCTGTCGTTAGGAAGGGTGGTAGAAGGAATGCTCAAGGATGAAGCAGGGTGGGAGGCTGTGGTATCATTTTGTGAAGATGTGATGCAGACTAAGAAGCTGCGGAGCGGGTCCGGGAGCGTGATCCAGGAGCGGACTCTCTGAGGAGGCGTCGACAGAGAAGTAGGGGGCTGCGGAGGTGCCCCTTCATTCTATACTAATGGACGGTGTTTAGTTCTGGTCCACATAGCCACTGGGACAACGCGGTTGAATGCGTTGCCATCCCGTATTGTCCCACGCAAGGTGGCGGGAGGAACCGGGGGGGTTAGTGGTTAGTGACTAGCGCTTCTCGCCTCGAGTCCCACACTAATTCTGGTGTGTGACAGCCTTTCACCTTTTGTGTGAAAGGCTGTCACACATCTTCGGCTTCAGCCTTTCCTGGGGAGTTTGCCTGGGTTAGGTTGGACAGCAAGCTCCCTGGAGGTTGCTGGTCCCTGGAGGTTGCTGGTTCTCTCTTATTCAGCCTTATGCTAGGTACTGATTTTTCCTGACAACGACATTACGATTGCAGGTGGAGGTGACAGGGGATGTGTATTATTGTTAGGTTTTGTTAGGTTTTTTTGTTGTTGTTGTGTTTTTGTTTGGGGGATTCGTATTATTTGGGGGGGGTTGTTATTGGTAGAAGTGGGCGTGTTAATGTTTTTGTTTGTTGCTTGAAGCGGACTGTGGGGTCTGGGAGCGGTCTCTGTTGAGACGCTCGTGGACCGCCACTGTTCGACATGTCGCAGAAAGGCAAGGGGGGAAAAGGGACTGGGAATGTGGGAGATGGGGAAAAGTCCAGTGGGAAGGTTCGTGTGTATGAGCGTTGGGAGGGGGATGATGAGATGTTGGGGGATTTTGATGCAATGACGGAGAAGGAGGTTAGTGACGCGTTTCATAGGATACAGGGGTATCTGGAGGAAGTCATTAATAACATCGAGATGGGACATCTTGGGTGGAAAATGGATAAGGTTTTGACCATGATTATGGTTTCTCGGAACGAGGTAGCCCGATTCAGGTTGGAAGCGGACAGTGCTCGGTATTTTATCGATCACGGTCATAGGTTGGAGAGAAGGATTGTGGAGTTGGAGCGGGCAGTAAAGGCCGAGAGGGTTAGGGGGGATAAGATGAATAAGCGGGCGAGTTGTGCTGACGCGTCTGTTGGCACGGAAGGGTTACAGGGGGAAACGATAGTGTGTGATTTGGCTCCGGTTGAGGGTGTGATGCAGAGGTTGGTTGTTGCGCTGGAGGGGGTTGATCGTAGACTGGAGACGTTGGAGGGACAGGGGGCGGAAGTGGCAAAAATGGTGGTGGCTAACCCAGTGGTGAAGAGTGTAGGAAGGAAACAAGAAGGAGGGGGTCGGGAAAGGAGTCTCAGAAAAACCCCAACCATTGGGGATGGACTGGGCTCCTCTTCCAGGAGATGGAACTGCTGAGGAGGAAGAAGCGGAGAGGGGATATGTTGGGAATGGGGAAAAGTGGGATGTGGCGGTAGGAAGGAAGAAGAGGAAGGTTGTGGCGAAGGGGGATGTAGTGGCGGTGCCTACTAGACCTCAAGTCCTGGTGACTGAGGTCAAACAGGTGCGGCCCAGGGTGAGGCTCCCGGTGCCGCCGCGCTCGGCGGCCGTGGTGGTGACGCTGCGGCCGGAAGCGCTGGCACGGGGGGTGACGTATGCGGGTGTGCTGGCGGAAGCTAGGGAGAAAGTCGGATTGGAGGAGATGGGGATCCAGGACATCTCGTATCGCCCCACTGCAGTGGGTTCCCGGATCCTCGAGATCTCGGGACCTGCGGATGGGGAGCGAGCGGATGTCCTGGCAGCTCGGCTGCAGAAGGTTTGTGAGGAGGTGGCACTGATCTCCAGGCCGACGAAGCGGGCTGATGTCCGCCTTGTTGGCCTGGATGACTCAGTGTCCAGAGAGGAGGCACTGGCGAGGGTTGCGCATGAAGGGGGATGTCAGGTGGGAGAAATGAAGGCGGGTTTGGTTAGGGAGACGGAGAGGGGAGTGAGAACTCTGGTTGTGTCGTTGCCGGTGGAGTCGGCACTGAGAGTGGTGGAGAAGGGGATTATCAGGGTTGGATGGAGCTCGGCCCGGGTCCATGCACTTGAGGTCCTCCCGCTGAGGTGTTTCAAGTGTATGGGGCTGGGCCATACTCGAGCGAGGTGCACTTCAGCAGTAGAGAGGGGAACACAGTGCTACCGCTGTGGAGTCCATGGCCATAGAGCCGTGGACTGCACAGCGGAGCGGCCGATGTGCGCTTTGTGCGCGGAAGAAGGGACGGAGGCAGGCCACCACATGGGGGGGATCTTCTGTCGCCCTCCCTTAACAAGAGGGGCACCAGCTGGTGGGAAGGTTGCACCTGCTCAGTAGGGCAGGTGTAGGAGGGATGCTGGGCGGATTGTGGGCGCCTTCCCCACTCTATGCCTTGCCTCTGCAAGATGAGAGTAGGGGAAGATATGCGCCCACGGGCGAAGAGTGAGGTGTGGGGGGGGACAAAGGTGATTACTGCGGTAGCAGTGATCACTCCTCTTCCCTCCGGAAGGTAATGCCTCTTTCAGAGACGGGTGAAGAGGTGGGGTTGAGAAATATTCTCCCCCATCCCCATTGGGCCATTGCACGACGAGGCCCGGTGGGTTCGCTGCAGGGGGCGACGCGGTGCTTGCGAAAGCCACCCCGTGTCGCCCCCATCCCAAATGCAGCGGACGGCCCCGGGGGGTTTTAGTGGGTATTGCCGGGCGCTTAGCGCCCGGGCGAGTCCCACACTGGCACGGAACTCGTCACTCCGTGCCCCCTTACCTATTGTATTGGGGGACTTCGGTCTCACTAATGCAATGGGTAAGGGTAGTGCGTAAATGCATTTCCCCCCGTCAAAAAAAATAAAAAAAAGGTTGGACAGCAAGTGCGTAAATGCATTCCCCTCGAAAAAAAAAAAAAAAAAAGGCGCATAGCGATCTTGAACAAACCAACATTAACCTTAAGGTTAATGTTATATTATAGGTTAAGGTTATATTATAAAATATATGATATACGTTACTATTATCTGATGGGGCTTTAATGTATATGCAGTTATCTTACACATATATATATATATATATATATATATATAAAGAATAACAAACACAAAATCGACAATTAATGTGCAAAGTATGAAGAAAAATGTAAATTAAGTTTAGTAAAAAAAAAATAAAAATCATATTAATATTTGATCTATACTTTTACTAAATACAGATATTTTCTGTTAGTACTTACCAAAAACTATTTAGGGCTAAAGAAATAGTGACCATCGAAACATTATTTTTCAATGATTATTTAAAAACTATATTACGCAGCGAAGAAAAATGTGATGCAGGGGCGGAGCCGCGGGCACATAGCTAGTACAATAAATTCGATAAAAGTTACATTAGTTCAGTAGTGACACAATTACAAACCACGTATGACTCGGTAGTTCGAATAAAATAAATCCACTTTAACTGGGTGATTATTGCATTTTTTAATTACAAATCTCGCTTACTGTGATCTGTAAGTCGGAAATCTTGACCACGAGCAGCTATATATTACACTTTATAATTTAAAAAAACATAGTATATAATAAACAAATCCCGTAAGGTAAAGCCGTTGTAATGAAAAGGGTAAATATTAGGACGAAATGACATTTAAACATACCCAATGTTTGAGTAATGTTCCTAATGTCCCTCGTCTAACGGCCAACGTGAATGGAAGGATGAGACTTGAAGCCGGAAGTATTTCACATCAATTTACGATAGTTTCTGACATTCATGACGTTAATTCCTTTGTGGGTTAAATTTGATAATTTGTGTAAGGGATCGTCCATATTCACGTGATAAAGTGTTTGAGGGTAGAGGGGGCACCGAGGGCGCGACGTGTTAACCGAAAAGAGGCGTGTGACCTTGACTCACCGTCGCAACGATTACCATAATTATCCAAACTGAAATAAGGTTATAACTATATTTAAAGATAATATTCTGAAGTTTTTTTTATGATATTTTGAGATAGTTAAAAAAAATCTTTTGGGTAGGGGTCTTAGTCTAAAACCTTACCAGGTATCCATCAGGAACGAGGGTAGGGTCATTGAGTCCCACACTGGCACGGAGCTCGTCACTCCGTGCCCCCTTACCTATTGTATTGGGGGGCTTCGGTCTCACTAATAAAATAGGTAAGGGTAGTGCGTAAATGCATTTCCCCCCGTCTAAAAGAAAAACATCACGTTATTAATGACGACCCCTAATTGCTTAGGCAGTTCGTGTATCAATTACATAAGAAAAATTTTAAAGACGTATGTCTTCTCTACGCTTTATTCGCAAAATAATCAAAACACTTATCCAGATGGTAGTTACAAAATGTGCTTTTAAATTAATACCATGTAAGTATACATTGATTTGAAATATTAGATATGCCTTTGTGACAGCACCGAAACTCTCCACGCGCTTTTTTTACTACTACTATTTCAATTTATATGTATTCACTAGCTGTGTGGCCCGGCTGCGCCCGCGTTTCATATATTTTTCAATGCGTAATATCTGCAGATCTATGCAGAGCCGTCTTTACCTATAGAGTAGGGTGTGTAGCGCACACGAGCGCAGGGTTTTAGGGAGCGCCGATCGACGCTTGCGACACCTACACGGAGCGCCAACCCTCTCTAAGAGCGTCCAGGATATTGATGGCATACGGGCGCTACAAGGGCTAGAGACGCTGCTGGATCTATGTGCACCCCTTTCTCTACGTCCCAGACCACGCGTGCCGTGACCTACAGACTACAGTCGTCTTGCTACCGAGCGGGCACACACACGCGTATTTGTTATTGTGAGATTTTGTAATTTATTTTATACGGAACCCTAATTATTTTTCAATTTATTTTTTGCTACTAACATTTAGTAACGATATTCAAATACCCGACAGTAAAACATGTGCATTAAATTAGATTTTATTCTCAATTTCATGAGTTTTAATTTTTTTACGCGGTACCCTAATAATTTTCGAAAAACACGAGTACCATTCCCGAGATGACCCGAAGCAAACAGCCACACACAATTTTTTTATAATTATTATATTGTACAATTTTTAATATGTTTTTAGTAAAAAAAATATGCTGACATTAAAAACAGACGCTTGATTTTTATTTATTAGTATAGATTTCTTATACGTTATGTTATTCTCGATGCGAAAAAGTCAACGTTATGAAAGGAGGGTTAACAAAAATAAATTTGAAATAACAAGGTGAGAACGCGCCCAACAAACCCTAATACTTACGTTGGGTCGTAACCGTTTCCATAATAAACAAATTTGATTAACATAATTTTGGGTCGCGGTCGAAAAGGACCTCGTGTGATAATTGTAAATGATGTATTAATGTGGGAGAAAAACATTAAATTCGTTTAATTTACGTAAGCCTATTTACGTATCTGCCTACGTAATTATTAACATTGGTCTTTCTTGATATAAATGTATTATTTATTAAACTAAAAATTTTTTTTCTACGTTATTATGATGGTAAGGTTAGATTCTGCGTCAATGGACACAAATTCGAATTCTCCTATCCAACTCCATAATGAGATTGAGCATTCTGTGAGGGAGCTATAGCAAGGTGTTTCGAAAATGCCTATTTTCTAATATTGCCCGCAGCTCCCACCCTCAAGTTTGAAAACCTAAACTTAACAGCATCACTTGAGATTCAGTACCTTAGTGTGTTTACCTTAGCATATCGTCACTTAACATTACGAAAGGTTGTGGTGAAATGCGTACGTCCACCATTTTCACTTGATTACGAAATAATATTAGCGAATTAAAAAGAGTCGCAATGACGCAAACTATCTTGCTCTATCAACTAGAAAAATGTTACCTACATGTTGAAAGAAAACTAAACGGCAAGTTAATTTTAAATATTGGTTACGTAGTCTATCTAGAAATTCCCCGTCCCCCATGTCATCAAAAATAAGCAAAACATAGATCCCCCCGTCCCATTGAAGCTCACGACCCCTTAGATGCTACTCGTATGAACTATCCGTCGTACAGGGCAATAGAACTGGTAACTTTATTTACATAAATTACGCCTCTCTCTCATAAAGATAGACAGAGACTACCCTTCCACCTGTTACAATCGTGACACACGTCTTTCGCTTCTTCTAGTTTCATGAGCGCTTTCATACATGCTCTACGGTTACGGGTACTTTATACCGCGGTCTTCTTCAGAATGATTGACCTGGTCTAGATACGTTTGCTTACGACGACTTTCACCAACTTACCCAGTCACCCGCGCCTTGAAATATGTTTCGTTAATCTCGTTTAATCCATCCTCGTCACGTGCCCGAACTAAATCAACTAAAACCTTATAAAAAAAAAATCAGTCACTAATAGAAACTCCCTTTATAGATTTAATAATAATTTAATAAATCTATCAATAATGAAGAAAATAAAAAATAACTTATATAACTAAAAAAATGATATTCATTATCAAAATAAAATATTTCAATTGGAAGGAAACTTGGTATCATTACAGCGTGGCTATAAAAAAAAAACTTAACAAACAGTGCCTGTAAAATATAAAAGAAATCACCTTTTTAAAGAGAGTCAGAGGCATCTGTTGCGAGCTCATAATAGCTGCGAATAAATGAAAAGAAAACAACACTAAAAAAATTGTAATAGAAAACCGTATTTTCCACGAAAATCAAGCAAATCTTGTTCAAATAACCCTTCCAGTCGCCAAGCCGGGCTCGTTAAGGGTCCGACTGTACTGGCAAAGATTAAATTTAAAAATAGAACAGAAATGACAATTTGTACTTTTATAGTACTACGAAATTTATTACTTTTTGCAAAACGACAAACGGGTCAATACAATTTACACTTATAATAAAATACTAACGAGACGAAATCTGTACATTGAAGATGTTTAACAAAAAATACTATACGGGGCTTCAGAATCGACTACATATCACATTTTGATAGTTTTAAAAATTTTGTAATTTCTGTCTGTTTATTAATTTGTTCGCCTTTTACGCAAAAACTATTTAACCGAATACGATGAAAGTTAGTAATGATATATGTCGCATCCAGGGTGATTGAATTCCACACGGATAAAGCCGCGGGCACAGCTAGTATAAAAAATACAAAGCAAATATTACCATCAATTTAAAAGAAATATACTTAACTCTTGTAACTGTTATCCCGGACCGAATGAAATTCAACATTGCATACACATTTAGTTTCCATAGATTTAGTTTACAATGAATGGTTCGCTAAATGACATCGTCATCTCAAATATTGTGGACCAGTTATTTTTTAAGGACATCCATGATATGGCTAGGAAAGGATTGCTTCACACTAAATTCAATATAATGGCGAATGAATTTGTTAATCAAAAATACTGTCTCAATATTCTAGTTAAGCTTGTTTTTAATTCTTTTTTAAAATTATTAATAGCGTAAGAATATAATGAAATAATATATTGTATTCTATAAAATGTGTATAATTTAAAAAGTAATGAACTTATTTAATTGTAGTGTTCAGATTAGTTCAAGAACCTTTATTACAGATCCGTGTAATAAATCCATTACAGAACTGTGTTTACCTATAGTGCAAGGTGTGCGGTCACATGAGCCCAGGGTTGTAGGGGGCGCCGAGAAACGCTCGCGAAATCTACAAAGATGCATCGCTTGGGGTGCCAACGCGCTCAAAAATCCTGCCCTTGTGCTATATGACTTTCCTAAAAATACTTTTTATTCGTATACCATTTACTTCACGATATCATTTATTGCATCCGAATTAGCGTTTGAGAATATAACTGTAAGTATGCCATTTTCACCGCCCGCCAACTAGAGAGCGCTAGGATATTGGTTCCACACAAGCGCTACAAGGGCTAGAGCCGCCGCTATACATATCAATACGATAACCCATAAGAGTATAAGTTTTAATGATACAATTTCTTTAAGTGAAGCTTAGAAACTTACTTTATGTGGACCATTACAAGTACCTGTATGTCATCATTATAATTCCAACTTCAAGTATTTGCTTTAAGAAACATAATTTGTAGATTTCTATTGTACGTCTTAGAAATATAAAGACAATTAATATTTAGGTATATATTCTGTTTCCTGGTCGCCGTCGCTTCTGTCAAATTGTTTACTCTTTGCCGAAAAACGGTAGGACAATAAGTTAAATTATATTGGGGCGAATTTTTGTGCAAATATTTTGAAGAGACTTCTTCTTCGTTTAAGTTATAAATTTGGTGCCGGTTCAGACGCTCGAATATGGGGAGGGGAGTAAGAGGGGCGTGGAGGGGGGGTTGCTGGTTTTGTTTTGCAAATTTAAAACAACTTGTTGATGTTTGGGCTAAGGGGATTATGTTAAACGAAATACTTTAGAATAAAAAAAAATTCGAACAAAATCATGATTATTAAAAGTAAAGCTTGCTATCTATTTAGAATGTTTATTGCGTAAAATGAATGTACTAGATATGTCAAAGATAACTGAGTCTAATTACTAGGGTCCGTTTTGCTAGAGCTTGGTAACGCTGATACAAGTATGAAAATAAATCTTAACCACACGACACTGGCACAAATTGTTTCTACACAGATTGCCATTAACTAAGAAGAAGAAGAAGAATTACTACGGAGGCGCGCATAGACTAACATTGTACTTAACAAAAGTAAAATCTGTAGTTAAATCCACCTTTTTGCCCACCATTAAGGTTTACAGTCCTGGGAACAAGTTCTCCTATTCCTAGATTGTGTAAAATCCTAAATAGCTGTAGTGATACGATCGATGTTCACTTCGACAACATGGTACGTATATTCGAGCCGTTTACAACTTTATGACGGGTAGTAGTAAAAATTTTTAGGTTATTGTATTTGTTTCTGGTATCCTTATTTTCATGTAATTGGTTATTGTAAAACACGACATTCATGCAGTGTTCGGCCATAAAAACAATTGTTACACTTAGCTGTAATAAAGTGTAACATTATATTTATTTATATTGTATATTTATATTAAATAAATGTATAAACTAAAATTTGTTGCACTATCTAACTACGTCATAAATTATAAGAAACTATAACAGAGGAAATTTGCGTGTTTAACGTTTAAACGTAGTTTAATCCGATTGTTGTGTCTTCTGTCAAAATATAAATAATGTTAACATTTTACATCGTACAAAAATTGTGTTTCTATAACAAAATATTTTGTGGGAAACCTCTTCCAAATGAATGTGAATGTCTTAAATTAAAGTTATGAAGGTGGTTCAATCTCACGGCTAAAAAAAAGTATCTTTCTAGAATCGATCGCTTTTCAAAATGGGACATTCAAACAAGCAAGATTCCTATTGATATCATAGCAAGATTCAGAGTTTCAAAATCTTTAGTATCAAACTTGAATTTGAAATTGCCCTACCACCATAGAGTGGTACCATAGAGTATCATCATAACTCTTTCAGCGTTTGTATTACATAAAATTTTATATAATTGACAAATATTTGTTATGGTCCACGTTTTGCATCTTGTTTATTACGAAATTTTTTGTCAAACATATTTTTAACACGAGATACGGTTCATTATTAAAGTAACATCGAATCTATCTGCTACATATTAGCTATGTTTATATCTCTAATCGCCTGCATATAAAACAACGATTTAAATGAAATTTAGTCATATTCTACGGACATAGATACATTTTCGATATTACAATTTTCGATAGATTTAACGAATTTAATTACTTTACTGACGTTTACAAATTTTATTAAATTATATATACGAATATTATTTTTTTAGCGTACTAGTTAATATTTAACATTTATTAGTTCAAAAAGCAAAATTAAATAGAATATCTTCTGACATCTATTAATGAACGTATTTATTGTTTCTTTTATATCGGATTTTGTTTCTATAAAGTTTTATTATAACTATGGATTAGTTATTGGCGATTATGTTATTATTAGTTTATTTTTAGTCTATGGTAACTTTGTAAGTACTGTTTCACTCTGCTTTTGTATGTGGTATTTTCATATCTTGGAATGGTGTTATAGTTATGGTGTCTCGTAGTGCTTGTACATATGTTGTAAACTTAATTTTAGACCAAACAAAATAACATGTATCGAATTTCTATAAATTTATATGTAGACATACCTAAATTATTTAAGCTTAATTATGTTAATTTTCCTAATTCCCTTTTATAACACATGTGAAGCCGTTAAAATAGATTGAACCACATTAAAGCAATTAAAAGTTTTAATGACGGAATTAAAACACTGAATACGGCATTAATGTTCGCGTAAACTTAATTAAACATGCGTTTGATCAATTAACGAGCGCTCACGTCGTAGTAATCAAATATTTGCGTATTTGCGTAGTCGAGTAATCGCTCGTAACGTGAAAACTGTTAGCACCATCACATAGTGAATATACAGTGAGGCGATTGTATCTCATTATAAATATTTTAGATTTGAAACAGTCGTACAATATTATGTACATATCTTCCCGTGGGTGTCGTAAAAAAGGCGACTTAGGGATATGAACCAGGGGATGGGTCAAAAACACCTTACTGCGATCGCCAACCCGCCTGCCAAGCGTGGCGATTATGGCAATCCCCCTTTAATGGTGGAGACCTATGTCCAATAGTAAACGTCTTATGGTTTAATGAAATGTAAACATAAATATTTCGTTTAAGTATAGGTGTATGGATTGAAAGTGATTTATTGCTTACAATATCAATATAATATGAAATCGCCATTCGACTCATACAATTTTTTAAAGTTACCAGTTACTGCATGAGTCTAGTATATCATAATGTTTTAAATGTATGAGTGAAAAAACTTAAGAAAAACTTTTTAAATATAATATTAGTTTTTTTTAAGGAAACTTAATTAGTTTATCATATTTGGTGTAGTTCGGTAATATTCTATAGGTGTTATGTTGTAATATGTAGTATAAATTTTGAACGCAAGTGAAATATAATATTTATAATAAAGCATAGTGACAGTGCGGTCGGATTCCGCGTCGATGGACGTAGGTTCGAACCAACTCTATAATGAGCCTGAGCTTTTTGTAATAATACCACTAAAGCTATCTGGCAGCATCACCTGAGAACCAGTAAAATAGTGTAAAATAAAAAATGTACGTAGCGTCTAATCCACCTATTATATATGAGCGTTAGCTTTCTTCGAAAGAAACCATACCTAGTAATTAAACCATAATATAGTAATAGAGTATTTTAATCCCTACCTGCTACTGAGGCTCCTACCCTCAAGATCGAAAATCAGTTCACCATATAGGTGATTTCGTGATTTATCGTCACAGGCATCGTCGATAGACACTGTTAGTGTTGTGTGTTGTGACTATAATAAATATAAAGCCCAAACGGGGGTAGTTCATCAAAATACCCCTCAACGCAGCAGGCGACGCCGCGCACCGCCCGTCAGCCCGTGACCACGGTTGGTGAAACCCAGCCGAAACGTCGGGATAGAAAAAAGCAAAGGTAACGCGTAAAAAACCCGTTAAAATTAACTGAACTTACATATAGGTATATTCTGACAGTATCGCTTGTGAGAAATACCTCTTAGTTTAACGTCATTATCATCTTGAACTTCATGGCCTTGCTGGTCAGATTGTGATAAAAGTAACGAACTTGTACCATAATGGGGAATAGAAGAATTTAACAAATTGATAAATTCGCATATTATAACTTGTGTTCAGAGTGTTGTTTACACTTTGTTACCATGGTTTATGGCTAATTGAGTAAATTTATCATTAAAGCTATGGAACAGACAGTGGTACCCATGAGTCATCACATTATAGTTGTGGAAATGCCAAAACGTCAAATGTATCAACGCGAGCGACATTTCGAGCGCTAACGACCTTTAGAAGGTGCTGCGCTTATAGATATAGTTTATTTTCGTTTTTTTAAATAAAGGAGCCATTGGTGATGGAGCCACCACGTTTGCGAAACCACAGAAAAGAAGCTGAATCTTCCAGACGCAAGGTGAGTGGGTTTATATTGTCAGTAGCAAACCTTTATGTGATTTGGGGTACATTGAACACTGACCATTACTACGTAATCAACAACTTAATAAGATTCAAATGTTTTCGAACAATCTCCAACATTTATTGACTTATGCAATAATTTTGAACTTATGTGTGAGAAAATTCTAAACGATAAAGAGGATATGTAATATCGTGATACTGGTCACTACGTGTATGATGTGATAGGCAAATGTTTGAGCAAATACAGGGGCACATAGCTGAATAGGGTTGTTAGGGTCGACCGGGGGTTTGATTGGGTTACTAGTTCTGACTAGTGGTAGGCTGTGGCATTAACCGAGGCGTTGCTTTAACCCATATAGTTTATATTAACTCATTTCACTTGTTACATTTGAACTTTAATTGATGACTGCGGATTCCTTTGTGTATCGATTTATTGTACTAGATGTGTGCCCGTGATTCCGCTCACGTATACTAACGTACATACAGACAGATAGACGTTGCCTTTTATATAATGTAAGAAGTAAAGCGACAATGAATTTTTTTGTAATACTGTATTTACTATTTACTTTTCCTGTAACAAAATATAGATCAAAACCTGACCAACGAATATATCTACGATTTAAAAAGAAATTATGCAGATCGGTTCAGTTGATCTCGAGTAATGATTGAACTTATGGACAGACAGACAGATAAACGTTGCCGTTTTTTTACATGGTATAGGCTCAGTGCTTTGACCACAATCTCACCTGATGTTAAGTGACGATTTGGCCCAGGATGGCAAACACACTAAGCCAGGAGATACTAGGTTCTCAAGTGATGCTGCCGGAAGACACCTATTGGTATTTGGCGATAGGTTTTCAAACTTGAGGGTGGTAGCTACCCACTATGCTATGGATTCCTGACGATATTTTCTTTCACTAAAATGCTCAGGCTGATATTGGAGTTGTATACGTGGGCTCGAACCCGCTTCCATTGACGCGGAATCCGCTATCCACTACGACATCATAGAACAATACATATAATGTAGAATTTGTAGAAAGCAAGTGTAAATGAAATGTTAATTTAATTCACTGATGATATGATAAAACCACTCAAGATCTTTATTAAATCCTACTTTTAAATGTCATCTGAAATTACAGATAATTGAACTATAATGTAGCACTCAACGAGTCTGGCTTAATGTAGACTAAGTAATTAGACGCACAAAATTAAATTCATTTTTAAAAACTTCATTTATTTCTATTCTCGTGAATTAATAATATTATGTGAAACTTTATTTTCTTAAATTGCAATTAATCGATTATACACAGTATAAATTTACGTATTATATATATTTTTAATAATAATGATTATTAGTAAGAAATATTTATCTAGTGAGTTAATTATTTTAAATAAATTATTTTTTTATGTTAATAAAATTTTAGTTTAGTACTTTGGTAATTACTTAGTTAAATATTAAGCCGATAATTAATAGTTATAAAGTTTCCAGTAACCTACATAATTAGCCATCTGTAACTATTGTAATCATCAGTAGATAAACTAAAAATGTATAGATTAAATACATTTCAATAAGTGATTTTTACGTCCTCTATATTTAACTAATCTGTGGCTTTACAAAAAACTACGATAATTTAGAAATGCGATAATTTCATTTCTCTAATCGGGTTAAATGTTTTTGACCTGAGAACTTCATAGCGAGTGCTTCGGGAATGTTCGATTCAAAATTCAAAAATACTTTATTCAATTTAGGCTCTGATAACGCACTTATGAACGTCAAAATACTACCAACGGTTCGGAAAACAATCGTCATCGAAAAGAACCGACAAGAAATTCGGACTGGTTTTTTTTCTGCATGGTTTTTTTTAAACTTTGCAACTCATAGTTATATAGTTTATTAGTAGATGAGCAGAGAAGTCTGTCACTTCCAGACACACGCCATTATTCACATAATGATCCACCCTATAATAACCGTTGCAAATTAGAATTTGCTTGACAATATGTCTGAACTTATTGTCCGGTTAATCGGTAATGTGCTTAGGGATTTTATTGTAAAACCTAAAACTATTACCTAGAAAACACTTATTAGTTTTGCTAAGTCTAAAACATGGAACTGTTAATTTATATTTATTCCTTATATTATAAAATTATAGTTTACAAGTTCAAGTGTATCTACGTTTTTGCGGACATACAGTAAGAAATTAACATTATGTTGGGAGAGCAATGTTAAGATACTATATTCCAGATGTTGTTGTTTCACTTGTTCTTAAGTGAGTCGCAAGGTTCCGTATTATAAATTGCTCGAACATCTCGTTTTTGCACAATAAATAATCTACTTAGGCTGCTTTACATACATGGACAGTTCCTCAGGACATTCAGCCTGGAATTGGTAACTAGTAAAAAGGACTAAAATTATACGACCTTTAGCTTCCCTGTTACCGGAATGTAAATTCTATAGTTTACCCAATCTCAAGTAAATAAAATATGGTTCAAATATCTTCCATGGATAAACGTTACTAACAAGTTCAGTCGTGCAGTTCCATACGTCTAAAGGATGTCAGTAAAAGCAATTAGTTCGTATGAACGTTGCCGGGTTGTGATTGGCTGTTGACGGGCGAGCTCCATACTGCACCTGATCGCACTGGACCAACGACTTACTATCTATATAGACGCCTAACATGTTGAGTTTTGATAACAGTCTCATTAAACATTAATGGTAGGTGTATTATAATAAAGATTTAAAAAGATCGTATCGGCATAGTTACTTGGAGATAGACCATTCAAGTTATAGATAATAAAAATCCTGACAGATACAGGAATATATATTACGTTACCTTGTATTTTATTTATTATTTATTTAATTTTTTTTTTTAATTTCAATTAATGTATCGACGCAGTTAAATATTTTAATTAAAAAAAAATCTCAAGACCCTCTGTCTCAGACCGTACTGAGGTTTTCTCTTTTGAACCGACTAATATTGTTTACAAAAGAGAGCTAAAATCATCACCAGAAAGCAGGGATCGAAACTTGGAGGTGACGGCGCAACTAATATTATACGAAAAATAGCATCTCTTTTTACCTAATCGGATTCAATTATAAACGATTCTTCCGACTCTTATTTCGCTTCTCAACATAATTATTCCAATACAATATTAAAATAAAAAAATAGACTTCTATTAGAATACTTGGTCCATGTTTGGGACTCATTGACTTCGCGTTTAGCAATCCATCTATCGAGCGTTTCGATTTACATTTAGATTGTCCTTTCAGGAGATTCTTATCATGTTTTGTGAATTAAAAGCTAGTATATAGTAGTTTCCTGATTGATTCGTCTATTTCAATCATGATTTCAGAGTTTAAGAATATTTATAGGAATTTATAGGAACGATGATTTACCTTTTACTATATTTTACTGTTAGATTGAATTTAGAATTCATTGATTGAACATTTAAATATAATAATTCAACTTTTCGAAACTCTATCAAGGCTACGTGTTGGTTTACTAATGTTTGTTTTTTAATTTATATTTACATCCGTTAAGCTCATTTCTTTACGTATATGGTTATTAAGTCTACAGATTTAGTTCCACCACTACCGGCTAATTTTGTATTTGACTTGGTCCCATTGTGAACAGCAAAACGTTCTTCTGGGAATACATACATATGTTTATGAGAAGTATAGGGTTAGAAAGTTCTAGAGAAATTTGTAAATCCACATTGATGTCGGTAGATTGAAATGCAATTTACCGCTTTAGCGAACATTGGGAGTGTTTGATTGATTATTGGGACCTAAGTCTCTTTGCATGTACCTTATCGCTTGTGACACACGGCTTGAGAAGTTTCTGGTAACAATACTACCAACAAATATCTTAGTCTATCTTTTAGTTAAACTTTTTTACATTCTACGCACTTTTGTTCGTAGATCAACGAGTTTGTGTATCATTTTAACACCGTAAAAGCTAATTAGAATTACAATGTTATTACACTTTAATGATAATGAAATCACCTTTGAAACCCCATAACAGTGAGTTTTTTAATGTTTATTTATCATTTTTAAATTAGGGATCACTACAACAAATTCTGGGGATTGGTTTTTATATTGATTTCTCGTTATCAGCGGGCACAGCGTGTTATACAGTCAAAAGCACTTCAATTATAGATGAGAATTAACTTTATTAAACATATATAATATTTATAGTTAAGTAATGTTTTAACATCATAGGTTTCTTCATAAAGAGTTCTATCAGTCACCTCCCTTAATATTCTAATGATGACATATTTCTTAATGGCCAGTTTGATGTACAAAACAAAAAGGTTAGAACTGAGCCGCCACAGTGGTATCAACAATATTTTTACGTAAAATGAGCTTAGGGTTAAAAGATAGGACATAATTATTCAAAAGTTAGCAAAATGAAAGTCTACTTTCCAATTAAATCCCAATATTGACAATTTAGGCTAAACAATTAAACCTAGTAGAATTTCTTTTATAAACCGATATATAAATGCGTAATACGGATAAGGTGTTTTTCTTGACTTGAAAGGTCAAGTTTATTCCAGAATTCAAAGTCACATCGATCGAAAATTTGTTGGACAATCTGAAGTGTCAGTGTTTCCTACGCGGACCATCCATAGCTGTCTGGAGGAATGTGTGGCCCCGTCTGAGTAATCCCTCCGTCTATATTATGTCGGAGCCTAATAACTACGCGGCTCATTGGATACCATTCGTATCATCCCGTATAATATTTATTGCTTTCAAAGCCTTTTTATACATATACAAAAATCCTATGAAAGATGAATGAAAGAATTGTATGTTTGTTTGAAAGGAAATTATTGAAGTGTTCATTGATACAAGATATCACATTATATGACACTAAGATTCTTGAGTTATAAGAAAAATATCGAACAGTAATGTATATTCGCTGGAAGAAGCTCCCCTAGTCTAGTCTATGGTCACATAGGTTTCAATATTTACCTATAGTCAATTGTACAATTTTAGAAATTAGAGGTCGGTATTATGTCGGTATTATACAACTGCCTCGGTAGCGCAGTTGTATTACATACGACTGCCGTTCTGAGGTCTCGGGTTCGATCCCCGGGTCGGGTCAAGTGATATTGGGTTTTTTCTACTCAGTATCATCCCGGAGTTTGGAATTTGTGCGCCCGATAGGCGACAGGCTCGCCCCCTGTCACATCTGGGACGGAACTAAGCTCGGCGAAATGTGGGTGGTTGTAGTTCGCTACTTCACCTCTGCCTAACCCTTCGGGGATACAGGCGTGAGCATATGTCGAGCAATGCACCAAACTACTTAACCAATTTCAATTTACTTTTCAGAAAAATATGAGAGTATACTCTCAGAAGAAGTTTTATTATAAAATTATCTCATATGAATGAAACTAAAGCCGGCTGAATAAGTTAGTTAAGTAAATGCATATTCTTTGTATATTTGACGTCTTTACTCTTTCTTTACTAGAGTTATGTCAATGTGAATAATAATGCGTAGAATTCTTTTTTTTTTCTTCCATCTTTTCTTGTAACTACTTTCACCCTCACATTAATATTTATTTTTTTATAACGAATCTGTAAACGTTAGCATTTTAGTAGATTCTTGACAAACTTTAAAAAAAAAAAACGAATGTCATTAGAGACATAAAGAGATAAAAATTTGCATAATAATATTGCAATATTCCATTCACCCTACTAGAGGGGGAGATGTCTACTCGATACTAAGGCGCTCCCCTCCCTCACCACCCCTCACTCGACGTGCAGTTTATACGCGTTCTTAGCGTCACTGCCTCTTCATAATATTACCCTAGTGAATGTATTAATAGTCACGTAAGATATATAAGATAAGATTTTAATATTTTAAGAACATACTACTTATTCTTATAAAACTTGCTTATTATAATATACTAGCTGTACACACGGTTAGCGTTGCGATTTCTCAAAAATATCTTCTCCTCCTTCCCGTAAATCAGCATATTAAATAGCAAAAAGGTGCAATTTTGTATAATTTTAACTTTTTATCGGTTTTTCGCATTTTACTCAAATGTTGAAGGGTTTGCGGGCCAAAAACTTCGGTATCCGATTCAATTAACTACTTGAAAAACTTGCTCGATTTAGATCCATATAAAATTTTCATCTCCATAACTGTAGTTCGTGATTTCTAACCGTTGTTAACAGTTTTTTTTCGCAATTTACAATAAATTTCAAGGGTGTACGAGGCAAGCGAACCTCACATTCGGATTCAACGTAACTAAATATATGAATTTACGGAGCACCTTTTATGTATGCCGGTGTTATTGTGGCATTATCGATGCAAGATCTTTATTGTCACGCACTGAGTTACATTACCGATAGGCGACAGGCTCGCCCCCTGTCACATCTGGGACGGAACTAAGCTCGGCGAAATGTGGGTGGTGTAGTTCGCTACTTCACCTCTGCCTAACCCTTCGGGGATACAGGCGTGAGCATATGTATGTGTGTATGAGTTACATTATTATTTCTTCTCGGAACTACAGACTTTTTGCTTCGTATATTATTATTTCAGTTTCAAGAAATGCATTTATTTTTAGGAATCCGACAGGAGCTGGATTGCATATAAGTGGCGCCAGCTTAATTAGGATTAGGATACTTATTAAGGTTTCGGAGCGCACTTGGTAAACTGGTCACAACTCCCATAAGAGTATTGTGGAATACGAGATAGAAGCAATAATATATCTCCACTTAACTAAACGCATAAATGCATTTCCCCACGTAAAAAAAATCTATTCTATGTTCATTTCTAGTAACAGTATCTAACTACGCGTCAAATTTTATTTACCTTAAGTAAGTCTTACCATCCTAGACCACATCGTCGTTTATTATCAGGTGAGATTGTGGTCAAAGAACTGAACCTATTCTGTGTAAAAAAATATATTTGCTTGTTTCTGCGCGTATGTCCGGACTTAACTCGAAAAAGCCTTGATTGATTTTGATGATACTTTGTACACGGGAAGTATATGTATGTCAAAGAGCAATTACAGGGTATACAGTTTTTTAAACAATTTTTAGAATTCGTAAAATACAATATTTAAAAACAATTCTGTGTTGCTACAACTAAAAAATGGGTTGACCGATTTTTCCACATTTTTGCGCGCATACAATCTTGATCATTTATTTATTAAATAATCAACATAATTATTAGAATTTATAAAGAAGACTTTTCTACCCGACAACATATCACGCTTTATTTAAAAATAAATGAAGGTGACCTTTAATTTGCTATTTTTGTCTGTCTGTATGTTTTTAGGACTGAATAAATCTCAATAAACCCAAAAAGGACCTGATCGATTTGAATTCATGTTGGTGTACGGGAAGCATGTATCGTCGGTAACAGATAGGTAACTCCAAAACAAAACACAATCGCGACATTTAATTCAAGACACGTAGACGAAGACGCCGGTACCTGCTAGTTAGTAATACAGATACGAAAATAACACGAACCAGCACTACTGTGTTAACGCAACTGTGTAGTAGTTCGCGTGTGTGGGGGGAAAAGGGAAATTGATTTCTGACTTATTATTTGCGGGTTGTACGGAGTGTGCCGGAGCGTACTGCCTCGCCGTGGACTCTCCCGACGTTGATGAAATATTCTGACACATGTATTCGCCTCGGGTTACATCTATATCGAGACATTGTCATCCTAAAGCCCCTCTGCCCCCAACCCCGCCCCTCCTCGCCGCCCTCGGCCTTCCTTGCTCTTTTACTGTCATATGAGTACCTTAACTTTTACATTTCTTCTAGTCACAAAAATCGCTATGAAAACTTCTTTTCTTTTTTTTTCATAAATATAATATATATTTTTTTTTTTGTCATATAAAAAACTATACAAATCGTAGTTTTAATAATGTTAGTGGAAGCATAGAGATGTGGGTTAATTCCAGACATCACTATCGTTCACGTAATGATCCACCCTGTAATAACCTTTTGAGATTAAAACTTGCTCGACATAATACTTGAACTTATTGTCAGGTAAATCGGTAATGTTACTTGGGATCTTATTGTAAAACCGAATACTATTACCTATAAAGCTGTTATTACACTTACTTAACCTAAAGCGTGGTTCCGGACAACTTGTCTTTACTTCTAGTATTAAAATTATGACGATCATTCACTAGATCTAGCTTGTCTAAATGTTTACGAATATGCATTAAGTTATGGAAGATGTATTGGGAGGGAATGTTTAGTGAATATAAGTTAGATACGATACACATATTGAGGTAAGAGCGTTTAAAGTTTTTAGTGGAAATTGAGAGGGGCGGTACTATTCTACATGTATTTCGACAAAACGTGTGTTAATTATTCGACTGATGAAGGCAATACTTTGCGGAAATCAATCATTAATATAATATGGTTGATTTTTTACGTTTCAAATGATTTTCAGCTGTCACATCTTTTGGAACCTGATTTGTTTATACTAATATGATTTAATAAATATGAATACATAAATAGATAGATCGATACAAATAAATAGAAAGACGTGACAGCTGAAAATCATTTGAAGCGGAGTTAGCGAAGTAAAAAATCAACCACATTATTTACGTATGTTAGTATTGAAGTTTCACGGTGATAGCGCAATTTGTTGTGCGGTTTGATTCCGCGTCAATGGACCATCTATCAAACTCTAAAATCAGCTTGAGCTTTCGATGAAAGAAAACATCGTGAGGAAACCAAAGCATCGTGGTATGGCATTTCCTGACAACGCCCGTCTTCAAGTTTGAAAACCTGTCACCAAATACAAATGGGTGTGTTCCGGCAGCATCACATGGAAACCAGTTCTTCTAGTCTTAGTGTGTTTGCCATCCTGGACTACATCGGCACTTAACGTCAGATGAGATTGTGGTCAAAGTATTACGTCAACTTCACTTTAATTCATTCTAATTAAAGAGAAATAATAAAATATTATCGGTAAGTAATGCAATCACCACGGTCACAGTTTCGTCTTACCAATAAACGCTTAAAACAATTTTCATATAATATCTTTAGTTCCGGATATAAATATTGTACTATATATTGTAATATAATTATGTAAATCGATAACAAACGGTAAAAGTGATAACGGTTTAGTGATAACGTGATCCTGTACCATCCACTTGACTTCAATTATTACAATGATAACTGAGTTTACCATGAAGCGAACACACACATTCATAGAATTTAAAGTAAACCAAAGAGAACGTTTTTTTTTACTTGAATTTTGATATTTATCCGGTAGACAATAAATTTTAACAAGAGCCTATAATCTTGAGCAACCCAATAAAAAATTTATCAAAATCCCGTCTGGAATTCTAACTCGATATCACCAAAATTTAATCTACGATACTACTATAATCCGTCTTTAAAAACGCCATAGATTGTAGACCGCCAAAAACTTTATATTATGCCTAACATCAATGTGCCTCTACGAAACTTTGTGACCACGCTTAAACTTCGAAAACACAAATAAAGAACGATATATTTTGAAATAGCTTTACTTACATAGATAACTGAGTATGACGAGTACGCTCGCATTAACGCTTAACAATTTAATATTCACTGGGATACATATCTTGGCAAGATTAAACGTATTTTTTTTTTGGATAACAGGATGAAATGGCGGCCTGTCATAGTTGGTACGTGTGATCCGCAAATCCCCATTAAATTAAAAGAAAAGAGTTACAGGGGCATGATATGGCCTTTTGTGAATAACAATTGGCACATAAGGTGACGGATGAAAGAGACTGTATGCAGTTTAGATGCGAATGTTGAGGTGGACGTGTGGGGTAATAAGGTGAATAGGATTTGGAAGTTAGGCACGATCGTCTTTACGCGCCGGAAGGAACGAGGATCTTGTAGGAAAGGTATTGGACATGTCTTACAGACAGACAGACAGACATACAGAGAACATTTTACAAAGTAAATATTTAAGACTGCTCAAAGAATATCATGTACGTATGAATTAAAAATAGTTACTTTTTCCTGTAAATTCTTTAAATGTTTCTCGAGTCATAAGCCAAGTAACGTATAGAAAGGTAGACGAGCGTGTCGCTGTATTTTATAATATCTAAGAACAGCATTTTTACCGCAGTTATTTTAAATATTATAATTTTATTCTAACCTTTAAGTATAACGGAGGCACAGGAGTGCTTTATTACTAATCACTCGATGTTTTCAGACCAATTAAGTGTTGCATAACTATAAACGGGAGACGAAGTGTTCATGTTTTGCTTATTTTTGATACGATAGGAGGCGAGGGTCTGAATCATAATAACATAAGGAATATTCACTTTGTAACGACGTCATAAAATCTGTTACATTTTCAATCTGGTCTTAACAGAATTATTGTTAATACGCGTTTAGTCACAGAGCGTGTCCATGTTGCAGTAAATATCTAAACTTTGTAATAATGGAAGTTTTCGAATACACGCCAGTTCGGTTATGTGCAAATGTGAAATAAACTTTAAAATTCATTTTCTCATGTTTAATTAATTTATTATGTCTGTCTGTTGACGGGACGGAGCCGCCAACTTTGTATAGTTTTAAAAGACGAAGAAACATTTCATTTTAATAATGGTTCCACATGTACATAATTTAATAAGATACCTATAGGTATCTATACTATAATCAGTGTATACATTTTATGTACTTAATGAAAATCGAGACATTTATGTTAAAGTTTCGAAGCACACCAACGGACCTATAGACAAATAAATAGTTAATATCCCGCATAGTTTATCTTTATGTCTTTAAACAAAAACGAATTAATAAGTAGCTTCCAGATATACTAGTTTCATAATAAATGTATTTACATACATACATACATATGCTCACGCCTGTTTTCCCCGAAGGGTTAGGCAGAGGTGAAGTAGCGAACTACACCACCCACATTTCGCCGAGCTTAGTTCCGTCCCAGATGTGACAGGGGGCGTGCCTGTCGCCATATCGGGCACAAATTCCAAACTCCGGGATGATACTGAGTAGAAAAAACCCAATATCACTTGACCCGACCCGGGGATCGAACCCGAGACCTCAGAACGGCAGTCGTATGTAATACAACTGCGCTACCGAGGCAGTTTGCATAAATGTATTTGTACTAAATATATCTGTCATCTATGTGTCTAAAAACTTTGTCTCGACATTCTCCATATTATACTGTATCCAAAATAATTCCTGATACTGAGTGAACCCGTGAAGCATTTTGAAACGATTATGGCGCAGTTGGTAGTGCGGTCGGATTTCGCGCCAATAGACGCGGTTTCAAGCCTACTTATCGGATTCTAAAATCTCCCTGAGCTTTCGGTAAAGAAAAGCATCGCTTGGTGGTATGGATTTTTTTAATATTGCCCGCCTGGATAGCTACCACACTGAAGTTTGAAAACCTGTCGCCAAATAGCAATAGGCCTGCTCCGACGGCATCGCTTGAGAACCAGTTATAGACTTAGTGTATTTACCATACTGGACCACATCATCACTTAACATCAGGTGAGACTGTAGTAAAAGCACTGAGCCTGTATAGTGTAAAAAGAACGCTATCATGAAAACAGGAAAAAAATATGTCTAAACTTTTCGTACAACGTTCGATTTTAATAAATCACCACAACACATTACCTTCCAATGTAGCACACGAACACTGATATCTTTAAAGGCATTTTACGTTAGCAAAATAATCCAGTGCAGCGTGAACATAATGCATCGCGTTATTGTGTTGTTTCCATGTGTTTTATTATATGTTGTCATTGTTTTGTGTGATAACGGTCAGTGAGGATTCCTTGTGTATATTTTAAATGATAAAACACACCAAGCATCTTTAGAATCGTTAAGAATTTATAAAGACAAATGTCCTATCTTGCAACGGATGTTGAAACAGGGCCAAGTTGAAAATTATGGCGTCCATAGGTTTGTGAAGTGGATTATTCTTGAAAGAGACTGTTTCAAGGAAAGTTGCAAACATGATTGTAACATACCTGATGGTGTGGAGTCATTGAATTAATGGTTTCCTATACTGTAATAGTATTCCATGAATAAATGGTTACCTATTTGAAGATTACGTTTATTAAGGTCACACATATCTAATACACTTTTTAACCTTCTACCATTTTACCTACCATTATTTGTTACATTGTTTTTGCTATGTATTTTCGAAAACTTTCGTGATATGTAGTTATTGCTTATTTATTTAATACAGCAATATAATCGGCCATTTATTGTAACAATTTTTAAAATCACTGAATGTTTCCACTTCTTAAAATGCTGAATGTCGAATAATATTACATTAAAATTATGTTTTATTGTTTACATAAGTTAGTATATAATATTCCAATAGCAAACAGTGTAGCCAACTTGCAGAATTGATATAAATAATGTTGACGTTGATGAAAGAGAAAAATTGTTACAAATTGAAGGAAGTCTTTATCTATACAAATCAATAAAATTGAAGTGTCTGTTTATAATATAAAAAAAAAACGACTTTTCACTAAATATATGTATATGAATTTACATACGGCACCTATACCAAAAACTCTTTTTTTTATTTTTGTCTGTGTGTGTTGTCTGTTTATTCCTGCTAATAACGGCTGAACCTATTTTGACGGCGTAACTTAGCAACTTTTGTTTTTGGAAATTAATTAGGACACGATTTAATCTCAGGAAATTTTTAACAAAATGCTATTCAATGCACAGTTTCACTTGCAAGTGTTTGAATTTGTGAGAAATATCTTTGCTTTCTGTTAGAAACGATAAAGTTTAGGGCCAATAGTGCCAGGTTGAGTGCCTTCAGCACTCACCCCCAAAGTCACGGTGAAACTGTAAAGTCCCTTCCGGTCAACAGCGTTAGCTAGGTTAGAAAACAGTCAATAGTGGCCATCAAAACATTATTTTCCATTGATTATTTAAATATCCGAGAACGATGAGGGTAGCCTATAGTGCAGTGAATCTATCGACAATCTACCACGAGTGTAGTTTTCTAGGTATGTCTGGATATACCACAAAGACACAATTTGATCTAGCAATAGGACGGGATTCTTACTAGGTACAAATACCCGCCTAATTATATGTCACCCTCTAGTGTTAAAAGCTGTCGCCAAACATCAATATGTGTGTTCAGGCAGCATCACTTGAAAATCATACTTCTAAGTTAAATATGTAAACATACCATATTGGACCACATCATCACATAATTATCATCAGTTGAGTTTATTATCAAAGCACTAAGAATACACAGAATAAAAAACCACCCCGTATCTTTTACAAGGCACGTATAAAGGGGAATTAACACCGGATTGCGCCAGGCAGTATTACAGGATATTGGTGACGCGCAGGGTTCCGCCGAGGAACTATAAGTACTTCCATGAAGTGATGTCATTGGAGGATGTCTCTTCGGACATCGAACAGAGTCGACTTGAAGAATCAGGAGTAAGTTGCATATTTGTTATTTAAATGCAGTTGTTCTTACTGTCTAATACTTTAGGGTGGCAGAATTTTTGGAGATAATGTAGATTTAACGATTGAGTAAATATAATGTGTAAAAATATACAGTTAAATTATGTTCGGGCCTAATAACACAATATTCAGTGCAGCCAATTCAGTAAGTATGCATGTAAGACTAAAACTGAAAATAAATTTATCTAAATGAATATCTGTAATATTAAAAATTCGTTAATTTTCTGTCCTTTGCACCTTTGCACCATAGAAGAAACTAACTGCATGAATATACTTTTTATTGTTTTAGTTAAAATTCCGCATTGTTGGAGGGCAGGCGATTTCCATCAAGCAGGTGCCCTATCAAGTGCTCTACGGGCTTTATTGTGGTGGAACTCTTATCGCTCCTGATTGGGTGTTAACTGCTGCTCATTGCAGGTACGAAATATTGCACCATTTTATGAAATATTATTATTCTTTCGAATTTCGTCATAATAACAACGGCTGTAAAAATATGGCAAGGAAACCTGAAAGTTCACGACGTCAAATTTAATTGTAATGACTCACCTTAAAACTATCAAGGCCATAGCATTGTCTTATCAAAATGATATTTTTTTAATAATCACAATAATACAATAGTCTTACTAGAGTTGTTTTAAGTTATATTTCCACAACACACACAAAGGTTTTCTGATAACAGATTACTTGACCTAACTGGTACATTGTCTGTCTTCACAAAGGAGTATACAGTAAAACTCAGGTGTAATAATTATTTACAGGGAAAAGGATAACTTTATCTTAGCCGGCTCCACATATCGTAGCAAAACAACACGGTATCCCATTTGCGCTCACTTCTTACATCCCCTTTGGGCAGCCGCTAACACCACACATCCTCATGACTTTGATTATCAGCTTCTGCTCTTGGAGAAGCCTGTTCCAGTCACGCCTAATTCTAGACCGATAGCTATCGGTGATTTACGTGATGTGTATCCTAGGCAAATGGTTGCCGTTAGTGGATGGGGTCATACACAATACAAGGTAAAAAAAATTATTAACTACTTCGCAACCATTCGATTCTGTATAAATTATGACACCTTTTTGTCTTAGTTCGTTTTTATGTTATTTCCAGGTCAAAAAAAGTACGGGTTATGTACAAACTTAGGGTTATAACGAAATCTCACCCAAGTTTAAGTCAAGATAAATACGGTTAGGCAAAGGTAGGGTCACTTGTGTTGCTTGTAAGCGCTTGGTGTCAGATTTTCATATTTGCTCATGTTGTAAATTTTCAGGATCATTATGGTTTATGATAGGAGATTATAGTTCTAGTTGAGCCAAAATTATCATCATAATAATCATTATTTAAAAAAAAATACATTTCATAAAAATGTCTGGCTCAAGAAATTACAAATAAATTTAAGTAAAAAGAGAAGTCCCTATGGTAAGTTTGGCTGCGAACCTCGGTTTATTTTGCCGCAAAACTGCAGAGCTCGTGCCGATTTGCTCTGGTGTGATTGGCAACATGCCACGAGGTAGTCTAAATCAGTACCTACTTAAGACTGACAAACGATAAGAATGGAGTACAGTTTATGCTTCTTTATACAGAGGTCTGTTGAGCAGTAGTTACCAGTATATATTAAATGGACGAAGAAAGTTACTAGCTAAGTTTATTAGACTATCTTATAGTAAATCAACTAAAACTGTATTACTACTAACTCTAATAGTAACACAAACTTTTGTTGCAGTTCATTTTACTAAATTTTCTTACATAGTAAGTAAAAAGTTATCGAAATAACGCAAAGTAATTCTAAAAGGCATACACTCACAAAAACATTATTACCATTTATCTATTGTAATTTTGTAAAAGCGATCCAATGTTACCTCATATTTTCTAACTTTTTGATTTATATGTCACTATCTATATATTTATTCGACATCTTACTCAAACTAATATGTAATCAGAACTTTTATGTTTGTTCTCTTATCTTTATATAAATAGGCAAAGAGAAAACAGTTCAGTATTTTTTTGTCCTCTGTCAATTATATTTCTTTTGTTTAGTAACTAATAACGAGTTTTAGTGTTATCAATGAAATATTTTAGAAATAGTTAGTTTCCTCAAATTCTTAATAAGAAAAAGAACTAAGCTTGAACGCAGGGAATACCCTCAGCTTATATAGTTTCAAATAGTTAACATTTTATTTTTATTAGCAAAGAACGATGCAAGACGTTATTCGAAGAGTTTACGTCCCTGTAATGTCTGATGAAGAATGCAAGTCTCTCCCCTTAGACAATTACAAGAAGATCACACCGAGAATGTTCTGTGCCGGATATATCAACGGTACAAAGGATTCTTGTCAGGTGAAATATTTTTGCAAGCTTCAATTTTGCCTTGTCAAATTTTAGAACTGTATTTTAAAACAGTTACCTAATCGATTAATAAGAAATTTTTCTGAGAAGTTTACAGCCGTAAGAGACTCACGAAACGGACCGTAGCGGAAGTGGAGCATATATGGTACCGCAGACGGCAAAGTTATCAGTCTCCTTTTCGGTGCAGATGTCATTATCGAAGGTTAAAAAATGCTACTGCTGTAGCAGCGTGGCTGACGCCTTCATAAAAATCCATTTAAATTGTAAAAGGCAACATCTATCTGTGTGTACGTTCGTTACTAGTATAAATAGCAATATTTTTCGCGCTTCGATAATGACATCCTTACCTGACTTTGCTCAAAAGGTAAATAATAACTTGGGTTAACCGCCGTACGCGGTCCGTTCCGCTTGTCTGTTACAGTTTTTTTAATTTCGATGACTATGTATGGTTACCTAAATGGCGTCATTTTAAATCCAATATGGGGAACTTCAAAAAATTGCAAACCACTTACTTTTTATTTATTACTTACATCGTATTAAATGAAAAGTCTTCCAATGAAATATACGTAAATAAAATGGCAACATAGAAAATTCAACTTATATTTAATATTCCACTTTAACTTCGGATTTTTAATAGATTCTTTTTAAAAAGCTTTTTAAATTAATAACTTGAATAATTTAGTAATAATCTATACTAATATTATAAAGAGGAAGGATTTGTATTTTTGTGTGTAACGAATAAACTTAAACACTACTGGACTGATTTGGATAAAATTTGGTATGGAGATAGTTTGAAATCCAGGGAGTGACAGGGAATAGTTTTTATTCCGAAAATCCCACGGGAAGGGGAACGAGTAAAACTGAAAAGAGCAGCTAGTTATTAAAAATTTACTAATAATATCTTACTGTTGTATCTATAAATCTTCTATTTTGTCATTTGTGATGCACATTTCTATTGTCGAGTCGAATTGTTAATTGAATTTTGGGAAAACATTTAATATCAAATTTATTTCATAATATACAACGTCACGTTGATGTTCATTTGTTTTGGTATCAGGGAGATTCCGGGGGTCCAGCGGTGGCAAGCGGTAAGCTCGTCGGTTTGGTTTCATTCGGCATCGGGTGTGCGGAACGAGATCAACCAGGAGTCTACACCATCATACCTCTGGCCAGGCACTGGATACGTAAAATAACAGGCCTCCCGCTTTAACCACGACAAAAAAATATATTCATAATCGCCATTATACATTTTTATTTCTTACGTAAATTTAGTAGTAAACAAATCTTTTCAATTCGTCATCCATGATTGAATTAGGACACACACAGAACTAAATACAATTTAGGAAGTTTTTACCCCAATGTATATATTATAACTTCCATCTAGTTTCTTTCAGAATACATTTTATTGATATTTAAATAAGATAAAATATTTTTCTATTAAAAAAAAAAAAAAAAAATTTGTAAAACAAATATTATATTTAGGGAACCAATTAGTAAACAATAAAAATAGAATATTATGAAAAACAAAGGTATTTTATTACCCAAGATTAGCTGCTAATTCTTTGATTACAGTCTTATATTTAGTACGCTGAAAGAACAACCAAACGTTACCAACAATCAATGTCATCTGTTAGATAATTTCTTTTGTCTGTTAACCAGGGTCAAATTTAACGTCCCAAGGAAACCACCTCGAGCAACACGATTTAATCTATTTAGCACAAATTATTATCGGACAAATTTAGGTCTTTACTCTCCTCTAAATAGAATAATCTCACAATATAACAAAAAATCTAAAACTAAAAATATAGACATTTTTCAAAACAGCCTTTAAAATGTATAAATCTAACTACTTACGAAAGTGATACTAATGTTATATATTATTATATATATACATTTATTTAAAGCCTAAAATTAATGTAAGTTTATTCCACTTTTAATTTGGAGTCGTTTTTTTTTTTTGAGTAATTTAAACTTTATCCATTCTAATATTCAACAGACTTATTTGTTCTTTTGTATCTTTTTGGTTTGCACAAGCTTGTTTTCAATATATAATTCAACGTAATCACTTATAATTAAGGTTGCATTTATCACGTGTCCTCAAATTGTTCATTGTACATATCTAAATCAAAATGTAAATTTTGTTAGTATTCAAATAAATAAATAAATATAAATCTATGTATAGGCTTTTCACAGCTTTATGTATGGATTAAGAAATAAAAAAAACGTGCGTTCTTATTAAATATGTGTTTAATTTTTTTTCAATTTACAAAACGCTTTGTCGCCGATTTAATTTAAATCTACGATTGGTTCGTTGTGATTGCGTTCCTGTTTCAGCGATCCCGCTGAGTCGAATATGACAATGAACAATCTATTTAGTTTTAAAAATAAATACGAAATTTATTATCTCTGTCGATGTTGTACCTCATAGGATCTTTTTTTTTAACGGAATAGGCTCAGCGCTTTGACCACGATCTCACCTGATGTTAAGTGACAATGTGGTCCAAGATGGTAAACACGCTAAGCCTAGAGGTACTAGTTCTCAAGTGATGCTGCTGGAACACACCTGTTGGTATTTGGCGACAAGTTTTCAAACTTAAGGGTGGTAGCTACTTAGTCGGGCATCATTAGAAAATGCCCTACAACCATGCGATAGTTTCCTTCACCGAAAGCTCAGGCCGATTTTAGAGTCGGATAGGTGAGGATCGAACCCGCGTCGATTGACACGGAATCCGGCCGCACTATCCGCTGCGCCATCATCGCTTCGAAATCGATTTTAGATTTTATTGATGAGAAAAAAACTAGACTATTCCTTTAGTGCTTAAGTGATTTGTAAATTAACAAATAAGTAAAGGTGATTTTACCATAAATAATAATAGTTGTACATTACAAATAACGCACAGCCGACTATTTCTATGAAATTTTTTTAAAAGTTCTTAATAAGTGTTCAGGCAACACCATTTAATCTGTGCCCGGTGGTTTTCGGTGTTTCGACGCTTGGTGGGGCCCTTCTCTCGCCAACGGTTTTTCGTATTAGCGACACGGTCTCCACGGAACATTTTTTAATTTAATCGATTTTGGCTATTGTTTCGACTTATTTCAAGCGTAAAACGTGTTAAACGTATGTGTGTGCTTGCATATTGAAAGTAGCGATAGTGAAATCGGTTACGGAAAAGAACGGCCGCTCAACAGCAAGGAGTCGCAGCAGACGGAGCTGTGCATTGCAGCAAGGCGAAGCATCTGCATCGGCACACCAGGTAAGTCGACACTGTTTCTACTGGACGCGGTTATTGGTTGGTGAGCCTGAACAGTTGATAAAGAGTAGGAAGTCTCTAGGATCGGCGATAAAGCTATCGATTTAATTAAAGGTCCTTCGATTCGGTCATCCTACAGCCCCAATATTATCCACATTAGTCTCAATTTGTATATAAATGGCTTATATTAACTATCTATCTGCTTGTAACGTTCCCGTGTAATCTCAATTAAAAGAAACTGGGAATCATTTGTTTATATTCAAATAGAATTGCGAACACAATCGGTGACCCCACAACGATCAGACAGTTGATTTTTCTTATTACTACATAAACCATTCACATATTCAGACCTTCTTGGGAGTTGAAGAAGCATCGTTTTTGCAGATACACGTCGAAATACTTTGTAGAAAATCGTGGCGAGTATTTTTTACTACAGAATTATTGTAGGCACGTAGTAATGCTCGAATGATTAATGGTAGAGGAATAGCTAATGTTTGGCGGTTTGCACGTTACGTAGTATCGTTATGTATTCAAAAATATACAATTAAAAACTTCACAGCGAATTTATATTTATTTACCTTATGTCTATGAATTATTTTACACCCTAGTTTGCCTATATTAGTGGATTGTATGCGCGCAGTCGTATTTCGCGTCAATAGCTCACCTATCCAACTCTAAAAGTAAGCTTAAGCCTTCGGTGAAAGAAAATATCGTGAGGACACCATAGCGCGATGGTAAAGCATTTTCTACGCTCAACTTTGAAAACCTGCCGCTAAATACCAATAGGTGTGTTCCGGCAGAATTACTTGATAACCAGTATCTCTAAGCTTATTGTGTTTACCATCCTGGACCAGATCGTCAATTAACATCAGGTTAGATTGTGGTAATAATATTGCGATGGAGTCTATACAGTGTTAACAAAACTAGACAGCTCATAGCTGTCTAGACTGTGAACAGAAATTAAAACTAGAAACACTAGGAAAACTATTTTTATATTATAGTATGAATCCTAAAATTTCACAATTTGCTATTTGAAATTAAAAAGCTTATAAAGCACCAGTACTTAAACACCATCTTATGTTTGATATATTATAGCATGTTGACGGCTGATGTCATAGCATTGTCGGTAATGCGAATCTATAAGTTTTTCGCTTACTGAGAATCATTCTACGGGGCTAAAAAAATTTTAACTTAAAAAAAAACCTATTTAGAGTAAAACAAGTATTTAATAGCATTCTTAATATAAAACCGAACTCATAAGCGTAAACATATCTCGCCAATTATAAATTTATAGGTTTTATTATCTATTTCCTTATTCTGTAAATTTTACTCTATTTAAAAATGAAGTTATAATTTTAGTGAATGTCACATTTGACGAATACGATTTCGAAGACTCACATACTCCAGTGTTGCCACTTGGTAAGTTTTTGTCCAAAAACAATCATGTTAAATTAACTCCGCTAAATAACTTTATAGTACATACAATAAAACAAACATATCCAGTCAACTTATACCATTGTTTTTGTGATCATTTTTCAGGAGTAGATTACAAAAACACTTCGTATAAAATGTAAACTGATATATTGATTTCAATAATCTCTCACAGAAAGAACAATGATGCGTATTCTATGATTGTACATCTATCCCGACGGTCCCGAACGAAACATTGACCCGTATGTATACGGCCACATCTGCATTCAAGGCGGCCGCCCGCAAGTGTTTTCCAACCGTTTTCGCATCTTCAAACGAAAGCCAGCCACTTCGTATGCGCGGGGACATGGCTCTGATTTATTTGTAGGGGGCACCAGCGTGAGGAAGAGGGGGATAAACGTGACATCCCTTTTATTTATTTACGACACATGCTGTGATTTGACAGCATTTTTGATATATGACCACTAGAACAGCGAATATTTTTGATAATAGTTTCTTGTATATTTAATATTTTCTTTGAGGAAGTAGTCATGTTTGTTTGTTTTTCTAATAGCTTTTTTGCAACTTTGTAGAAGTTTCAAGTGTGGTATTTTACTTCCAGCTTAATAATGATGATCAAAATAATTGTGTCCATTTAGGGATTGTAATTCTGATATGCAAACGTTTTCCTTCATGTAGGTACACTAATTTATAAACGAGTTGCTCTTATCTTTACATTCAATTGTAATAATGAGAGAGAGAGAGAGAGAGATATCATCCTTTCGATGTAAGATATCAAACTTTTGATGAATTAAGTTTCACCCATTAACGATGGCAACATATAAAAGCATTGCCTAAAGCAGTGACGTCACGCTGTTATGTTCAGACCATAGGACGAGTATAAAAACAGTACAAAAAATACTTTTAGATGTTTAAAGGTTTCTTTTTTTATTTTATTTTTTGTTCAGTATTTTGACCACAGTCTCACCTGATGTTAAGTGACGATGTGGTTCAGAATGTTAAACATACTAAGCCTAGACGTAATGGTTCTCAACATAGCTAATAGTATTTGGTAACAGGTTTTTTTAAACTGGAAGATGGTAGCTATCTAAGCGGGCATTATTAGCATATAGGGCATATTTTACCAAGCTAATTTCTTAAACTCCTAGTAAATTAGGTCCATCTAACTTGACGAAGTTTATGCACATTTTTTGGATAAAATAACAAATAATTATGTAATATAGGTTCTTTATCCAATTTGGGCCCTGAAAAGGCGCTCATGAACGTCAAAAAACTACCACCAGTTCGGAAAACAACCCAGTCGAGAAGAAGCGGCAAGAACGATCTGGTTTTTTTATCATGGTTTTTTTTTAAGTTATTAAAATTATACAATTTATAAAAAAACAATTAACGGTTTTAGCGAAAGCACAAAGAAAGGTGTCACTTCCAGACATCACTATCGTTCACGTACTGATTCATCCTGTAATATCCTTTGGATATTAAAACCTGTTTGACATAGTGTTTAAACTTATCGTCAGGTAAATCGGTATTGTGCTTTGGGACCATGTTGTTGAACCTGACATTATTACCTAAAAAGATTTTATTGGTCTTACTAAGCCTAAAGCAAGGAAGGGCTTGTTTGTGATTACTTCTAGTATTAAAATTATGCCGGACGTTTGGTATATCCAAACTTGTTTTAAATTTTTGCAGACGTCCATTAAATTCTCTAAGATGTATTGAGAGGACAATGTTAATATATTATATTCCTTAAACTTATTCTTTAGTGATTCGCGAGGTCCCAAACTGTAAACGGCTGGAACTGCACGTTTTTGTATTAAAAATATGGAATCTATTTCAGCTGCTGTCCCTCACGGCAAAATACCATAAGACATCAAGCTATGAAAATAGGCAAAATAGACTAACCTGGGAGTAGCAACATCTGTTAATTGTTAAATTTTACGAACTGCAAACGCCGAGCTTAACCTTTTCGCCAAAGCTTTAAGCTTTAGTTTTGGAGACTGATTCGGATACATGAAATCTTATGTATTTGCATAGAAACGTTAAGAGAAAATCATAAAAAATCATCAAAATCTATCCTAATAGAATGAAGTGTCTGTTTGTAATTTCAAATGTCAAAATGTTTTTTTACTAAATAGATTATAATGTATTTACGAAACCTATACCAAAAATACAATTTTTAAATTTTTTGTCTACCTGTTTGTTCCGGCTAATCTCCGGAACGGCTGGGCGGATTTTGACGAGATTTATTTTGGTAGATAGCAGAAGTTATTCCGGTAATTTTAATTTTCGAAAATATTTAGTATTCCGCGTAAAAAAATGAAAACTTAAATACAATCCGATACAATGCACTGTTTTACTGCCTGATATTTGATTTTGGAAGATATATCTTCGCTTAAAGTTAGTATCAAAAATATTTGGAAAATAGGTAGGGTTCCATATAAAAAAAAAAACTCTATTACGCATTGAAAAATGTATGAAACGAGTACGAATGTATTGAAAATGTAAAAACTAGTTATTTAATATAATGAAAGTTATAACAAATTATTACTAAGTATCATTAAAGCTAAATCTAGATCATACAAAAGCTTTGCGGAGACACGTTAAGTGCCATTTACCGGGGGCTCCGGTGCGATTTCCCCCCGGGCGACTCTTTCAAGGGGTAAATTAAAAACTTTCGCATTGTAACAACGGCCGCCGCGACACTATGCCTTCGCATTTCTATTAATAAATATCTTCACCATGAAAATGAACTGAATACTTTTAATAGAGAGATTTTATACACTGCCTCGTAATTTTTAATCCATTTTAAATAAAGAGTTTTTTTTTAATTAAATTCAATTATAATATATCACCACTTGATTTATACTATCACTCAATACCTTTTACATACTTATCATTCTTCATGTAATCAAAGACCCGGCTTCGATCCCCGTATATGTCATGCACAAACCACATGAACTAATTATTAGCATAAAACAAATTTGTACTTAAATTTTGGGTAATATTTTCTGCAATGTATATAATTATGTGATTACTTTGAGGAGTGGTAGGGCTTTCGCGACCACCAGACACTTAGTAAAATTCCCGCCATAGTTAATCGTAAAGGTGCGTTGAGTGTCCGGCATTAGCTAGTAGTTTTGATAAGTTAAATCCAAATAAAAAATTAGGACCTTCGAAGCAAGTCAAACCACTCTCATCTAAAATTAGAAAAATATCGTAGGTTTAAAATCTTTAATACGTCATTAGTTCTTCTAATTATTCATTTTTGCGAACTTTTCTATATAGTGGTAACACCACTATTTATATTTTTAGCTGTAGAGTGAGTATGATAACTCGCTGATATCCGAAATCTCATATAACATTTTCACTTCAGATGTCCGAAAGATTACAGGAAAAAACACCGGTTTACCAAGATTTTAAGTCGCGAGAATCAAGCAGTGTAACGAACATTTGCATACATCTTCTCCGCCTTTAAGAAGAATTAAAGCGTTATTAATTAAAAAGAATCCATTATTAAGAGTCTGAAAAGTTTTTAATTTAGCCCGGGAAGAGTCCCGCTCCCCGGGGAAATAAATCCGAGGTCTCGGTAATGACGTCGCCCTGGCTCGCCGGCTCGATGTCTTTTTTTTGGAAAGATGAGATTTTTGTATCGTGAAACGTATACTTTAGTACCATATCCTATTGTCTATAATAATTACAAATAAATTCAATAGTATACAAATATATTTATATTTATGTTCGTATCCTTTAAAGAATCCTAAAGGTTTAACTAAAATTGTAGATTTTTTATACACATTTATTATGTCTTGCATATTTTGAACGCGTGGGATGGTTACAGAAGATTGTGTCAAAGATCAAAGCATTCCTTTAATTTAATTTTATCAAACACATGAATTTATTACTTATTAATAAAAGTGTCTTTATAGAAGTATATTTTAAGAAATAGATTCGAAAGGAGCTTTACTTTCTAATTTTTTTTTAAATTTCTTATACACTAATGAGAGAGAGTGGTGATATTTTTAATTGCTTTAATATGTCGATTAGCCAGAAAAATTAGACAATAAGAAAACAATGGAAAGCTGACGTAAACGCCAGGTTAGTGCTCACTATGGTGGGCAGGAAGTATATCCTGCCCCCCGGACTTTTGACCGTAGGTCATGCCTCCCTTCGGGGGGGTGGGCGTAAAGGTGGTGGGGGGCATTCACCCCTTTCCATCCCCATTGGGCCATTGTACGGGCGAGGCCCGGTGGGATCGCCGCAGGGGGCGACGCGGTGGCATGCCTTGCAATCCCGTATCGCCCCCATCCCAAATGCCGCGGACGGCCCCGGGGGGTTTTAGTGGGTATTTCCGGGCAACTCTCGCCCGGGTGAGTCCCACACAGGCACGGAGTTCGTCCTTACCTATTGCATTGGGGGACTCCGGTCTCACTAATGCAATAGGTAAGGGTAGTGCATAAATGCATTTCCCCCGACAAAAAAAAAAAAAAAAAAAAAAAAGGTTAGTGCTCACTGGGTTAAGAAAGGTGCAAGAAACTAAAATTCTATATTTGCAATGAAAAAAAGACTTAAAGAGACTAATCATAACAGTTGCGAATAATTGGAAATAAAGTCGTTCAAATACGTAACATAATTAGAAATTACACAGGTATATATATACAACATAAGTAAATACTGACGCGATGATGGCGATAATGATGAGTAAAATGATTGGTCAGGACAGGAACAAGGAAGTCGTGCTCTCACCTGTTCCTCAGAAGCAGCAAGTGCCATCGATGATGTAGATCCACTCGCAGCCGCCCGAAAGCAACCGCTATAAAACAAGGCTTCTAACAACTACACACTTCAAAACACAAGTGAAGAGAAAAGGTCCACACACCTTTTTTATAATATTAGCATAGATATTATAAGAGTATAAGAGCAAGTCTTAAACGAGCAAAGCTGGGTTGCTAGAAGTAGTAGACGGGGAGAAGACGCGGACGTTTATCGCTGATAATGTAGATGACAGGGAAAGGAAGTGGCGTTACCAAGTTACGTTAATATAATATATCCTGTTCAACCGCTAGCTCCAACAGAAGCATTGACATTTTCATCGAACTAGTGTTGTGAACGCAGAAAATACTGAATCGAATATTGTGCTACTCCTGTGTACGTAATATCCTCTATATCTGTCTAACTAATTCGAGATAACAAATAAACCTGATAAAAGATATGTAAAACATCGTATTTAGTTCACCTGAAAATTTGTTAATAAAAGGCCAATGCCATAAAGGGTCCTTCGTAAAAGTTGTTTCTGCTATCTAGATGTGCAATGTGATACAATTATGCTGGACTTTTGTGTCGTCTCATATTATCGTTGATACTCGAAGCCTTTTTATCGGAACAGCTAACCTTTTTTTTCTTTTTTCTTTTTTTACGTGGAGAAATGCATTTACGCACTACCCTTACCTATTGTATTAGCGAGACCGAAGTCCCCCAATACAATAGGTAAGGGGGCACGGAGGGACGAATTCCGTGCCAGTGTGGGACTCGCCCGGGCGTGTCGCGCCCGGAAATACCCACTAAAACCCCCCGGGGCCGTCCGCTGCATTTGGGATGGGGGCGACACGGGGTGGCTTTCGCAAGCACCGCGTCGCCCCCTGCAGCGAACCCACCAGGCCTCGTCCGTGCAATGGCCCGGTAGGGATGGAGGAGAATACTTCTCCTCCACCTCTTAGCCCGCCTCAGAAGGAGGCACGACCGTCAGGTCGACAGTCCGGGGGGAATACAGTCCGGGGGGAGAACAGCTAACCTACAGTCATTGCTGAAGACTTACTTCTCTATAAAGTAATTGTAAATGTATGTGGTAGAATCAACTCCGTAAAACAGTTCATGATTATTGATAATTTTTGATATTTCTATATCACTGACGAAATGTAATAATTCACCTATATCTACGCTATAAGAAATAAATGCTTCGAAAATGAGAAACTTTCCACCGGCACGTATTTTGAAATGTTATACGGGAATTTGTTAAGAAACTCATTACTCATACATAATTTTTATAAATCGCTTTTAGGGAGAAATTTTCAAGTCTCGAGCGAAACGTATGAGCGTAATTTAGTAAATCTGTGAAAGGTGTTCTCACGAAAACCGTTTAGCTTAAAAGCAAATGTAAACTCCTTTTATAAAGAATATCCTGACACCGTTCACTATTCTAATACTTTCCATTGTTACGCATCGTTTTTACTACAGACCACACCAATTCACTAGCTCCATTAAAATTAACTGATAAAATTAATTTAACACACTACTGGTTAAACATTATTAGTAAAACTGTTGACCGATCAATTATGAAAATATCTGAACAACATGGAATAATAATTTTAAAATGTACATTTGATTTTTGATATAGCTAACACAAGCACATGCATCAACATTGACCATGTCAAAACCCTTCAAATTCAAATTAATAACGTTTTTATTTGGCGTAGTCAAAATAACATGCTGCTAAACTCTGATAAATGCTACTTTATTAAATTTTCCAAAAAAATAAATCCTATACAAGCTGTTTACTATATCAATAATGTCCCATTAGTTGAGGTCTCCAACATTCGTGATTTAGGGGTAATTATGGACAGTCAGTTAAGTTTTCGGTATCATATTTATGAAATTATATGTAAAGCTGCCCGATTGTCAGGTTTTATCTCTAGACAGCTCAAATCGTATGGCGACCCAAAGGTTACTATTTCAGTGTACAATGCGATCATCTTAGAATATGGAACCCAAGTGTGGAATCCATGTTACGAAGTACACTCAAATAAAATTGAGCGAGTACAAAAGCGTTTTGTATATCATCTAGTTTATTCACATAATAAATGTGGAACTTTAAATTCATATGAAGCTAGACTGACTCATTACAAAATGAAAGAACTATATAAAAGACGGAAGGCTGCGGATATTATCCTTTTGTATAAACTAATTCATGAGATTGTTGATTGCGAGGACTTGCTTGGGAAACTAAATTTTGAAGTACACCGGTCTAGCAGTCGCGTAATTAATAGAAAAACTTTCTTCATATCTCAATGCAAAACCAATGTTGGACAACATTCTCCATTGAACAGAACGTTTTCGAGTTATAATGCCATAAGACACAATTTTGATATTTTTTCCTGTTCTTTACCATTAGCGAAGTTAAAACTAAGATCGTATAAATGAACATAGATTGTAATGTACAGTAATGTTATTTATCCTATGCAAGCTCTGTTCACTTTTTGAAGGCAGGTGCCATACTTAATATTTGTAAAATTACTGTATATATTGTACTTTATTCGGCATGCTGTCTGGTTTCTGAACCTAAATAAAAAAAAAAACATTCTATATAATTTAGAATTTATAATCTATTTACAATTTATAATTTTATCAAGACAGTTACGTACAGTAGTACGTTACTACTCCTTAGTAAATTAATTGTTTACAGTATTTTCTCTTTGGTCAATTCTTTTCGTTCATGTAATGTACGAGTGATCTCTCACAGCCAAAGAACATGCGTTAAAAGACATGACGCTAATTAAGATTAACTGCATACTAGTCTTGAGATACCGCGCATGCGTGCAAACTTGCTCCCTCCGTAAAGTTTTACTTGTAAAGTGCTAACTGTACATTTATTTAGATAGTCATCACCCAACATGACAGTGTAATCACCTAAGGGTGGTATTAACTGATTTTAATTAGTGTTCAAATTATTTATCCCGATGATTATGTTGATGTAATTTTATATTAGAGAAATATGAATCATATTTATATTATTTGAATCAAAAACGTGCGGTGGTTTCTTTCTACAGCAGTCCCATTTCAACTAAAAGAAACGCGGTGAAAATAAAAACATCTTGAACTATTTGTTACACGCCTATTTATAAAGAGATTATAACCTATACGCCTATTTATATTTCACAGTAAACCTTTAAAGTATTACAGTTTAAATTTCAGAAGTGGTGAAATTTTTAACCGTCACACGGATCAACTCTTACTTATGAATGTTTTTTTGCATACATAACTACAAACATCTAATATTTAATTACAAACAAATCTTGTGTGAAGACTATATGATAACTGTACGCCCAGAAATATTACTGCCTTCAGCTGTATTCGGACTGGCTAAACCGAGAATAATAGAATTTTAAAAAGAAAACGAATATTTTTGCAACACTCAATTCTTTATAAGTTTAACTATCTGTTAGTTTTACAGAAAGGTTTCCAGATATAGCAAGAACTGCTACGAAAATAATAAAACAAAACATCTTTCCGTCAGTTAATCGTCTGAACGAGACATTTAACGTTGTTAATGACATCGGGCCGAGGTCTTTCAATGCTCTTACCGAAGCTTTCGATTAAACCTGTTAACATTGTACGGTCGTTAACATGTTTCTAGTTTACTCTCTGTAAATTAGGTGTATTTTATTATTTATAACTTGTAGTGCATCTATATAAATAAGTCTGTGACATCAAAATAACTTTTGACTAAATACACCGACCGTACAATTGACGAAACCAAAAACAAAATATTATAAATCATTGTGTTTTTTCTGGCTGTTTGTGTGTTCCGGCTAATTTCCAGAACAGCTGGACTGATATTTACAGAACTTTTTCGCCAGATGGCTTTTCAGCCAAGGACGTTAAGGGACGTAAATTAGTTTACGTTTATTTAAAAAAATAATTAGGATACTGCGTAAAAAATTAAAATTCACAAAAATGTTGAACGAAATACGATTCAATGTCCAGTCTTACTTGCAAGTGCTTAAATTTGTTGGAAATATCTTTACTATCTTTTGAGAAAAATTATTAGGGTTTAGCGTAAAAAACGATTTTGTACTCGTAAATAAATCTGATTTAATTATTAGTTATATTAGCAAATCTTTCTGTTAGTGCTAAATTAATCTTGGGTATGTACAAAAAATATGGTTCATTCTTTTCAGTCATTATTTAAAAACTACGCAGTCAATAGTTATGTATAAAATATAAAGAACGATACGCGTACGGAGCCGCGGGAACAGCTAGTATAATATATAAAATAGACATCTTTGATTTAATTTTTGTTTAATGTATCTTTGATTTATTAAATGAAAGGTTCTGGAAAATGGTAGCTTGTCAGTCGAACACTTGAACGTTTTCCATCACAATGCTAAAGTCTCATTTATATGTCTTTCTTAAATTAAATCTTTTCACTATAGGATTATAAGCTGACTCTGTTGGTACAACGACTTATTATAAATTTTTAATCGCTTCAAAACTATTAATACGCAACCTACTTTAAGTAGCCAATATATTATTATTCTTTGTGTAATTAATAAATGATTAGTATTTGCAAAAAGCTTTCTTTCACAAAAGAAAATAAAAAGAACATTATTTAAAAAATTAGTCACATCTTTCTGAATACTATTGTAATTAGACCCTCATCATGTTTACATGCAAGTGTGAAGGGATCATTAATTCTCGCCGTAGCCGGAGTGACAAGCAACGCGTCTGACGCAGCGGGTTCACCCTTAGAAAGCGGCTGTTGTAGTTCGGACATTATTCAATTATATTCAACAGATTATTTTAATTTCAAAAATACTCATTTATAAAAATAAAATCCTTAAATGATCGTAGAATTATCAGTGTTATTTGTTGAGCTAGTTGAAAATTTTAATGTTTACAATCAGACAAAATAAGAACTAAATGTTTCTGGAACCGACTAGTAAACATTTTGAAATAAAAAATAAAAGCTGAGATTACACGTATGTCACGCAACATAATGTAATGTCTGTCTGTCGGCCTTTCTGTTAAGGTTCTTATAATTCGAAAGCAATTTTTTTTTACTTTATATCATTAACTTTTAGTACGTATATATTTTATTAATGTTAACTAACGATAAGAAGTCAATGCAATGAAAAAAAATTAACGCCATTAATTTATTATCCTCTAATTAGCCGCACTCTGATGTGGTGTGGTAGAAGGTGTAGTGACCAACATAGAGAAAGGAATACTTAGTTGGTTAGAGCATGATGAAAGTATGGATGACAAAAGGTTGACGAAACGAATTTATAAGGCGAGAGTTTGAGGGCACGTCGGTAAGGGTCGACCTAGACGAACGTATTTTGACCAAATCATACACGACATAAATAAAGGCCATGTGAAAAGTATCCATCATCGGCAAGCACACATGGAATACTTGAAAGCGATCATGAAAGTGAAGAAAGCGAAAGAGGTGTGTCAAGATCGGAGCAAGTGGAAGGACGTAATCTCTGCCTACCCCCACGGGAGAAAGGCTTGATACTATGTCTATGTGTATGTAAACTGCGTAATAACCGTGTGGTGCTGGCTAAGAATAATACCAACCCATACTTTACCGTGGATTTCATAAAAGGCGACTAAGGGATACCCCAGGGGATGGGCAGCATCATCCTAGAGTACCAAAAACACCTGACTGCGATCGCCAACCCGCCTGCCAAACGTGGCGATTATGGCAAATTCCCCTTTTTTTTTGGGGAAACCTGTATCCAGCAGTAGACTCTTTCGGTTAAATCAATCAAACTTGCATAAACCGTTAACTAATTTTAAAAAACTCTTAAATTAAATCGATTAAAAATACTAGTTTTCTAGAAGTGGTCGAAATTTTCGAAAATTTGTTAAACAAAAAGCAAACTTTTCAACATGTTATATTAATTAATTACTATAAATTATACCATTTTTTTATATTTCAACATAAATCGTTATTCTCATGTTTTTTTTTTTCTAATAGCAACAATATTTTAATCATAAGTTTTAAATAGTTACAAGTACATAATGAAAGAATGATCATAAGGATCAGAATGTTACCCCATAAAGGTGACGGACGAAAGAAGATTACATGCAGCTGAGATGCGAATGTTGAGGGGGATGTGTGGGGGAACAAGAATGGACAGGATTAGGAATGAATATATTAGAGGAAGTTTGAAAGTGGCGCCAATAACACACAAGTTAAGAGGCGGTCGTTTATCTTGGTATGGTCATGTGATGCGCAGGGAGAAAGAGGATGTTGTAAGGAAGGTATTGGATATGAATGTGGACGGTTACATGGGAAGGGGAAGACCAAAGAAAAGATGGATGGACTGTGTGAAAGATGATATGTTTAGAAAAGGAGAGAATGCGGAGATGATAACAAATAGAGAGGAATGGAAGAGGAAGACATGTTGTGCCGACCCCAAATAAAAATGGGAAAAGGGTAGGGAGATGATGATGATGATGAAGTACATATTATATCAAAATGAATAATGGTTGTAAAGTTTACGCGAAACAGAATTTAAACGTAATTATATTCTTCGCTAACACTATGACAATATCATCTAGATAGCTGAGTACGTACGAACCGCTTTTGAAATTAAATTCGATATCACCTAGAAAGTTATTGTGAGAGATCAATGGACTCTCCGGGACAATGTTTTCGGATTAAACAGTTACTCGAGGTGGAGGCAAAGACAAAACAACTCATTAATCATCTCTCTACGAGAGGTATTAGCCTTGACGTTTCTAACACCTACAATTAATTAGGAGTAAATTAACTTTCGAACGACGTTTCTTTTGTTTTACAGTTGGAGATTATTTTATACTCATTTACCTAAAGTATGATATTTAGATGAAATTGTCGCGAGGACAATTGACTTAAAATTTAGATGAATAAATATATAATAAACCGAAATGAAAATATGAAAACAATAATATATATAAAACCGAAGGTTCTCTTCTAAATAAAATAGGTATAAAATCAAGTAATAAAAAACCTTTTTTTTTTTTTTTTTGACGGGGGGAAATGCATTTACGCACTACCCTTATCTATTGTATTTAGGGGATCAAAGTCCCCCAATACAATAGATAAGGGGGCGCGGAGTGACGAGCTCCGCGCCAGTGTGGGACTCACCCGGGCGAGAGTCGCCCGGAAATACCCACTAAAGCCCCCCGGGGCCGTCCGCTGCATTTGTGATGGGGGCGACACGGGGTGGCTTTCGCAAGTACCGCGTCGCCCCCTGCAGCGAACCCACCGGGCCTCATCGTGCAATGGCCCAGCGGGGATGGGGGAGTGTACACACTACTCAACTCCACCTCTTCGCCCGAAGTAATAAAAAAACCTAGCCAGCATAGAAACTAGTCCCGTATAGCACTGCAATAGTTTTACCAGAATATGTTGTACGTACGTCTGTATCGGTCATAGTAATTTTCCGATCGTCTATGATCTTTGCAAAGTCTGCACGGTATAGTGTTGCCAGATCTTCTATTGTCCATCAATTTACCATGTTCAATAAATTGCCCGTAGAGTGTCGCTTGTTCTTCATCTTGCGTCTTTATATAAAAATGCAAAAATTGGTCTAAAGATTGCTCCGTTATCTTACGTCCTAATTATATTTTATAACATTACACTTGAAATTTTGATATTGGCATTGTTTTCCTTTTTATTAATCATATTAAAATTCTGTTGTTTCTCGACGTTCTAAATTTTCAAATTTTAAATGTTCTTTCTTAAACGGCCTCCTCAATGAATCCAATAAAACTCATATTACATTAGCAGAAAACACGGATAAGATATACGAGTACTGACAGTTGACATGAATAAACTCATAGAAAACCTACGGGTTTTCTTAATGAATTTAATAAATAAATATTATGGTGATATATAAATAATAATAATGTAATAAATATAACGAATATAAATTATTTTAAAACCAATCATTATAAAATGTTTCAAAATATGTGTAATATTCAGCATTAGATGAAAATGGTTTTGCATGGTAGATGTTTGTACCCGATGATCGAACTTTCATACAAATGAAACCAAAAGTAGATAGTGTTGTCTTATGGTCATTAATACCTCCTATTGGTAACTATGGGTGAGTGTGACCTTCATTCCTACCCAGTAAAGACAGCTATGTCGTGTATTTCACGAAATCCTGGCGCAGACCGATTATCAATAATTTCCGAGGAGTACATACTCGTATATTAAATAAAGTTACTGTATTTTCTCTCTGCCCTCCTATTTTATTAGGTGTAAATTTTAGCTTACTAATTACAAGTACTTACTGCTTATAGAATTTCGTAAAGATACTGGACAAAACATTAGCTTATTATATTTCGGGAAATGATATTGGGGATAGCACTAATTGGAACATAATAAAAAGAAGCTGTGTAAGAATGTATCAAGTAAAAGTATTAAGGAAAGTGGTTTTTTAATTCGGAGTGTAAACATATATGACAAAATCCAAATGCAGATTCTTCTTGCAGAAAAGAGTAGCATAATAAAATCTATACTAAGCAGAGACGTTAACTCTTAATGTGTCGAGTACCCATAATAATAAGACAATAGAAAAACAATGGAAAGCTGGCGTAAACGCCAGGTAAGTGCTCAAGGGGTTAAATAAAACATATTTATCAAAAACAATATTATTAGAAATGTATAGATATGCACCTATGTTATAAATCACGTTCCGCGCTATCTCGTGATGTAAGAACAACTTCAGATAATGACGATATCGAAAAATAATAAATTCTACTCACTCCCCTAAACGTTTGGCGCAATGCCAACCGATGCCAACCGATGCCAACCGAGACCGACTGCCGCAAACACTGACATAAACGCGCCCCGGCATAAACAACATTGACGTTTTCTTCTGTGACATAATTTCGTGAAATAATTTCCTGTGGACTCGGGCCGAGGGGGGAGATTTATTGAAACGGAAAAGCTGACAAGGTAGGTTCTATTAATGGTAACGTTAATAAATTATCATATAAACAAAATTGGAGTCTTTTAATTCGTTGTTATTTAGCAATGAGTTCACATATTGTGTATGCTAGCTGTATCCGTGACTCCGTCCGCGTGGAATTTAGTGCCTGTAAAACAAAATATTATACGTCTTCACAGCGTCGATATTGTACTAAACATTCTCGTTTTATATATGAATTAATTCCCACACAAAATTCCAACCTTATAAAAAAAAAGTTTAATCCTATATGTTACTCCAGCTGTAATTTCATACTAAATTTAGAGAGACGTTCATTGATTTTCAAGCTTTCCCCGAGTTGTTTTTCTCAAATATATTCAATAAACAGTTTTTGTTTCTTCAAAGTGTTATTATAAGTATAAACTACATTTTAATAAATGGTATGTGGTCTAACCAAAAACTGACACGAATTCATATAACCTTGGCTGAAGTGCGTAAATGTCATAATCAAAAGAGCTTAATCGCCACAACTAACATTATTATATAAAAGAGCAAAAGAGACAATTATATAAAATGAATATGCTACGTACCGTTAGTGCGTTTATCTTCACAAATATAACAGTTAGACTCAGTTTCCTATTTAAGCATAGTGCTGCCTTATTTTCTGTCTTACACCAATTGTGATGGTGATCGAGCACCCTTTTCAAACACGGCTGTATAGAAGGGAGAGTTTTTTTTAAAGTGGTGCGAATAGTTATGAATTTTCAAAACTGTTACAGTGACCAAGCTGCAGCTTACGATGAACAAAGTCAAGCACAGGGGCAAACCCTGACGTACCGTGTGACCGATCACTTTTCGTCTAAAACTACGCTGCTAGGGCTGTCGTTTAGGTATCATACTTATTTTAACATCGGTGATTTAATGCCATCTCTAACTAAATCCAACAATTTTTAACGTCTTTAGTACGTTTGTCCGTCGGCTCATATTTAAAACGAGCTAAGCGCCCAATACTACGCTTGAAATAGACGTGAAATCAAACGCTTATAAAATTGTCCTTTGGTATTTGCATATAGTAACACGTCTACAAAATATGGCACTTTACAATTACGCCCTCACAAAGGTGTATATAATATCTAAATAAAATATTTATGTAATACAGTTGAACATGATTGGGTTATTTATATCTCAAGAAATCCGTTTAAAAACAGTGAATACATAAAAAAAAATTAGTTCAAAATCCTGTGCTTAAATCATTTCGCCTTCCAAAAAGATTAAAATTTCCTTATATTATTTCTACAATAAATAGGTGATAATTAAATGTTCTCGTATTTTCGATTGTTTCTCCATTGACATAACGAATTAAAGGGATTCTTATTTATTTTGGTATCTGCAATTCGTTTTATTTGTACTAGTTGTGTGACCGCGGCTGCGCCCCCCGTTTCATATATTCACTGCGTAATATAGTTTTCATTTTTTTAATACGGAACCCTAATTATTTTCCAGAAGTTTTTTGCTACTAACATTAAGCCAAGATATTTCTCACAAATTCAAATACCTTCCAGTAAAACTGTGCATTTAATCGTATTTTATGACAATTTCATGAGTATTAATTTTTTTTTTACGCTGAACCCTAATTATTTTCTAAAGACATATGTACCCTAAGTTACGAGAAGTAACTTTAGCAATCTAACAAAATAAGTCCAAATTGGTTCAGCCGTTTTGGAGATTAACGAGTACAAACTGACAGGCAAAAATTTTAAAAATTGTAATATTGGTATAGGTATCGTAAATACATTCATATCTATTTACTTAAAAAAATGTATTATGACATTACAAACAGATACTGCAATTTTATTTATTGGTAAAGATTATCTGTTATTATTTGCGGTTTATTACTGCCACTCTACTGAATGAGTTAAATGTTCGACATCCTTCAGAAACTTTTATATATCTGTCTCTAAGAGACCTAGTTTAGCATTTTATAAAATTATCTTTAAAACCATGCTTGTCGCTTGTAGGTCTGCTTCAAATAAAAATATATGGGTATTCTCATGAGATGACCTTGGACACTCAACATTTCCTTTAATAGGAATCGTAATTGTTCCATATACCTAGCTGAATACATGAGAAGATACTAAAAACGATGTAAATTATCAGTTGGTATCATGCGGCAGCCCTATGCGTCAATTATTGTCCATTGCAAGCAATCCATTCGACCGTAGTAAAGTCGTCTCGACGTGCCCGGACGCGTGCGATACGCCGGACGCCCCTACGCCATACGCTGTGAGTACGCCCGACCGGCGTAACGAAATGACGTTTAAAATGATTCTCGCTTTTCAATTATTGCGATATTTCATTTTACCAAACAAATTTGTGTTATTTGTTAAAGCTATTTTTTTTATCTAAAGAAAATGTAAAACTTTTTTCTTATGAAATATCCAAAACCGCTCTACATCAAATGCCTTTTATAACACTTTTGACAGTGAAAATGAAACTACTTACTACTTGCAAAACACTCGGTTTCCGTTGTTAGCGATACTTTCAGTACTATTGCCTGTTCAATGGTTTCAATTGACTAATCAATATTTATATAATTCGAAACACTTATTTAAATTGTACAAATAAATTTTAATAAAACTAAATAAAGACTGCTTAATCACTACACCGGCCTGCGAAATATAAGTGATTTCAAATAACGAGATATCCAAAGTTCTATATTTTCCTGTAGTGTTTTCTTTTCTAATGTAGAAAGTCATTTTTGTATGGCACTCCTTAAAGAGGGTAGCGGTCACGTTATTTGGGATTGTATCCTCTAAAACCCTGAAGCCCTGGGCATCGCTTGCGAATTCGTCCATGATCCCCCACGAGTGTTGTCCCTCTAAAGAAACTTCCCGATGTGGTTCTCATCTCCGTTAATTCGAAAAAGAAGTACGAAGTTCTATTCCTTTGATTTCTGCTCTAAGCTGATTTTAATACAATTTTGGTGTCGTTTTACGTTATTATTCACAAGTGTATTAGAAATAATTAATAACGCAGGACGTTTATCTAACTTAAAGATTGGCATTAAAATGTAGAAGAAGAAATGTTTTTATACGTAGAAAATGCTTTTAATTCTTTATAGAACACTTAAATCCTAGACGATAAGTTACAAAAAAGTGGGCATTAAAAGATAGTTCTAGTGAGAAAAAAAATATGTTCAAATGAAACAAATTGATATTGTCATATTTTTGTATTTCTTCTTAAACTAATAGACATCTTCGAAGAGAGAGAAAGAGACGCATCTTACTAGGTAATAGCAGTCGGTCCTGGTATCGCCCGTGCAAAGTGCGCTAGCCTCGGTCCGGTAACGAAGGGGCGGGAAATTGTCCCAGTTAGGCATGTCGGCTCTCCAATATTACGGATTTATGGACAATTTCATTAGAGCGTACTTCGGTTTTGTGATGCTTGTTACACCGTATTGTAATCTCATTTAATTATTGTTATTAGTGATATCAAACAAAACGTTAACGTAAATTCGTTTTCGTGTTACAATTTGCATTTGGCTAAACGTGGTGTCGTACCGTCTCTCCTTCTAACGGAGCGATGGTCCTCTTGATATGGTTTAGAGCGATTGAACGGTCAAACTCAAAGATTTATAATAGCGTACTATTTCTATAACCCGAAACTGTTATAATTAATAACATTTTTATTTTGTCTACTTTTTAGTAGTAATTTTTAATTATCAGTTATATAAATTACAATGGATGAATGTAGGAATGTATTAACTTAAAATAAGTAGTTAAACAAATGGATTGAACTCACATAATTAAAAATGATTTATTTTGTATTAACAGTATTAGCTACATTAGTAGAGTAGAGTACAAAAATAGGAAAAATAAATCTACAACAACAAACTTTTTTTTTATTATAGTCAAATTTCGTTTGAATATACATTTACAACTAGTTGTCTGCTCGCAGCTGCGCACGCTTTTAATATGTTCTTCGCTGCGTTTTAATTTTTTATACAGAAGCCTAATTATTTTCCTTAAAAAAATTTAGTACTAAGATAAAGTAAAAATATTTCTCATAAATTATAGCACTTACCCGTAAAACTGTGCATTGAATCGGATTTTATTCAGATTCTTATGAGTTTTATTTTGTTTACGCTTAACAAAAATTTTCGAAAATTAAAAGTACCCTAAGTTACCCTGAGTAACTTCAGCTATCTACCAAAAAAGTCCCCTCAAAATAGGTTTAGTCGTTTCGGAGATTACCCGTTACAAGCAAACAGGCATACAACAAAAATTTTAAAAATTATATTTTTGGTATAGGTATCATATATACATTCATCTCTATTTAATAAAAAGTTGACATTACAAACAGACACTACAATTTTATACAAATAGACGACATGTGAATTATAAAATGTAATATTAAAGATTAATTGGTTGAATGAGTCTATAAAATAAGCGAATGAACAAAATTTAAATAACGAGTGTATGAATGAATGAATAAACAAATATTCTTACTAAAATGGAGTAGGAACTTTTTTATGTAAGGCAGTTAAAAAAGGCTAATTTGAAAACATATCAATTTCGTTGTTTCGCTTCGTGTCGGTGTTACGGTAGGTATTGTCTCAGGCTGGACACATTGCTCGACTATCCGTTGCATAATGCATGACGGTATATTTTTACTGTCCCCCCTCCCTCGGTCACCCAGTTGACTAACCCGGAACGATTTAATACTGTATCAATCATTAAATAGTATTTTTTTTTTATTTTGATATAAAAATAATTGTGTTTATTCTTTCAAGAGTTTATTTCTTTGATATCAAACTGTGTGCTGATGTATACTAACTGACAGACGGACGTTACTATTTATATAATGTAAGGATAAGAATGTAGGAACGATTATGATAATGATCAATTTTTTTATTGAAGTTTTATTGTTCTGTTATTCTGTGTACTTTTCCTATAAACCCATACATATTATTAACGTTACAAAATATATTATATTAAAATCTGACCAGTAACTGCATCTACGATTTAAAAAAAAATCAATTAAATTTAATTTAATGCAGTTATAATTTTTTAAACATTCAAATTCATCAAAGAATACTTTTATAATTGAAAACAATCCTGCAAAACGTTTCAATGGTTTTCGAGCTGTGATACAACTACCGGACAGACAGAGTGACAAGAGATGAATAATTTAATCTATGCTAATAAATTAAATTGAAGTGTCTGTTTGTAATGTTAAAATTACATTTTTTTACTAAATACATTAATGTACATATACGACACCTAAACCAAAATACTATTTTTAAAATTTATCCTGCCTGTTTATTTCAGGTTATTTCCGGAACAGCTCAACCGATTTTAACGGGACTTTTTTTGTTAGATAGCTGAAGTTGTTTCGCGTAACTTAGTTTACTTTTGTTTTCCTAAAATAATTAGGGCTCCACGTAAAAAAAAATTAAAACTCTTGAGATATTGAATACAATTCGATTCAACGCACAGTTCATTGACAAGTAAGTTTTTGAGTTTTTTAGAAATAGTTTTAGGGTTTCGAAAAGAAATTAAAATGCAGTGAAGAACATATGAAACGCGAGCGCAGCCATGGGCACATAGCTAATACGAAAAATAAAATCAGTTCAATAATAACATAATCAAATATAATATACACAAAAGCATTTCTAAAAAAACAGAAAAGGGCATCTTAGTAGACCGGTATGATGACGACTACTGCTGGTGGTCGACTGTGACGACTAATACTGACCGTCAATTGCCGTTATTTGTGTACTATATTTTTACTAACTGCCTCGGTAGCGCAGTTGTATTACATACGACTGCCGTTCTGAGGTCTCGGGTTCGATCCCCGGGTCGGGTCAAGTGATATTGGGTTTTCTCTACTCAGTATCATCCCGGAGTTTGGAATTTGTGCCCGATATGGCGACAGGCTCGCCCCCTGTCACATCTGGGACGGAACTAAGCTCGGCGAAATGTGGGTGGTTGTAGTTCGCTACTTCACCTCTGCCTAACCCTTCGGGGATACAGTCGTGAGCATATGTATGTATGTATGTATATTTTTGTATTACTCGGCATCATGTATTATAAAGTTATTTAATATAAACAAAATCTGTAAATAATGTCAGTAAACAAAGATAATTATTTTGAAATGCATGGACTGACGGGTTATTTTATTATACTTTTCATTGTAACTTGAAGTAAGAAAGTATTGTACCCTTTTGTAATTACCAGACTCGAATGAACCCAACTTCAGAACAAGGCACGAAGCATTTACATACGTAGAGTAATGTCCGACCGGATCCCATATGGCCGCCGTGCGGACGCTACTTAGCCCCCACCCTAACTCAATATAGCGTAATACACTTACAATGATCCAACTCGTATAAAATAGTGATTTCAACCTTAATTTCGAAGTACTGAGAATCGATTGAATTAATGTTCATATATCTGTAATAACAAATTTCAAAGGTTTACTATAAATAAATTGCATTCATTGTAAAGCAAACATTACAAAACCATGAATGTCCTTTGATGTTGTGTTGCTATTGATGATTATTTAACACTAATTACACTCGAGGCTCCGTTTGTATGGAATTGCGTCATCGTAAAACGAAAATTAAAATAAACGTTGCACCTTTCTTTGTTAAACTAGGCCTAGATTTTCATGCAAATGTGCATACCTTTTTTCATCTTCCTGCAAAAATAATAAAAAATGTATTCCGTCATTGATTCTAAAATCTTTAGTGTTTTTTTTCTCTCTTAAACATTTTTAACGCCGTGTGGTGTCGGCTAAGAATAGTACCACCCCATATCTTCCCGTGGGTGCTGTAAAAGGCGACTAAAGGATATAATACCAGGTGGGCAGCAGCATCCTCTGAGTACCTCAAACACCTGACTACGATCGCCAACCCGTCTGCCAAGCGTGGCGATTATGCCAATCGCTCCCTTGTTAGGGGAGACCCATGACCAGCAGTAGAATATTATAATTGAAAAAAAAATAACGTACATAATTTGTTTGTCTAAAGTTTTATCCTAAGTATAGGTTTGTTGGATACTAGTAAATTAGTATCAGATTTAATCACAACAAGAAAGTTATTAAGTGTCAGTTATAATTTTGTTTCCAATTAAATACACCGTTTATCGAGTAACTTTATCGAGGCGGTGTTTGTGAGCTTCTTATAGCTCTTCCCGTTACACAATAATATCTTATCCCGTGAACTACTAATTTATTTTTAGTATTATTATAAATTTGTTTTACAAAAGATATAGCCACGTTTATTCTTTTGTTAAATCATTGAAGCTGTTTCGTCCATGAAATGATTGGAATATAGTAATATTTTGATGTTCATAAGCATCTTATCAAGGTCTACTACATTGAATAAAGAAAAAAACAAAAAAAAAAAATTTATTTGATTTCTAATTAAAAAACCCATAGATAGTCGTGTTTTTGCTAAAACTACGAAGCGACTTACGGTTATGATACAAATATTAAGTGGTTTTTTACTATTTTTTTAAAGTTTTAGGGATAATTTCGCTGAAGACATCATTCAAATACAGCTGCGAATACTTCAGAATTCAGAATATTAGGATTCTTTTCGAGTGAATGATTGTTTATAACGTTCTTGTAAGAAGTCAACTGGAATCTAACTGTGTCGTATGGAAACACATCCAAAAACGATTCTTGCAACAAATATATACTAAACATAATTTAATCTCACGTGATGCTAACTATGTCGAGAGATTAAAGTCCATGAATTACTATTCTCTTAAACTAGACGTTCTTAGTTCGAATTTTTTATACAAGTTACTAAATGGTATGTTTGACAATACGGAAATTATGAAAAACTTTTCACTCGTGGTACCTACGCCCAAATCTTAGATGCAGCACATATGTAACTACTAATGTAAGCCATTAATAAATTTTGTACAAATTTAGACGAACAAGATCCTATTTGGCATTGTTAAATATTACATATTGTGCTCGCCTACAATTAGAGTACTGCGTTATCTTAATTTATACTAGAATTTTATTATCATATAAGTTTGTGCATATACTCTGTTGGTAAGCCAAATGAATAAGTAACTGCAATTTAAGCAAACTTTCATCATAATAATATAGCATTATGTTACCGGTTAATTATATCCTACTTCCTACCAATTGAAGTGAAATACTGTCCACTTTCGGGGAAGTAAGTTACCTCATCCTGTATTGATATGCAAAGGCAACCACCACCGTATTTTCTATTACACTATGGTCCCTACTCGGCGCCTCTCAACCCATATTCGCTATGGTTAATTTTCTGCGTACAACTGTGTGTGTAAGATAACTGAGCATATTATTTTATCCGGATCATGATTTATTTAAGTCATTTTGTATTCCTTAATATTTGTATGGGTAGATATATGATAATGCTTCTATGCTAGCTTTATTACTTGTAATTTGCAGGGTGACAATGTTAAATAGATAAAGAAAATAGTTCAAGGCCATTTTGTTCTCTTGTTTCTCAACAGAAATAATTTTTTGTTTAGTTTTTATATTTTCAATTATTATATTTAGTTCTATTTTTTTTTATTATAGCTGAGTTATATATAAAGTTATAAAAAAACAGTAAAAAATTTACAACTACACAAACGAGAGAGAAGAAAAACCCTCATAACTCTTCATGTCGGAGGCGCGAGGCCACGAATCTGTGTAAGTTTCCCAAATGATCCTGTTAAATATTCAGCCTTTGTTGTAGTTAGTGGAGGCGATCAGATTGCTCTTTGGAAGTGGAAACCCTACGTATAAAGAACTTGTTAAAATTTTATGTGAGGTAGGTGATTTTCATAACGAGAATGTTATTTGGTTTTTAGGGTTTTTTTTTTACTAAAACCATACTATGATTACAAAAAATAGAGATCTGTCGGCTGTCCACATATCTATCCTAATAATTGAAATTTTAATAAATCATACTTTCTGTTTGTAAGGTCAAAATGATTTTTTTTACTAAATAGATATGAATATATACACGATAACTATACCAAAAATGCAATTTTTAAAATTGTCGTCTGTCTGTCCGTCTGTCTGTCTGTTTGTTTCCGGGTAATCTCCGGAACGGCTGGACGGCTTTTGACGGGACCTATTTGGTAGATAGATGAAGTTACTTTGGGTAACTTAGGATACTTTTAAGTTTCGAAAATAGTTAAGATTCCGTAAAAAAAAATTGCGAAGAATATATGAAACGCGGGTGCAGCCGCAGGGAGACAGCTAGTATAAAAATATAATCACAAAAGCCTCTTGAGACTACCATACATGGTGATAAACCGTCCGTCTTATCTCGCTCTGAGATCAGCCAGTGGCATACATTAAGAAGCGAGTGTCAAGTGATTTTTTTTTAAATTACGAATTCTCTGACTTAGATCCGAGATATTTATTTTACTGCCACTTAAAGCTAGCTTTCTTTTATATTACAAATCTTAACCTAAGTCATAGTTATTTGTTACAAAATTTCTCATTTACTTTAAGCTACCTTTGCATTTATCAGTCTTTATTTATTAAAATCTTTCCATTTGTATTACTGCCCTTTATTTTCGTGACAAGTGATTTCCACTATGCCACTTTAGTCTGCTGGATTTGAAAAAGAAGACGAAATACCATTCGATATTGAGCGACTTCTAGAATAATGAGCGTGTCCAATATGAAATGAATAAATAAGGAAAATGTTTCAAAGCATGTTTCAGTCTTATAATAAGATGCAGGAGGCTATGCATGATACATAACTAGATAACACAATATCCGAGAACTCATGAATATCGCGTAAATTAAATATTCACATGAGATCCGGGCGTGGTCACTGTACCAGCGATAATCTTTGGTTTCATTTTGTACGGAGAAAATAACTTTTCTTACTCCATAGGCTGAGTGCTTGGACCACAATTTAATCTAATTTTCAGTGTCGATACGGTCTGTTATGGATATTAAATTAAGCCCAAAAGTATTAGCTATCAAGTGATGTTGCTGGATAAAACAGGTGCCTGTCCAGATTTTTAATTCCGAAGAACCATGCTATTATTTGAAGATGGCAGGCTCGTGTAGTATTCGAACCTACATCGATGAACGCGTTGTATGACCACACTACTTCTGAGCTACTATCCATTTGCCAATAAAAAAAATTATGTGAAATAATAATTAATTTTCGATTAGGCATTTTTATTTCTATCTTACGTCATCACTATTCTCATGATGAGCTACCAACTTACTTGGGGTCGGCGTAGTATATTTTATTCTTATATACGTCCTTATCAGCCGGCATCTCTTCATTTACCTCTTTTTCTTTCATATTATTCCTTACAAATTCCACCCACACTCTCTTTGGCCTTCTTTTACTTTGCCAACTTTCCACTTTCATATTCATTAATATTTTACTCACATGTCCTAATAACAAACCCATACCACGACAAACGATTCCCTTTTATTTTTTCTAGTTCTGGCGCCACTTTCAAAATCCATTTAATACCCATTCCTGACATCCATTCTTGTAACTCCACACATGCATCTCAACATTCGCATCCTAGCTACATGCAATTGCTTCTTATCCATCTTCTTACTAAACCAGCATATTGATCCATACAATATGACAGGTTTTATTATAGCACTACATATTCTGCTTTTTAATTTAAGGGGCATCTATGAGTTACAAATCACACCAGAGATCTGTCACCATTTCATTTCTACCATACATCATAAAATACTTTGATCTAAGAAGGCACTTACCAACGTCAAAAATACTACCATCGTTTCAGAAAACAGCCCAATCGAGAAGAGACAGAAAGACTCAGACTTAACTATCATTCCTAAACAATTTTTGTCATTACCTTTACTTTATTAATTTTTATTGAATAAACATTTAAAAAATCCCACGCGCCCCGCTAACAATAGGACTACACATAACATCGCCCAAACATTGCAACCCCAGAAAAAAAAAGAATCGTAAACTACTCCATAATATTTTCACTCGTAAAATATTGAATGTGCTCAAAAAATTGTATACTATCCTAGATACACAATATTTTACGATGACGGTTATTTTTTTAACATCCGGATATGATCTTTATTGTTTATACGTAAAATGTATTTTGGAATGACTCAGATAAGACAGTTATGAAGAGTTCTTCATAAGTTTATTGTAGTGGTATATCATAATCAAGAGCTTTGTGAACTGTAGTAAGATAAAGGCTAAAAATAGCGAATTATAGCGCGTCCAACGGTTATAATACCGGCGCGCGGACCATCTCACCCCTCTACTCAGCCTTGCAGGCGATCCCCGCGCACCCCGGGTCCAAGTACTCGCACACGCGCAGCCGCAGAGAGTAAGAACGTGGCTGTCAGTTAGAAAAAACTGTTTTTAAATTGTCGTTTGTTCTATGTTGTTATTTTTTTTTTAGTAAATATTGGGCATGTTGAACAGTTTGTGTTTTTATTTGAAAATAACTACGCCATAGAATGTTCTATAATACTATCATCATGGTGGGTATTATTTTTCTTTGTTAGAGCTCCATAAATAAATGCTCTTGATTTGATGTTAATAATATAACTGTTCGAATGATGGCTATCGACGATAGACGAGAATCTGTCGGCTGTTAACAACTTCATACCGGACTACTTGACCATGATTTAAGCTCTATACAGTTATATGGCTACAGTCAGGTCGTTTCGAAACAAACCATTTGAAGCCGCCCGAGCGACTTACCGCATCTTCTTACTGTTGAGAAATTATATTCAATGTACAAGATATACTGTACACCGTTATAAAAAGGGCATGTCTTTATTTCCTCGGCTCGAGGCGCGTTAATATAATAGGAGGTAGTTTGTACGCGTCTGTCCGTCTGTTGGTGGTTTTTATCGTCATTAGTGCGGACGTGAGATCCGGTACTGTTTTGTTTTCTTTTAATACACAATATATATATATTTAAAACTATGATATTTGTGTAGTAAATTAGCATTTAAGCTTGTTATGTTTACTACGTCTCACTGAAGTATACGCCAGTACCAGCGATTATTAGTTCATCTTGAAATTGCAATGTAATTCGAATACCAGCTCAAACTGGTTTCAAGTAAAATAATGAGCGATTTTTTTTAATAGCGAGCTGATTAGTGGTTTAGACCTCTACACTGCTACATTTATCTTTATAGATAAGGAATAAGATAAATTCTGTTCATATGTTAAAAACACAGACATTTAGCGTATATAATTCACACAACAAATACTTTAAGAGTTGGTAACGCGGAATTGATGCCTCTGGTGTTGGAGGTGTCCATACGCTACGGTGATCGGTTTTCATCAGGCGGAACGTATGTCTATTTGCCAATTTAGTGTTATAAAAAAACAAATATATAACGAGATCTTTTAAGAGGATATCTGCTCCTTTTGAACCTCACGTGATTAATAGACGATCCCTAAGTGGAATACACAAACATATTATGTTTAAGTAATAGTTTTTGCTAACCCTTATTGTCATTCGAGACTTTACATTACCGTAAATTAGTCCATATATTTGAATAATAGCTAAGTGGATGTAAATTTTTAAAGGGCTTACACTCCTTATTGTGTCTAGATAACAACTATTTATTTCCTTAAGAATCTAGAATTTAATTTAATATTAATTTCAGTTATAAAAATCAAGCAGTTTTCATGAAGAGGTAAGACGAGCAACGCAGTGATGTCATAAGGATTTGCATTTTTTACTTGAAATACGAAAAAGAATGAAAATTTAAGTAGTAGATAAGTCGAGTGACTTTGATGTCTTGAATATACAATAAATGTACGCATTAGAAGACGCCTCACTAACTTACTTATCAAAGACAAGGTAAGATACGTTTTAAATTCATAAAGAGCACACGCTTTCACATCATTATTCTGATGCGAATTGAGGGGCGGGTGAGGGGCGTATGGAACGACACAAGTCACGTCCTGAACTTGTATCCCAACTCCTATTCAATATTAAACCACATTAATCATAACATCAAGAGTTTGTTTGTTTAGACTTTAAAAGGATAATAACAAGTTGCCTGTTTGTATGACGTGACCTAAAGTCGGTCGTTTTAAATCTTAATATATCACGTCATATAATATTTAAAGATAATAAACCTCCTTATATTTTAGAAATGTATTAGAATTTTGATGAAAGTATAAAACTACTCATAAAATTATATTTTGAAAATAATATTATTAGAAATTCGTTTGTAAACTAAAGTATATAATCACTGCTAATTACTGAACGATTTTCTGCAAAGTAATGCCTTCAGTAATTTGTATTCTAAACTAGCTGTGTGCTCGCGGCTGCGCCCACTTTTCATATATTTTCCAGACCGTAATACAGTTTTTATGCGAAACCCTAATTATTTTTCAATGTTTTTGTTACTCATTAACAATAAGCAAAGATATTTCTCACAAATTCAAATACCTGCTAGTAATACTGTCCATTGAATCGGATTTTATTCACAATTTCATTAGTTTTAATTTTTTACGCGGTGCCTTTATTATTTTCGAAAACCAAAGGTATTTCAACTATCTACCAAAAAAAGTCCCGTCAAAAACGACCCAGCCGTTCCGAAAATTACCCAGAACAAACAGACGGACAGACAAAAAATTTCATATCTATTTAGTAAAAACAATCATTTTGACATTACAAACAGACACCTCAATTTTTTTCATTAGTATAGACTATTATTATTATTATTAGGTATTTAACAAACGAATACATATTTACTTCAGCCATATATCAAAAACACCATCTTAAAAGCATGATAATAAATTTATTACAAATCGTACTCAATGATTAGGTATTTATATTGAGTATTTTAAATATGAACAAATTATTCAATATGAAATTGCATTGGTAAAGTCATGGAATACTAACAAGCAATGAACTCTATTTCCGAATTATAATACTGATATAGTCTTTGCCAGTCGACTTTAACTCTGAACCGGTGTTAGTTTTGATTGAAGTTATAAGAAACTCAGTTTTCATTGTTACTTGTGATCTTTTAGAACACCTTTGAAATTTATTATCCATTATAAAAGCGGAACTAAAAATAATTTTCTTCGAAAGAAACTTGGACGACGTTTCGCTCGTTTCAAACTTATTCCAATGTTTTGATTCATAGCACTGGAGCTCATTAGGAGCTGAACTAAACCAAAAAGCAAATAAAGAAAAACAGAAGAATAAAATGTTTTGAATTATTGGCCATTGATATAAAGATTACGCATACTTTTTAATGTATAAGTAAAAACATAAGTGATATCAGACTTTAAAAAATATTTAATAGGTGAAAATATGAAATCGTGTTGAGAGTGATATCGTGTATGCCCCCAGCCCCCTCTAGGGGAGTATTAAAGTCAGTATCGCGATGCATGTTTCGTGATGTGATATCTACCTCTGTGTAACCCATACCAACCATAGACTCATGTAATTATAGACACGAATAAATAACAAAACATTACAGCTATAATTCTTGGTAGAACTCTTTGTTGTCGATATAAAGACATCGAATGATAGCAAAACGAAAACCTCGGATACGATTGACAGAGTATAAAATGAATACAGTGAGTGTAGTGTTCCGAAATATTTTTAACGCCGTTAAGGATTGTTTTAAATAATTACTCCAACACCTCAGTCGACTTATGACCAGGTCGATCGTGTAACGAGGCCGACATGCCAAGAAGTTAAACTATCAGTTCACGTGCTAGATCCGTAAATACTAAAATTATGAGGTCAATTTTTATCGCGGAATAGTAAGGATTTCGAGTTATACAGTTTCAATAATATAATACTAATCTTCCAATGCAGAATTTGCTGTCGTTGTTTTTGATAGATGAGGTAACTTTTTATCAAGAGTTGTAAAACCAGGGAAAGAGTTGACTGGAGAAACATTAAATTTAAATAAATAAACAAAAAGCCTCTATTGCTGTACAGAATTGCAAATGCTATAAATTAAGAAAATAAAGTGTGCCTAAACTAATTTTTATAATTTGCATTTAATAATTTAGAATATATCGGAAAACGGTCGTTATTCTGAAGCAGCTTGTCTTGCGATAAGGGCTCCTCCAAAGACTTCCAATCTGTCTTGTCCTTTGCTGTAAGAGTCCTCAATTGACCAGCTATCCTCTTCATTTCATCCTCCCATCTATTGATTTGTCTACCTCTGTTTTTTATGCTCTCTCGTAAGTACAATTCTGTTATTAGTCATGTCCATTTGTCCTTCTCCTCCTTTATTTTTATTTATTATATTAAGGCGTGTGGTGCCGGCTAAGAAAAGTAGGATCCCATATCTTTCCATGGGTTTCATAAAAGGCGACTAAGGAATAAACCAAGGGATGAGCAGCAGGATCCTCTGAGTACCACAAATACCAACTGCGATCGCCGACCCGCCAGCCAAGCGTGGCGATTATGGCAATTCCTCCCTTATTGGGGCAGATTTATGTTCAACAGTGGCAGTCTATCGGTTGGTTAATAATGATAATTTTTTAGTACAAAGAATATACAAGGATTATCATAAAACAAATGATAAGTTAAAAAAAAATTTAATGGTTGCAATAATTTATATAATGATAATAATAACGAATCACTAGGAATAAAATGTTTTTTTCAAGTCTTACATACATATCGATATGGACTTTACTTTTTAACCGATTTCAAATAGGAGGAGGTTATCATTCGTCTGTATTTTTTTTTGTATGTTTGTTACGCGATTTCTCCATCATTAGTGGACCGATTTGCAATTTTTTTTTATCGACCAAATCAGGATCTAATCAGTGGAACTCAGGGAAAATGAGAAAACCCTCGAATATTATAGATACTAACACGTGTTTCATATATTCGTTTCTAAAGCTATGAAGTATGCTTCACAACTACACCTAAAAGTACATACTTAATCATAAAAGTAGAAAAAAAACTTTTTTAAATTAAAACAAAATTGACATCAAAGGAATAATGTACAAAAATGCACTAAAAATTCAATAAATAATTACTATATTAATCTACTTCGTAAATTTTGGACTCGGTGCCAGCTAGAGTTAACCAGTGTACCCATTTATAAATGGAAATAATTGCTTAAACTTTATCACAATTGCATTATAACAAGCTAAATAAAGGACTAGGGTGATATTAAAGAACGATTAATCAAAATCGAATATAATTGGTGACGTATATTTACACCACTTTGTTATCCTTAAGAAGGCACCTACTTCAAAATTAACGTAGCAGATTAATAATAAAATAAAATTATTTTTTCACTTTTTAGTGCATTGTTATAGTTTATTATTTTCAAGTCGGTTTTATTTTTAATTTAAAAAAAAAAAATTTTTTTTTCGTTCACATTTGACTTCGAGTTATCGAAATGAACAGTTTTATTTGTTTAATGTAAATAATATTAATTTAAAGGGTGTGGTGAATCAATTTACATTATAACTAATAAATAAATAATACATACGGATAGTTAACCTCAATTATATTGGAGCACTTGAAAAAGTATATGAGCACAATTTTTTTCACTAATATTCACAAATAGTAAGTGACATCAATCAAAATATTCAATTTAAATCACTACTGAATATAATTTATTAGCACATATATGTATAATTCGCACTTGTATGAAACTAAAACACGTGTTGTGAATGTATAAACTAGAAACATGTTGATAAATATTATAAATATGAAAACAGTGATCAGAGGTGACGAGCGTACCAACATGCGCGACTAATATCGAGGTTCAATTTCTATTTTGTTGGTAACTTTTTTTTCGAGACTTAATGAGCGGTTAAGCAGACAACTTCATACTGTTAATTTTGTGTCACAGATGCGCGCGCATCTTAAAATTTCACTCTCATCATTTTTTCATAACGCGCCTCTTTAGGCTTTAGTTATACTTATTTAAGTATAACTTCAAAAATCCAAGAAACGAGTATCCTTGGTGTTGCATGTAAACGGGTGCCAGATAATCTAAGACAGATGAGTACTCAAAAGAAGACGCTGTGACGTATAACATAGAAAAGTAACCGTAATTTCTTATGGCAATACATGTGTGCTAAGGATGCATTATTTTCTAACTAGGAGATCCTAAGAAAGGTTGACGTCAGACAGGCGGCCGGTCGTAAAACAGCCAAATCGGATTTCACAACATAAAAACGAGTCCGATTATTCTAGGACATGAGAAGGCAGACAATGACACAGAATATACAATGCTAAAGAAAAATCTAAAAACAATTTAACCAACCTTTTTCGCCTAAATTTGTCAATATTCATTAATGCATAAGTTATAAGGCACATCAAATAACATTATAGATCGGGTCTCGCTTCAAAGGCAAACAATGTACATTGTATGAAACTTGGTAACTCTGCCCATCCCACTATTGTAACTTGGTTTAACTTAATAAATAACAACTTGATCATGTATCGGGAGGTCTTGTGACTTAGTTCTTGTTTCTAGATACAATATATTAACTGTAATATGACAAACAGTAAATATTTTAGTAGACTAATATTCATCCTGTGGTCGAAATTTAACGAGAATCATTTTTGAGGAAAAATATCTTCAACTAAAAAGAGCTTATATCCGAAGTACATATGTCAGAAGTGAAACTTTTTGTCAGTTTTTAGTTGAAATATGTAAAACAAATTATTATGCATGGTGGTAGGACATTTTTTTAATGTAGCTACCACAATCAAGTTTGAAAATCTGACACCAAATACCAATAGGTGTGTTACCTCTAAGCTTAGTGTGCTTACCATCCTGAATCACATCATCACTTAACATCAGGTGAGATTGTGGTCAAAGCATATTCCGTGTAAAAAAAAATACTAAGGGGAATTCGAGAAAGAAATAAAAGATAATATGTGTGTACTTTTTAAAATATGGTCATGCGCACGACTTTTGTACGAAAACGAATATAGCGGAAAGAGGAGAAAATATATTTTATATGGTCAAAAAGTATATAGCATACTTATTATTTTTATCGCATTCTCTCTTACTAATTGCTTTTAGAAATTCGTCCCTTAATATTCAATTGCGTGACGCCTAAGTATTATTAAATTCTACTCACGCAAGTAAATTAGTTTCTCTTTAAAGAGAAAAAGAAAATCTGTTCTTATCTTATGTACTATCTGAAATTTATTAAGTCTACATTTGATTTTTCCGCTTTTGTTAGTCGTCAGCGATGCCGATACCGAATTAGATTTCAGATGCCTGGAACCCGCGACGGGAGGAGGGTGTGCGGGTGCGCAAGGTGCGGGGCGAGACGAGAGTGCACCCCGTTTTGCATACAACAGACATATTCAATATATCGAAAAGGATTCGATCTATTTTTATGACTTGTTTTGTGTTGGTGTTCTAAACAATCATACGATAGTCAGTTCGTGTAGATTGTACAGTTAATTTGCTGGATGTTGTGAAGGAAAACAACCTATAAAATGATAGAAGGATATTTACTAAATCATAGTCAAGTTTGAAAATCTCTAGCCAAGTTCCTTGTTAATATAACACCAGATAACATAACGACATTATGATCGACGATGTTGCACGCAACAAAGGACACTAGCCGTAGTTTTATTTAAAAAAAAAAGAAACATAGTTTTAAAATTTTTTAATGTCAATAATTGTCCTCAGGTTTCATATCGTCTATTAAAACAAACGAATCATGTAAAACAAGAAGTCAATTACGATTCTTGAAAAACAGGAAAGTTTCTACGCTAACTCCATCGTATACAAACATAAATATAAGTGATCTCTAGGTATAGTTCGTTGATATCTTTAATAATATCGTCACTAATTAACACGAGAAACTGTGGTTAAAACAATAATTCACAGTGACTCAGTTTACTATTACACTATTCGAGATCTGTTATATGCCGCTATGGCTAAATCCATTACGTGTTTTATTCAGTCTATGTATATACATTTAATCCAGATATGACAATCTGTGTGTTTGCCCACAGTTGGGCAAATGCAAAAGTAATATAAGCATTAATCACGACTCCAGCTTACTCGTACACTGTTTTAAATCCCACGGTTTTGTGTTTTCGTGTTCCACGATGAAGAATCTGAAAATTTCGCAAACTTTTATTGCAAGTTTTTTATGGTGATTTTTTCCGTCAGTCCGTTTGTCGAAAAATTTGTTATTAGCCGTTATTCATATTATTAGTCACATTATTCTTATGTGCAAAAGAGTAACTCCTCATTAACATACATATCAAGATTAGCTGATAACACGCTAAAGATAAAATTTTAAATTTTCGAAAAATTAATTCTTATGTTAAAAGATTTTTTGAAAAGGTAATTTGACAGGGTTACAGGCATAGATGCTGCTTCATAAACTATTTTAGTCATATAGTTTAACTGAACAGAGTCAATCCTTAAGGGTTTAAAGGTATAAAAATTTAATTGTATACCATACACTAATTGAAAGTATTTATAATATGAAGACAGAATGCTGTGGTGTGGTATATGATGTAGTGACCAATGTAGAAAAATGAACGCTTGGTTGATTCAGGCACATGGAGAGGACGGATAAGAGAAGATTAATGAAAGAAATTTACAAGGCAAGGGTGACTGGGGGCGTCGGTAAGGGTCGTCCTAGGCAAAGGTTTTACGACCAGACGTCTTAAAAGAAGGCTGTGGTGAAAACTGCCCATAACAAACTGGCATCTATGATAGCGGTCATGAAAATAGAAGAAGCGAAAAGTGTATGTCAAGGTCGTAGTAAGTGGACTCATGTAGTCTATGCCTGCCCCCCCACGGGAGAAAGGCGTAATTCTTATGTATGTATAACACAAAGATACATTCAAAAAATTTATACGTAAATAGGTTCAGAAATACTGGACACACATAATATGGTGTATGTTGCAGACGTTTTAATTATAACTTGGAGGGAAAATAAACTGCTTAGTACATCGACAGTTATTTACAGAGGGCGGTTATTCGGTCGCATCTGCGACGGGTAATGTACTTGCATATCTAACAAGCGCGCTCGACAGGCTTTTAGTGTTTTGTAAAACGTATGCGAATATATTGGATGGGTGAGTCGCCGATCATCTTGTTTTTTTTTTTATTGTTGTTGTTATCTCAGTTTTATATATGAAAATCTGTTTTCAACTGCATTTTTAAGCGACAGCGTGTAAAAAATTGCTAACATTTTGAGATTTAGTTATATGAAAACATTTTTCTTTCGTTTTTAGAGTGGCTATGCAACCAATGCAACTGTCATTAAATCCCACTGTATTTAACAATAATAACAACGTCTGTTAGTCGTTTTAATTTGTAAATATGACGTATATCGCCTTTCGTGTTATTTTGGAAGAAAGTAATTGCATTATTATGGAAAGATATTGAGTGGTGAATCGTGCAATTCGGGTGAAATTAAAATCAGTGTAGAAAGTTTTTTTACTCTATATTAGTGTTAAGTATTAAACACTTAGCTTCGGTTTGTTGCGTTTCAGGATCAGCCTGTGTTCATTAAACAGGTGCCGGAGGAATACCGGGTAGTGCGTGGAGGCCCTCCCCTCTCTATGCCTTCCTTGGGGAAGATGAGAGTAGGGGAGAGCGGCGGCCACGAGAGGATTTGAGGTGTGGGGGGACGAGAGGTGGCTACTGCGGTCGCAGTAATCACCCCTCTTCCCTTCGGAAGGTAATGCCTCTTTCAGAGGCGGGCGAAGAGGAGGGGACTTTCTCCCTCCATCCCCACTGGACTGATGTCGGACGGGCCCATTAGGCTTACCGCAGGGGACGACGCGGAGAATGCCAACAGGACCCCGTATCGTCCCCACTCCAAATGCGGTGGGCGGCTCCGGGGAGTTTTAGTGGGTATTTCCGGGCGCTTCACGCCCGGGTGAGTCCCACACTGGCACGGAGTTCGTCCCTCCGCACCCCCTTATTCATTGCACTGGGGGACTTCGGTCTCACTAATGCAATGGATAAGGGAAGTGCGTAAATGCATTTTCCCCCGTCAAAAAAAAAAAGGATCAGCCTGTGCGTATCTACATACGACAAGGCTATGCTATTTGTTTTTTTTTCCACTCTATACATTTCCCTGATACTATAACAAATTAAGTTAAGCTAAGCATGATTTTATTTTTACATTACTGGACCATATCGTTTATAGTAAATTAGATAAGATATTAACGAATTATAAAATACCCTTTGACGTAGAACTAAAATTATGACATTGCAGGCAAACTCGTTTGAGGCGCTGATTATTTTAAATGTGTGCCAGTAATCTTTACGAGCGATTAAAGTAAAACTTTGCTTTTTTTATAGACAGTAAAAGAATGAAATTATGACAAATTCTTTCTGGGCAAACTTTTCAGTTTTCTTTACAAGCCTATGCATTTTATTTATAAAAAAAGTATTACGTAATATATACTTATAATAAAATGCTAACGAGATGAAATCTGTACATTGAAGATACTATACGGGTCTTCAGAATAGACTACAGACACATTTCGATTAAATTGTTTTTGTCTGTTTATTCATTTGTTTGCCAATCACGCAAAAACGACTGAACTTATTTCGATGAAATTTGGCATGGTAGTAGTTTATACTCTACAATAACATCTAGTATACTTTTTGCACATTGACACACACACACACATATTTATATAATGTATGAATAGCGTTTGTCTATGTTTTGTCTGTTTGTTTATTAAGTTCTCAGTCAATCACGCAAACACTACTGAACTGAATTGGATTAAATTTGGTAATAAGATATATTGCACGGAGACAACATACAACTTGTCGGAATTCCAAACGGGTGAATCCACGGGCACAGCTAGTACACTAATATTTATTTTTGACACGTTATAGGCTCAGTGCTTTGACCACAATCTCACCTGATGTTAAGTGACGATGTAACATACTAAACCTAGGTACTGGTTCTCAAATGATGCTGCCGGAACATACCTTTTGATATTTTGCGACAGGTTTTCAAACTCGAGGGTGGCAACTCCCAGGTGAGCATCGTTTGACAATGCCCTACCATCATTCATAAAAAAGTAATATACTTACATTCTATAGTCAGTTCATTTTTGAAATAACGGAAACTGTAGACTACAGAGCGGTAATTCCTTCAGAAAAACATAACCTAAGCCGCGCATAAGAAGTGTCACATCACAAAAAACTAACTAATCCTCCGAAAATCAATACTGTTAAGTATTCCCTTATGACAATATATGTACAGTATGTTTAGAACTAGTTAGTGTATGTATACAGCGTGTTAGCAAGTTATAAGCTTGATAATCCATGCAGAATGGCGTCGAGTCGACGCACTGCGCCCCTCTGCACCTAACAACGCTAATTATATACGACTGTATTAGCTTCGAAGTGTTTAAATTTAACAATTAGCTTTTACTATACAAAGTACGTATATGATAAAGATAATTTAGAATGTATACTGGGAATAGTTTAGTGTGACTCAGGTGTACTGATGTACATATAAATATTCCTCATTTATTTAATATGGAATGGTTTTGGTAAAATATTACTAACGTTAGAGTTACTTTTTATTAATGTTTTCATTTCTAGCTCACTACTTCGTTTGCGTTTCATTTATAAAAAAAAATAAGACCAAATTGTGAATTTAAACCATTCTCGAATCCTCAAGAATAGACACAAAAAAAATAATTAAAATTGGTTCAGCCGTTTAGGAGGAATTTAGTCACACACACACGCAAAGAAGATTTACATACATAAAGAGCAAAATACATACTTAATAATAGGTATGCCTTGTAAAAAAAAAAACCATATAGATCGATTTATCATAGTTCTGGGGCCCATTACTGACAACGGCGGACGACCTTCTCAACTTACGATAGTCTAAACTGTATTTATTATTTAATCGAATGTATAAATGAATTAATTCTTTATTGTAATACAATTTTATTTATTGGCGAACTTAATACCACGAGATATTTGCTTCCAGCTAACTAGCGAATATACGGAAATACCTAACATATAAATAGAATATAATATATAGGTGTATCCATAAATCTATATGTGTATTTATATTTATATAACAATCTGTGTAAGCTTTTTCCTTACTTATTTCATTTCATTTAAAAATGCTACGAAATTAGGTCAAAAGATACAGAATAACTTGCAAAAAGGCCAGTCAGGAATATATACAATCAATAAATATCTAATTAATTTAATTTGATCGGGCGGATTTCAACAGGTCCATTTATTGGATTTGGGTCGGCAGCGAGCTTCGATAATGACTCGTTAAAATATTAATTGGCTTGTCTAGACGCGGGTGTGGAGGGAGAGAAGCGCGCTGCGGACCACTCAAGTGACACACTGTTTGCCCGTTCAACTAACATGTTGAAGGATCTATAATTTGTTTCATGTCTTGCTACATACAGGTGCTTCTAGTTAGTATTCAAACCATTAGGTTTGACCTAAATAAATGATGATGAATGCTCTAGATTGCTCTAGAAGATTACTAAGTAAATGTTAATGGAAACTGAACATTTTTTTAAGTAAATATTGCATTTGAAAGTTCTGAATGTTTTTGATTATGTGAATATTATGGTTGTTTAATAGAAATAAATTTAATAATATACAAAGAACTTTGTTGACTACTCCGAATACTGCTTAATATGTATGAATAAGGATTTGTAGGAATCTCGAATAATTAATTATATCACTGTACCGCCACAATGCTAGCAATGGTAATACCATAACCAACCAAACCAAACCAAATTACATCATTAATTGTCGCACAGACGAAGCCAAGAAGCATGGTGGAGAGTATCATAGGGACTTAAATTGCTGTTTATGTCTGTATTTTATAAATACTTACAAGTTTAGTGATTTTTATAATGTATCAGCAGAAGTCTTTGAACACAATATTACCTGATGGTAAGTGACGATAAGTGCCGGGGTAGTGATCACACTAAGGTTAATATCATCACTTGAGCTTGGTCAAAATCAAAATCAAAATTTATTTATTCAATTTAGGCCTAAGAAGGCGCTTATGAACGTCTAAAAACATTATCACCGGTTCGGAAAACAAGCCAGTCGAGAAGAGCCGGCAAGAAACTCGATCTGGTTCTTTTTTTTTTCATAAATATAATATATATCATTTTTTTTGTAATATAAAAAACTATACAAATCGTAGTTTTAATAATGTTAGTGGAAGCACAGAGATGTGGGTTAATTCCAGACATCACTATCGTTCACGTAATGATCCACCCTGTAATAACCTTTTGAGATTAAAACTTGCTTGACATAATACTTGAACTTATTGTCAGGTAAATCGGTAATGTTACTTGGGATCTTATTGTAAAACCGAATACTATTACCTATAAAGCTTTTATTACACTTACTTAACCTAGGTTACTTACCTGATAGGTTTATTAAACATGCTAATGTTTTCCTTCACCGAAAGCTCAAGCTCCTTAAAGAAATGGATAGGTGAATACGAACCCACGTACATCAACGCGAAATACAAGCAAATGCCCACTGAGCTATTTTAGTTTTACTATGACTGTGAAACTATCATCTTGACTTTGAAAGTAAATTAAAGTTTAATTGTAAGTAGTGTTATAGGTTTGATAAACGTGACGGCAGTGTGTATCAACGTAGAAGCTTTTATGGAGTGAAGTAGAAAAATGGAGTAAAGCAAGTGCTTAGTTGGACGACGCGTGTGACCAACAGCTTCAATAACATCGTTACACTCGAAGCAGTAGCGGACGTGGGGAATGGGGGAAGGGGTGCAGGAAGGGAGAAGTTACTACCAACCCCACTCATATTATAAGTTTTATTTACGAAATGGAGTTTTAGAAACGGCGCGGCGAGTTTGTGGCGTTTGCAGGACTTTGTAAAATGTGTTTGCTATGTAATTGTTCGAGAATAATATCTTTATACGAGGAGCTTAGTTTATTTAAACAATTTTTTTAAATTAATTTCTCAATATTTCCATACTAGCTATGTGTCCGGGTCTCCCCCCACGTTCTTAACTGCCAATAATCATTGGAAAATAATGTTTTGAAGGTCCTGCCCATTGAGTCGTATTTTGTTCGCAATTTGAAGAGTTTTAGTTTTTTATTGCCCGGAACCCTAATATTAACTTCAGTTATCTGGGAGCAAAAGTCCCGTCAGAATCGATACAGCCGTTCTGGAGATTAGCCGGAACAAATAAACAGAAAGACCAAAAATTTTAAAAATCGTGTTGTTGGTATTCGTACTTTATTAAAGAAACTGATATAAATGTATAATGAAAGACAACAATCAAAACGAATAGTAAAATGTAAACTTTGTACTAGAAAAAATATTTATAGGCTAATCAAAAAGGGTCGAATAGGTACTCTTCAATAAAAATGTAGTTATCTAAGATTTCAAATGTCGAGAAGTTGATAGTAAATATTTTATTGTCTACTTAATAAATGAGAAAAAAAAATATTTGAAGGTTCTTACGGCGCTTTCTTTTAACGTTAAACTATCGCAATTTAAATGAGCAAAAACACCCGTATACATAATTTTCTTTAACATTGTTCTTTTTTAATATATAACGAGGCTAAAACAACGTGATATTCCACAAATACGAGATCTATTAGTAAATTTAATTTTGTTGATTAATAAATGTTGCTGAAAATATCCTTCAATATTTACCAATTTACATCGCGCGTTAATCACAAACTGTACTCTGAAGAATATATTCATATATGATACAGCTCGACTTGATATTTTGATGGTACCGTACAATGTTCCCGGTCGGGAGCAGCCAAACGTGACCTCATTATGTGTAATAAGCAAGTGCTAAGGGCACAGTGTCTATACAGCAGTGACATAAGATAACTTAAAATTCCAAGTAATCAAACTTTTAGTTAATAATTTGTACTCGTCTGAAATATAATGGAGGTAAGCTAAATATCAACAAGATGTACTTCATAATCAGTCATATATATATATATATATATATATATATGTAAAGAAACAATATTTCTTTAATTTTGAATTTGGCCGCGCTTACTACATTACCAATGACATTGACAACTGACAAGCGCTAGAGTCTGTGGCATCCTTGGTCTGAGGTCTATGGTCAGTTGAGAGGTTATGAAAAAAATAGCATTGTAAAAGAGATTTATTGTGATAGATTTGTTAATTAAAATAGATAAATAAGAATAATTGGTAGAAGAATAGACTTTAATTGTCGTTTCTTCGTTTTCAGGTAAAGTGGTAATAATAGTGTAGTTAAATAAGTTATCGTATTTGTAAGAAACTAACGAAATAAAACTTCGTTTTCAGAAGCAACACATGAGTTTATTTTTAACCTAAAATTGAAGGATAGTTATTATATATATATATAAACTATGATGTCGCGATTCTACGTCGATGAACGCAGGTTCGAACCCATTTTGTTCAATTCTATAATGAGCCTGAGCTTTCGGTAGCTACCACCCTCAAGTTTGAAAACCTGTCGCCAAATAGCAATAGGTGTGTTCCGATAGCGTCTCATGGGAACCAGTATTCTTAAGCCGTTTTGGACCTCATCGTTACTTAACATTAGGTGAGATTGCGGTCAAAGTGCTGAGCTATATTATAAAAAAAAACTAGGCAACCATGAGGACTGCCGACAGAAATGAAAATTCGAAACATTGCAAAAACTGTTTTTTAATGTTTACATTTCAAAATTAGTTAACATAACATAAGCTCACGCCTGTTATCACCGAAGGGTTAGGCAGAGGTGATGTAGCGAACTATACCACTCACGTTTCGCCGAGCTTAGTTCCGTCTCAGATGTGACAGGGGGCGGGCCTGTCGCCATATCGGGCACAAATTCGAAACTCCGCGATGATACTGAGTAGAAAAACCCAATACCACTTGACCCGACCCGGGGATCGAACCCGAGACCTCAGAACGGCAGTCGCACCGTAATACAAATGCGCCACCGAGGCAAAATTAGTTACTTGAAATAACGTTCCAAGCAATAGTTATGTATAATTAAAAACTTACGATAAGTTGCGTAAGTGTACATTTGACTATTTATTTCTGAGCGCCAGCAATTAAACACCATCTTATACGTTGACATACTGTAGCATGTTGATGGCTGACGCCATTGGTAACGCGAATCTATAAGTTTTGTTTCCTACTGAGAATCGCTAAACGCTGCTAAAGAAGTTTTTGTTTCAAAAATAGTTAATATAAACGACTGTTTGTTTCCTGCTGTTTATGTATAACTATCTGTGTATCCGCGGCTGCGCCCTCGTTTCATAAATTCTTCATTGCGTTGTAATCTACCCTTTAATCGTTAGTGTCTACTGAAAAAAGTCCCGTCAAAATCGGTCCAGCCGTTCCGGAGATTACCCGGAATAAACAAACAAACAGGCAGACAACAATTTTAAAAATTGCATTTTTGGTATTGGTATCGTATATAATTTATTATAATTTTTTTTGTAATTACAAACAGACGCTCTAATTTTATTTATAAGTACAGATTTAATAAAGTTATTAGAAATTGTAACTTATACTGAAACCGAAAAGTCTGAATACTTGAAGTTGAATATTCCAATAAAATTCATAAAATTAGTTCCAATTTAAAAGTTAATAGATAGTCGAGTTAATATTAAATTTCACCTTAATTAAAATGCTCTATCTCTTTTAAAAACGTCTAATAAAAATTCTACTAAAGTCTACATTATATAATATTATGTTTGCACAAATTAGTTTTTTTATTTCTTGTCTAGATAATTTGAAATAAAAATTACCTTCTAGTTGCACAGTGAATCTTATTTCGATAATACCGATATTATTTTTATAGAAATACTGGATAATTAAGTAAATAATATTGACGTTAATTTGAGAAGCAAGTTGATAGTTATAACAAACTTTGTAGGGGCTTTACAAATTTCGTTTCCTTTTAAATCTGGTTCAATTTGCATTTCGATAATAAAAGTCGTGTTTCATCTGTTGTCATTTTAAAAATAATATACATTTAATATGAATGTAATTACTACATTTTTTTTCAAATTCTGTATGATATTTAAGAAAACAATAAAACCCTTATAGGAACCGTTTTTAGTTTTTATGTTACTTTTAGTTTATCTACATGATGTGCTATTTGAACATTATAATAATCCGTTGAGATTTTTTGGATCATATTTCTTTAAAAAAATATTTATTTATAATAGATAGATACGGTCTTTTTTGATACGGTATAGGCTCAGTGCTTTGACCATAATCTCGCCTGATGTTAAAGTGACGATGTGGTCCAGGATGGTAAACGCACTCAGCCTAGAGGTACTGGTTCTCAAATAATGCTGCCGGAAACAACCTATTGATAGTTAGCTTTCTTTTTTTATTAAAATAATACATATTCTGCGGACTCTGGGTCCACACCTTTTTTTTATTATGTAAGTTTAAATCGACTTGCGTCAGAAAAAATTGCCTATAATATCTCATGCAGCTATGCAGTTCGTTATTTTCTTTCACAATTAAATTTTAACAACAGGTTTTGAAGTTTGAGTGTGGTAGCTACCCAGCCGGGCATTATTAGAAAATGCCGTACCACTATGAGAGAACCCTCTAGTCTGAAAATTCCTCGTTTTAAACCCATTATGTTAATATAAAATATGTTATATGTTATGTTATTATGTTAGTTAAAGTGACTGAAAAGGCGCGTTTGGCTGTGCATCGAGGAGTCCTGGTCCCTACACTCAGGTATGGTAGTGAATGCTGTGTTTGGCAGAAGAAGCATGAAAGTAAGATTAACGCAGTGGAAATGAGAAGTCTGAGAAGTATAGCTGGAGTGAAGACGATTGACAAAGTCAGGAATAGTATGATAAGGGAACGCTGTGGTGTGGTAGAGGATGTGGTGACCAAAATAGAGAAAGGTATGCTTAGTTGGTTTGGGCATGTAGAGAGGATTAACGAAACGAATTTATAAAGCGAGGGTGAATGGGCAAGACGGTAAGGGTCGACCTAGGCGAATGTATCTAGACCAAATCAATCATGTCTTAAATAAAGGCCAGGTAAAAAGTACTCATAACCGACGAGCATGTATGAAAGCGCTCATGAAAGTAGAGGAATCGAAAGAGGTGTGTCAAGATCGTAGCAAGTAGAAGGACGTAATATCTGCCTACCCCCACGGGAGAAAGGCGTGATGATATGTATGTATGTTAATATAATGAAAGTATTGTAACACTGTATCGTTATGAACTATACTGCGCATTTATATATACCTTATATTTTATAATTAGCTATGTAGACAGTGCAAATGAGAGCGCGCGACGCTCACTAACAAGAAATACTACTTGTGGAACTTGTTAAGACGGCTCCTCTATACTACCGGTTTTGATATATCTTTTAACATCTCAAAGTTTCGGCTTTCGTTGCTAATCATCGTTAACTTGCATCCATAGAAATATCGGAATGTGTATAACTATTCAAAATAATCAGAGTTGCAATAACGTTATGTTTAATTGGACAGTGGTCATTATATTTATATAGGTCTGTAATACTATATGGATTTAAGTGTTATGCTAGTAAGAAGATGAATGAGAAACGACTGCATGCAGCAGAGATGAGAATTTTGAGAAAGATGTGTGACGTCGCAAGAATGCATAGGGTCAGGAATCAGTATGTTAGAGACAGTTTGAAAGTGATACCAGTAGTAGAAAAACTGAAATAGAATCGCTTGTTATGGACATGCTTTGAGGAGAAACGGAACGCATTTGTCGAAATAGTAATGAGGACGACCAAAGAAAAAATGGATGGAGTATGTGAGGGAAGATGGGAAATCAAAAAGGGTGAATAAAAACACAGCGGCTGATAGAGTTGTATGGAAGTAGAAGACCTTAAATAACTAAAAAATAGGAGCAAGATTATGACGAAGAATGCTCAAAATGAAATCATCGATACCTCTACAAGTTAAATTAACAAACATCTACTGTGTTAAAGACCACGATTGTTACAAATTTGTCTCCAATTTGCACACAATTTTATGAAGCGTCGACAAGTTTACAGAAATGCAACCGACTGCATTTTTAACTGCATCGGGCCATGTCATGGGAGTTCTTCCTTTGGCATATTTACTACTCATTCTTCTATAATAATATATAGTTTTTTTTCAGCTTGTGTTTCAGAGATCATATGCATAAGGATGTAAAATAAAACAATAATAGACATTTTACGAACTTCCTTTTTATTACTTAGATGACTTTTCTTATATATTTGAATATATTGTCAAATGTAACAAAATGTGTACTAATGTCTGATTAGATAACATACTTACGATTTAAAAAAAAAGGATCATCACTCTTCGTAGCAAATATTTGATACTCGCCATATTTTAAAGATAATTAAATGAACTTTGTTACCTACTTATATCAAAATGAAGTATTTATTATAATAAAACAGTGATAGAGTACCCAGTGAGTTCATATGGTGATGAAACCAGTTCAGGCAAACTACAACTTATTAAGTACACGGTTCATATCCGGTGTGACTTGTATAAATTATTAGTTACGGGAAACAGAGTTCCTCTTGTTTGTTGTTGCAAAGTTCTTCGAGCGCATTGATATGTGATCGAAATGTAGCTTGATACTTAGTACTTACAGCAGTACTTAGTACCCACTTAGTGTTCATTTTGATGACTAAGTTTTAATTGGGATCGCTACGACTAAACTTATGTAATACAATGTTGTCAAATGCGATTCTAAAGTTATATATAGAAAATTTTTATTATACAATTACAATGTAGTTATCAATTCAAAAATAGCTTGAATAATTTCCCGTTAATATTTATTACATAAGATCCCCTTTGAAATGTGATCAAGCCATGGGTAATGAATAGTTTTTCAATATAGCACAAATAAAACATAATAATTCTACACTCGAAAAATATAACCTGTCTGAGAATATTAAAAAAACAATAACAAATATAACTATGGTGGTGCTAAAGTATGTACTTATTTATGTACTAGTTACTAAATTGTGTGCTTTATTAAGTGTTTGATGGTACAGATGATAATCTGATATTATAAGTAATTTTTAGTAAATAGGAATACAACATTTCTTTATATATTTATTTGTATAACTTGTTAATTTAGTTTTCAGTTTTTGGTGTCTCATTTTTTTATATTTAATTAAGTAGGTAGTGTTTCCGCAGCGCGGGAACGAGGTTCACCCAGAATACCAGCGCTGTTCCGTCACTTTTAAACAAGAACTAAACTTTAATTTATGATGTAATTCTGTGTATACAAATGTGATCTTTCTGTTTTGTTCCATTTTATTTTTTTGACTCTTTCGCCTTCTCTACATACTTCTTCTATACATTCTTTAATATTAAAAATCCTGACGCTAATATTTTGACAGGACCCTTAACGGAAATAAGTAAATGCTTTCAGTTTTTCTCACACACTATCGCATGACTTAACAGACATAAATAAGGTTTAAAATATAAGGTGTATAGTATGAAATGTTTTAATATATATTTTGTATACTTTAGTAACATTTCAGTTTATTCTGTTGCATACAAGTGTATAAGTTACGTAACTATACTGTCATGAACTATAAGTGTAATGAAGTTATTGTGTGTCTTCGCAGAATTTACTACGACGTAGACTTCGCTACGGCGTTTCATCTTTTTAAGTGAACGTGTTAGCCCGCCTGATCTTGTTCTGTGAAACATATTTTAACAAGTTTAAATTATTTAAACATGTAATATATGATTAAATGCTAACCCATTATTATTACACTCTTTCTAGTTTTTTTTTCACTTAAAACTGGAAATTTGGAAATTATTCAAACTCATTATTCAAAAATTTCATGTTTATTTTTAAGATTTTACACTTTTTCCAGGATTTGAATTAAATTGTAAATGTTTTTATCATCCTTTCGCATATAATTTGACACAATATATTAAAGTTTCTAGTAAAAAATTTAACCTTAAAAGACTCAATCTATCGAAAACGAAGTCGCTCCAGGAGGCTCCTGAGCTTCTGGAACTAGCTGGGATGGCTCGAGTAGCTGACTAATTCTGCACCCACAAAGGATCGCTAATACGTTTAGTTGCGAAAACAGAAGCCCAATAAGTGGCTCACAATTGATGTGACTCACAAATGACGATACCAGCGTGAAATATTAATATTTTAAAGGTTAAAAAGGAATTGTTTTTTTTTTTGTATATTCACGACCAAGTTTCTCCATGATGGTATCTCGTTCACAAACGCATGACGAAGCTTCATATAAATAGATTTCATCTCTATAAAGATTACAAAGTAGTTGGGCAGAGAAAACTTTGTGGAACAAAACAAGTCTCAGGCTGGTTCCGATGGCCGGAGGAACTTTTTTCATCTGTCGTTCCGTTAACTCCACTAAACTGTATCCTGCGGATTAAGTACTACTTCCTGCTTCACTTGATAAAACTTTCTATAGCTCTAGGATTCTCAAACATTTTCATTTTTTATAACTTCTATTTCTAGATTATATCAAAGGTAATGTCAATCTATCTGTCGGGTTGACAATTAAAACGAAACTCAAACATAAATAATAATAGTATTAACGAACATTTCACACAGTCTTAAACTAACAAAAGCTGTCAAGGTTTACTTACTACAGATATGTAGGAAAAGATCAGACTTTAAATAAACATTTACGGATAATCTATATATTGATAAGTCAGTTTCATGTATGCGAGTGTTAGTCACTAACGTTTATATATAATATCCAGTAAGGGTAAACACGAAAGTTTTCGTTAACGTTCCGTTAGTGTACATAATTTATAATAACATTTTAATATAGACAGAAATATTCGTCCTCGATCGTCTGAACAGTTTCATGATAAATTAATTTTGCAAGGAAATTTTGCCTCGATTAATATATAGGGTAAATTTTATTCGAACACATTCTGTGAGGTGTTTTTAATAAGGTAACGCAACACATAAAAAACATTTATTCAAATTATACTTTATTTTTACGATAAAAAATCTTACAATCTAAATTATCTAAAGGACTGTCACTGTCACTAGTCAAGTTCAACCATATCATCTATTATTTTTTATGTACTTGAGTCTCCAAAGTACAATATCATGTCTCTACATTAATAACTTCCAGTTTGAACTATTTTTTTTTCTATTTGAATTAGATGATACAAGGAATCTTTCTCGAAATTATCCAATTTTACAGTCTTTCTCTTTGTGTGTCTCTTTCACAGGGTTCTAATTTTATTGAGAAGTAGCTGCACCAACGATCACTACTTTTATGATTCTGATAACGGTTTTTTCGGTTATATCCGCCACACAAAATTAATTAATCCGGCATAAAATTAATAAAATAAATATTAACAGATAACAATAATTACATAATGTAATGATTGGAGTGATAGTGAAAAGAATTTTAATTTGAAATATGGTAAGTATTGTCCGGTGTAATGCAATCATCTCTAAAGCTTCTTTTCTCCTCCCTACTGCTTTCTTCCTACTAATTTCTGGATAGATAGTAATTATCGTACTAATATTTCTAATACAAAATATATACTAAGAATATAAAATATATTTATTAAATTGTACGGAGTTTAAATATAAAGGTATGGCAACTCGATTTTACTAACCTGTCATGTCAACACACAAGATCGTACTCGTTTAATGGAATCGACTTTTCCCCTTTTACAAAAAGCACGAACCTTCAGTACAATTTCTCTTGCACTTCTGTGAAACTTTTGGGGCATGATTAAGGTAACAAAAACCCTTATATCTATTCTAAAATCACAGCGCTTGGATTTGACGGAATCGATTGACTTTCCAATGGCGGTCTGTAGTATAAACATATAGGAAAGGCAATCAAGGGACAAGCTATAGTGAACGGACTCTAATCACCTGATTTACATGACACTTTCTTTTATATCATACATGTGTTCTCTGGTCAGGTTTGGATATGGTATATACCTCCTTAAATTCTCCATTTAAAGACTTTTCTCTTCTCTCTCCACCTCTTCTCTCCGAAGAAAAAACTCATTGTGTACAGGGTTAAACAATCAAAGTCCTGTAATTTCAACGTTTTAGAGTGTTTTTATCGTTAAATCGAATTGTGTTAAATAAAATTTTACACTAGATTTTGTTACAATAATGTAATATATAGAATTTGTTTTATGATTTCACCTTCTGATTTTAGCAAAAAAATAATGTGTCGATACCCATAAAAATGAGACAGGTTAACGCCAGGTTAGTGTTCAAGGGGTTAAAGAGGTTTCTATTTATACGATAAAGAACTTTAATTTTTTTTTAATGTTTATGTTACGAAAAGAAAACAGACGCCTAGTCTGTCTAACATTAGACAAATCAAATTTGGATTGGCTTTTAAGCTTTATTAGGTTCCAATTTCTGAGGAGAGTATTGAAAAGGTTTATGTGGCGTTACGTGTTGGTAACCGCACCTTTTGCATCCAACTCGGTCGTGTTCCCACAGTTGAATCCTGTTTATTAACCACACTTCTGTACCAGATTACCCGGTCTATTTTATTGTATTTAATTAACGACGTGCAAGACTGTCTTTTTCATTATATTTTATTTTTACCCATGTAATTTCCAATAAAGGGCACAGTTTACTGTTTGAGAAACACTGGTATATTTATTCGAAACTGTGCTCGGAAGTGATGATATTTCGGCAGTTAAGCAACTGTTTAAAGTACCTACTCAACTTGGATAAGATTTTTTTTATTTGTAGCTTTGTTTCCTTAGATGCAATCTTCGCACTGGAAGAGTTGAATAAATCGTTAACTGTCCAGAAACATAACTCTATATGTAATGAGTTACGCAGACAAACGATCATATGAATGAGATAGAGCACTCTAACTAAGCCAAAGGGGATAGGTTGAGGAGGCCAATCTCTAATTAAACTAATTTGACGGCTTGGAAAACGATTGCAGGTTGTATATCTTGCTGCAGGGGGCGACGCGGCGACATGCCTTGGCAACCCCGTATCGCCCCCATCCCAAATGCAGCGGACGGCCCCGGGGGACAGAACCTAAATTCACATTAATAATTTACACTCTTAATGGGAAACATTGGTACACATGGACGCTTGCAGAGAAAAGATTCAAAATCTTATTTTCCTTTATAAATTACTATTCGATGATTCCGAGCTAGCTTGTCAAAAACTTTTTTAATTATAAACATAACCGACTTCAAAAGAATAAAGTATAAAAATGTACTAAAAAGTAAATAAATTACTTTATTAATCTGCTTCTATATTTCCTTCAAAATATCCTTTGTTTTAATATCTATGTCTATCTATACTAATAATAAAATTTTAAATTTCACGTGTCAGTACATTTTAGATTTTTGTGAAAAGAATTATTTCAATGGACTCAAAATAGGTAATTAATTACATTTCTATCATTTTTAGAAATGTCTGTCTGTTTGTTTGGTTCTGTTGGATAAAGTTTAGACAGTTATTGCCATTTATAAATGAACATATTAGATAACTCTAGTTGGTACAGATTTCCAAATTATTAATAATACTAAAATAAAAGATATATTGAAGTAGATTTACAAAGTTTTTGTTTACTATTTAGTGCATTTTTATAGTTAATTATTTTGAAGTCGTTTTTGTTATAAATGTAATAAGTTTTTCAAAAATCCATCCATCTTTTCTTTACCCTTCCTCTTCTCCTAAAACTGTCCACATTTATATCCAATAACTTTCTAACAAGATCCTCGTTCCTACCTACGTATTACATGCCCATAACAGGACAGAAGACTGTTCCTTAACTTCTCTGTTACCAGCACCACTTTTAAACTTCCTCTAATGTGCTTATTTCTAATTCCATCTAGTTTATTTAAAAACATTTCAATAAATCATCAAGAACTTTATTATTAAATGACATGATCATACTTACGCAATACAAGAAACACTTTAATAAAACAAATTGAATGGCAGTAACGAAATTTTTATACGAAAATAAAACATTGACACTGGCAAATGCTACTGCAATGCGAATTGAATAAAAAGGTTAGTTAAAACGCTCGCGCAAGGATTAGCAGTAATAGATTCGTTCTGAAATGTTCACGTAATACTGTCTTAATTCCGCGAAATTACTTTTACATTCGCTTTACAAGATTTTCTACTTTTATTACACATTTAATTAATTCAACTTTATTTACAGTATTTCATTAAATTATTTAGTTTGGTTTATGGAACGATAGCGCATCGCTGAATTACTAATAGACCGTGTCAAATATAGTTTTCAGAAGAATATATGAAGAAACTCAGAGATGGATGTAGGCTTTTTATAAAGCAGTGATGACAAAATTATTTCACATAAATTTTACCTACTTTTTTTATAAAATTTAACAACCATAACCAATAAAACACTCAATTAAGGGAAACAAGAATATGCGTACACCCAGAAGCTTAGAATTTGTTAGGTAATAATTACTAGTAATTTCCCATAGTTTTAGAAATACTGGCCAAAATTACTTTTTTTATACTGTTATTTTACAGATCCTTTAACAAATTTCATCTAATATTAAGTGACAGTAAACACACTAAGAACATACCTATTGGTGCTTGGGGACAGGTTATCAAACAAAAATGCATACCATTATGCCATAGATTCCTCACGATGTTTTTCTTTGCATAAAGCTGAGGCTTATTAGCGAGTCGAATAGGTGAGTTCGAGCCTACGTCGGTCGACGTGGAAGCCGATCGCACTTCTAACTCAACCATTATCGCTAAAAATGACTGCACTTTCTAATATATCATCATACCCGGTTGCACCTACCATGCCTAGCTAACTTTGGATAAACTATCCGGAACGAAACGGTTCTTAACGCGTTACTATGATGGGCTTTTCATAAGTGTATGGTGTATCCAGACCAGTTGAATCGACTTACCATTTGGCTAATTTCGAGATCAGCCATCTCCGAACCGATGTATTTATATTTGTGTGTGTGTGATTTGTGTGTAAACGACACGAAATTATGACAATAATCAATCACCGGCACGTAATAAAAGACAAACGTAGTTTTTTAAGGCCAATTTGAAATTGCTACATTGCCACACAGGTATGCTAGATTCCACCTCAATTGTAGGCACAAATCACAAGCTCAAAACATCAGCTCATCTAAACAAATGATTATCTATATCTCTACTAAAAATAAAATTGTAAATTTCAACATTTTCGATTTTTGTGAAAAGAATTATTACAAGGGACTAGAAATAGATTTTTGAACATATTTCTATCGTTTTTAGAAATATCTGTTTGTCTGTTTCTCTGCGCTAAGTATATTTTAGAAAGTCAAATAATTATAAAGCATATGCCGGGTAACATCCAAAACTTTATTTCATTAAAATCGGTCTACTCTATCAAAAGTTACAGTAATTTGAAAGATACACAGCGGCTTTAGTGTGAACGAAAAGTTTGTAAATAAAAATTGATAGATTAATTTAAACTGAACAAAATGAAAAAATATTATAAATGTATAGTATGTTAAAAATAAATATCTAAGACATAGTAAATAAGAAAACAATACATTGGTATTTTTATACAATATCTAAGCATTTTTATGGAAGTAGTGAGTTCAGACTAATAAAGAGACTTAAGAGACTTGTTAATAATGAGTAATAAAGGCTTTGTGAGTGCCTTAGCGTATTTGACGACAAATATACTTGGAATCCCATCAGAGCTGGCTCCTTTCCTAGAGTCAAGTCTTTTTAAAACTCTGTACATTTAAGAACTGGTCAATGAAAGAGTCGATAAGATGTTGCTAACATCAGGGTTATGAGATTCGATTGTTACTGAAATACTGTCTTTGTTGTAAACAGATGCGAACTGTTCTGCAAATAACTTGCAAATATTGGCTCCAGGACAATTTAACGGGATAGTTGCAAGTGGAACCTCTTTTCTGCTTAACGTAGGTCAATAATAGTTTTCAGCGACGCGGTGCTTGCGAAAGCCACCCCGTGTCGCCCCCATCCCAAATGCAGCGGACGGCCCCGCGGGGTTTTAGTGGGTATTACCGGGCGACTCTCGCCCGGGTGAGTCCCACACTGCACGGAGCTCGTCACTCCGTGCCCCTTATCTAGTGTACTGGGGGACTTCGATCCCCTAAGTACAATAGATAAGGGTAGTGCGTAAATACATTTCCCCCCGTCAAAAAAAAAAAAAAGGTCAATAATAGTTTTGGATTTGTCTTTAAAGAGGACTCTAGGGATTCCAATTATTTGTTATAAATACGATCTACAATAAAACGCAACGATCACGCAAATAACTCTAAAAGTAATTAGGTTTCTGTAATTTCCATATTTACGATAGTTTATTCTATATTTAAGTTTCTCTTTAATCGATCTAATTAAAGCAAGTGAGAACCATATAGGGTATTTATTTTTATTACGCGATTTATATTTTATATTTACCTATTAATGACCGGAATATGTTATAAAAAACTGTGACCGTTTCATTAATAGAAACACTAGTTTGAAATTCCTTTCCCACTGGGTATTATTTAAATCGCTTATAATTTTCACGTAATCTGCCTTATAGAAATGAAATCTTGCCTCATGCTTTGGTTACAAATTTTTTAGGACATTCAAGGGGCATACAGAATTGTAACGGAAGATGCAACGAATCTATTAAAGTCAACGGGTTTGGGCTAATACTTAGTTTCGTGATAGGCATTGTGCTAGGTATTAAATATAGTAGCTTACAATTAGAGTCCAGACAACAGTTATACTGACTCAGATTATTAAGTGGCATAGAATTAATGAGCACATTGTGCAGCAAGCTGTTCGTCGTTATTGGTGAGAGATGAGCAAGCGCAGCCACTTTTTTCAAGCTTAAAAAGTTTAACCACCCAGAATGATAACCTTCCCGTTGTGATTTGCTAATATATTAATGGAATGAGTAATATAGTGTTGGAGAATATGAACCTGAAATGATGGAGGCAAGTAAACGCTACATACGTATAAGTTCAACTTTATTATTCGTGCCACCCAACCCGATACTGACCCAAAGATCTTCACAGTCACTTTCACATTTATATAAGCGACATAATATCAAAAGTTTTGAAACCGCAATATGTACTCCCCCACCATCTTTATTTCTGTGAAAACCGCTGCTTTCACTGTATCGCCTGTATAATATGTACCGGTCATCAAACAATTAATCATCAGATTGAACCATGTTTTTATAAAGACTAAAACATTAAAATTCCAAAAAAACTATACTATTAAAAAGTTGTACCGTTTTAATTCTAAGTCCTCTAACATTATGATAATAAAAAAAAAGAAGTTTTTAGTACGCCCTATAGTAAAATTCTACAAATTTAGTGGTAATTATAATAAGCGATTCAGCAAGTCTGCATTCTTAATATATACATAGATTCGTCGTCCTTGCGCATGAAAATCCTTCCGTCTTGCACCCACGATGTACTTTAACTCCCTTGCCTTCAGGCGGACTGCAGCATGGAGTGCCTTATTTTCAGGTTAAAGATATTCAACGACGTAAATAGCGGTCTTCTTGTTACCGCCAATACCCAAGTGAATAGTGTTTAATTTAATAGTGGCAGGAAGAAACTCATGTCGTAGGCGTGGACTACTGAATTTTAACAAAATGGAACGTGGACGAGGACTCGAGTTGTTCAGCTTGACTGTCCGGAGCAGTAGTGAAAGTTACTTTCATCAATGCGACATTTAATAGTTTTACCGACCTGCAAAACAGTGCTGACCAAATTCTCTTCTATATATTCAGGAACACACTGAATTTCAATATCGGTAGAGCGTGAATGTTGATCCAGTTGTGCTACTTGCAAAGGAAGAGATTAGTTTGCGGCACGCAATGCATCTTTTTCCTTCTTCATACTTTGCGCTAAAGTCGACTGTGCCGTATAATGCCCTTCTGAGTGTTTTAATTCTATGTCTACCATCATATTTGACATACATAATAAAACACAATTATAAAACTAACATTCTTGTTTAAATATGTTTTAAAATATTTCAGTGAAAATTTATCTTTCTTTCGACTCAAAGAGCTTTTAAGCTGAAAAGTACTCTGTAAAAATTGTTAAGCTTAGTTTCAATTCAGTCCTTTGTTATTCTTTATTCCTTTATACAGGAGGCGGATAATGAAAGATAACATTTTATATTTCATTTTCTTTAATATTAGGATACAATATGAAACCTACAATGTATAAATTTCTCATGGCAGATGAAAATACAACCGACGACGTCTGACATATTCTTACGCTAGAAGATAATGAACTTCTGAAAGCATAACCCAAAATCTTCACAAACAGAATGTGAGGATGCATCGCTATTACAGTAATGCTAGCTTATAAAACTAATAGGGAAAGGAAAATATCTGCACACACAATATCCACAGCAGAACCTTCTCCGGTAAGAATACCACCATCGGTTTCCTCTTATTGTACTGTATTCTCATTGACCAGAGTGTCTACGAGATCTTAAAAGCTGCTTAGATATCTTTCAAATAATTCCAATTACAAGAGAGAAACTTAAATCCTTTGAAATTTCAAATGAATTTTAATATTGGAAGCCTTTATAAACTACAGCAATGCGTAACCTAATTTTCAAGTTTATTTATAAAATGAAAGACTCGTTCCGACCCAATTATGATAGAATGAATTCTACTACTAGCTTTCAAATTAGTGCTACATAAATAAATGAGAGTTAATTTATTATTTCTGTGTTTGTTTATGTTAAAGGTGGAAAATTGTGTTTTATTTATTTTTATTGTAGCTTAGAAATTACTTCTAATTGTTCCATTGTTAGGTTTCTTATAGCGCCACTGTAGCTACCAAATGTCGACAGTCAGCCCTTTGTGTTATTTTATGTTCAGAATAAGCCCAGCCGTTTTTTAATTCGCGTTTGTATTAAGACGCGTCGTTGTAACCTTCTTTTTCTACATCGAATCGAGATTTAGCAAGCTATCAGTCTGATGGAGCGTCGTGTCGATGTTCGGTGCAGTCGTGACAGACTTCACTTCTTCATGAATGTCAATGCCGAGCGCAGAGCGCAGATCGTGTCCGATGAATCGCCTATGTTCCTCGTAATCTTAATCCATTTTGCATTTACAATAATCAAAAGTGATAAAAAATAAAATCGATATTAGTTTATTGATTTTATTGGCCTAAAATGTTATTCAACCAATATCATCATTCATTCTCCTGCCTTTTCCCAACTCACTTGGGGTCGGCGCAGTATGTTTTCTTCTTCCATACGTCCCTATCGGCCGTCATCTCTTCATTCACTTCCTTTTTCATTCATGTCATTTCTTACACACTCCATCCACACTTTCTTTGGCCTTCCTCTACTTGTCCATCCTTCCACATTCATATTCATTACTATTTTACCCACATGCGCTTCCTCTCTTCTCATAACATGTCCATACCACGACAAACGAGAACCTTTCAACTTTTCTACCATTGACGCAACTTTCAAACTCCCTCTAATATATTCATTCGTTATTTTATCCATTCTTGTAACACCACACATCCATCTCAACATTCGCATCTCAGCTACATGCAGTCGCTTCTTTCGCAGTCGTTATTCAACCAATATAACCAACAATAAACAGATGTAACCAAATAACCAAAGTAAAGACTAGTAAAGAAATAACCAAACTAATAAAGATAAGAGAGGGTAGCTAGTTTTGATAATAAAATGAATAGACTTTCAGTTCCAATCAGTTTGATCCCAATTAAACCAAGCTGAACGCTGTATGTCTCCAGAAGACAGTTACAAAACGCAAACGTGAGTTAACTTACAGCTGACTCTATCTACTAATCTGGGTTGCTAAACTGGGTAATTCATTTCTAGGATCTTTTTGAATTTATGCGCTATTTAACGAAAAAAATATTTCGATTAGAGTGATCGATTGATTGATGCCACCGAAAGAGGTCCACTGTTGGGCATTGGTCTCCCTCAAAATTGTCATAATCGCCACGCTGGGCAGGCAGGTTGGTGACCGCAGTCAGATGTTTGTGTTATTCAGAGATTGCTGCTGTCCATTCCCTATTTTATCTCTTTGTTGCCTTTTACGACACCCACGGGAACAATATGGGGCAATATCAACTAATAACTGAACACTATAACAATAATGTTAAGTATAACTCAAAGAGCCGAGCGCAGTATACATCATAGAAACATTAAAACAACATAAGTTATTACGATGACACTAGAAAATTACAGTAGGAAATTTGGCGCGAGTTCACCGCTGTACAATTTTACAGACATAATCATAACTGTAATTTCAGCTTTCAGTCCCGACTCAAAAACGAAAGTCTTTCCTTCCAACTCTATTACAATAACAATGAGCTCTCAGTTCGCGCCTCGCCGGCTTCATAATTCCACTACAGATTCCGCTAAAAGTACGCAAACGACTTATCATCATTTTAGAAATGTTTTACCAGTGGATTATTTCGTTTTCAACTTTAATAAGATATTAATAAAGAATGAACCTAGTCTTCAGAGGTTCATTTAATATTATAGAGGATTATAAGTTATCCAATAAAGGAAATTTACAATATGAAATGAGTAACTCCCTTAGAAAAATATGGTAAATAATTATATGTTGTTTTATTTTATTTACTACTAGCTGTGTCCCCGCGGCTGCACCCGCATTTCATATATTCTTCACTACATTTTAATTTTTTTATACGGTATCCTAATTTATTTAGTACTAAGTTTAAAAAAAAGCTCATAAGTTCAAGCACTAGCCCATAAAACTGTGCATTGAGTCTGATTTTATTCAAATTTTTATGAGATTTAATTTTTTTACACGGAACCTTAATTATTTTCGAAAATTAAAAGTACCCTAAGATACCCGGAGTAACTTCAGCTATCTACCAAAAAAAGTCCGGTCTAAATCCTTGCGGCCGTTTCGGAGATTATCTGGAACAAACAGACAGACAGACAAAAATTATAAAAATTGTACATTTGGTATAGGTATAGTATGTACATTCGTATCTATTTAAAAAAAATTATACATTACAAACAGACACTTCAATTTTATTTATTATTATAGATAACACGACACTTTCATATTGGTCTTAAATTTTTTTTATCTTATATCCACCAGCTAATATTGAAATGCGACACATCTAAGCGTTCCACTGAGATATGATCAAGTAGACTCTTCATCAAAAGAGGTCTACTACTGGACATAAGCTTCCCCCAAAGAACTCAACTACGAGCGGACTGGTGCCACCCGCATACGTCGGATTTCCACGGTCTTGACCAGGTTGATCTACCTTGTTGCGGGCCTACCCACGCTGCATCTCCCAGTACGTGACCGTCTTTCATGAATCCATAGGCACTATCAGATATCGGTTCTACGAGCAATGTGGGGTACAATTACCACTTAAGTTTGGTAATTTTTCGGCCATTGTTGGTTACTTTGGTGCTTCTGCGTGTCTTATCATTTCTTCTGAGAATTGCTTATTCCAAGGCCTTTTGAGTGACATCCTGCTTATACATTGTGAGCGACCACGTCTCTGTACCATATATCATCATTGTCAAAACTCATTATCATATAATAGTAATATCCTAGCACACATTTAATAGCACAATGTTCTTTGGATGAATTGCTTGAGTAGTGTCATGTTGTGACTAGTTGTAATTCATGAAAATGACACCTCTCTCTCTCTCTCTCTCTCTCTCTCTCTCTCCGTGCTCCCGTTAACAACGGTTATAACTACAATTTATTTAATTTCTATATAAAGATATACAAACATGTATATCCACATTTATAAAATAAAAAACCAGATCGAGTGTTTTTACCTGCGTTCTTATCGGCTGGGTTGTCTTCCTATCCGGTGGTAGTGTTTTTTGATGTTCACGGCCTGAATTTAATAAAGAATTTTTTATTTGATTTTGATTGTAAACCTGGGCTTAATCTGTGGAAAGACTAAACTAAAATTTCCATTTTACCTTATTTCTTAAGTTGTCCTTTTCATTTTTACTACGAATAAAAGCAGAAAATTAACACTTAGGAAGACAGAAAAAACGTGGATCGACCTATATTGAATCTCCCGTAGTTGTAACCGCCGTTCAATAGACCACGAAGCCATTATTCACCCAAAATATATCAAAGCCATTACAAAAACATTAGCATAGAGCAAAATGTGTAACAGAGTCCGCAGCGAACGTAAAATATTGGCACAATTTGTAAGGGAGAGACTCGGCCGGGAGTATCCGGTGTAGGGACCATTGTGCCCTAATAGGGAAACGAAAGCCTTTCGCATTTCTACTAAAATGGGTTAGAAGTTTTTGATAAAAAATTGAACGGATGTCCGTTAAAAGAAGCCATTATGTATCATAATATTCTGACTTATTATTTGAAAACTCGTTTTATTACAGATGTTTAAATTTCCATCAAGTAAGCATAATGTGTACTTCCTACTAACATATTATTCTGGTGTAAACAGGATTACAGAAAGTAGAAACTGTTTATGCTTATAAGTTCAGTGCCTGTTTAAAATCAGATCTCTCACGTCCCATAATATTTTTACAACTTAAATTAAAAAAACAGTTTCTGCCACTCCAACAATATGTTTTTCATATTTAAGAAACGAAAATTAAATTGTTATGTATTATCACGAACTGTAATAAAGTTTTCTTTTACTTGGTTTAGCGCTTTGACCACAATCTTACCTTATGTTAAGTGACGATGTGATCCAAGATGGAAAACACACTGAGCCTAGAGGTACTGGTTCTCAAGTGAGGCTGCCGGGACACACCTATTGGTGTTTGGGAAGTGGTTTCCAACTGGTTTATAGCTACACAGGCGGGCATCATCAGAAAATGCCCTTCCACCATGCTATGGTTTCCTCACGATGTTTACCTTCATCGATAGCTCAGGCCGATTTTAGAGTCAGATAGGTGGGGATCGAACCCGCATCGTTTGACGCGAAATCCGGTCGCACTACTACCCGCTGCGCCATCATAGCTTCGAAGACGCTAACTCCCACAGTATCCGGAGTAGAAAAAGTATTCAACACAATATCGTCGCTACGAAAGCTTTTCCTATTCGTAAAATAATATGGCATTAATAATATTTTGTTATAATTTCAATAAGATCAGTCAAACGGAAAACATAGATTACTGTTTCTAAAATGTAACATTATGTCTCAAGACGAATGTATTCTGTAATGTAATAACGTAACATTATTTCTAAATTCAAGTTGCAATTAAGAACAATGGCGAAAATGAGAGCTGAAGAGCAAAATAAAGTCTTCAACACATCCTAAATTTATTGCCACAAAAAAAGGTATTATCCATGTACATATTTTATTTGTAACAATTTACCATTATGTATATGGAATTCACAATTTGCGATGGCAACACTTCTATTAAATCAAAGGCCAAAATATGAATCTTGATGAAGTTCTATCGTATTAGCTAATAAAAAGATGTTTGAGAAAAGAAGTTCAGAGGGACAAGAAATTGATCAAAACTAAGCATTTTTGAACTTGGCTCTAGTGGTAGAAAAGCTGAAAGGAAATCATTCATGTTTGTATGGGCATCTCATGAGATGATATGAAATACATGTGCCGAGAAATTAATGAAAATAAATATTAAATGACGTAAAGAGAGAGAAAAAAAAAAGAAGATGGATAGATTATGTGAGGAAAGATATGAAAGTAAAAGGGGTGTAGAAAGAGATGGTGGTTGATAGAGCCATCTGGAAGAAGAAAACATACTGCACTGACCCAAATAATTCGGGAACAGGCTGATAATGATGTTGATGTACGTGATTTAGAGAAACAAAATCACAGGCGTACTCGACCATAGAGCAAGTTAGCAGAATATGTATTTCACCGGAAATGTATCTGAGTACTCTCAAAAACTTTTAGCCAGATTGATCAATCTTTCATATACCCTGGATAATACGTTTCACTGCGCGCCGTTTTGCAGGAATACCTTTCTGAATAATATATACAGAAGTCTAAAACAGTACATGGACAAAGATTATGAAAAGTAGATTGTCCACTCGATATACGAATTAAAATAAATATAAATAATATTATCTTATGTCATATCAGTCTGTAAATGTCCCACGTAAAAGCTTTTTTTCAATCACATGCATAGAGTTAATTGTTAATTACCACATAAATCCCACATCGATGTAATGTTTAGAAATTAATAAAAATATGCATTCGAGAATATTTCTTGATTGAAATGTTCAAGTTTTCTCAAGAAATTTCGATCTCTGTTACGTCATAATATCGTTGCTATATAAACTTCTCTGGTATGACCAAGCGTAGTTATAGCATGAATTATATAAGAATATGGAGTTACTGAAAATAAATTGTTTGTGTTTTTTACTTTTATAGGCAAAAATACCCTATCAATTTAATATGCGTCGAAACAAAGCTGCATCTTAATAGCTCTATCTATTTGATTTTTTTTTTTCAAAACTCAATAGCGTAGTGATTTATTTTCACGCTGTCACCATCTCTTGATTATGACACAGACATAATAATTTGTTATCTCATAAATATTATTCTTTAAACAAACTGAGCTACCTGATATGTTTGATCTATGAAATGATTGCAGTCCGCGCTAGTTTCACTCGCTTTATTATTCAAGTTTGAACATTTCACGCAGTTCTGGGTTCGTGTTGAGATTTCAGCTTCATTAAAAAATTATAGAACTACTACTTCTCACAAGGCATTTAATATTTGTTTAATGTATTCAAATAAATTGAGATCTTTTTCAAATATATTAAGTATACTAGATCTTTGTATTCTATAGTAACAGTAGACAAGATTCATATTCAGTTTGTCGTTGACTGTAACTCTAACCAAATACTAAGGTATGATTATTTTTATCACTTATGGAATGGGTTATCCAAAACGGTCTTCATACAGAGTTATGACTTAGAACTAAATAAATAAAATAAATCAAACATTTTTAACGTTCAGTCTGTTAATAGATGGCGGTTAGATAGAAGGCTAACGAAGCATTCCCGTGGTAATAAAACAGTGGAACTTCGATGTAGTTTGTAATTTCTTAACAAATCTCTTTGGAAGATCAGTAGTACTGGAGGAACTTAATTCAAAACATTTTCTCCAAATAAGTAATTCAAATTTTGAGAAGATTCATGGTCTTCATGCATGATTAGCTCTGGAGATGAATATATATCGTTGTGAACAGCTTTGGCGCAAACCAACTTAACCACGTAATCGATTTCAAGGTTATAATTATAGGCTAACTGTTGTGGACGGGTAATAATGATCTCACACTATCTACAATTGTTTGCACTTAAATAATTATTGGACGCAATGCAGTTGATTTATGAGACCGGGATAAAAAGTAGCCGTATGATATCCCAAAGATTACTGAGCGTTAATCAGCGAAGACACTTGGTGCAGTAGTTTTAATATATGGGACAAGTTTTAGAGTGAATGTTTTTAAAACTGAATTGAATTATTAGAGAAGTTTAAAGAGGAGAGCATAAATTCGTTTACTTTTTGATAAAATTTTATTTCACAAAGTTGATAAGGGTCATCGCAAGCACGGGTACAGATTAACGCTTCATTTGACTTGATTTGTTATTGTCAGTCAAATCTTGCAACTTTTTGTTTGGATCACAATCCATAGTTAGCTCAATATCAATAAATGTGATATAGCGGACATGATATGTAATTATTATTATGTATGATCAATCAATGGTATCAAATAAAAGAGTCTCCTGGGAATATTTCGAAAATAAAATGACGTCATGAAAATCTAATACGACTGACCACAGTTATTTTTTACATATTTTACTTTAACATTACAGATTAAAAGTGTTTTTTTTAAATTTAATAATCTAATTCAGTTTACACTTAGTAGCATTGAAATATGAATAGGCTATAAGTTGCAGATGCTCACATTGCTCGTGGTGAGGCATCCTGCACGTACAAAGACATCCTGATAAATGCTAGAATTAACTTATTATGGGGGTTTCATTATATGGCGTGTCTGGAAATGATAAAACTCAGCTGCTTTGAGTTGGAATCAAAAGGTTTAAAGGCTGCGCAAGTTTCTATTTTAATACCATTTGAAATAATTTGGGAAATACTGTTTCTTATATGTTCAAGTAAAGCAAATATTTTCAACAGTGGAAACATTACTCATAGGACATGTAATTATTTTCTTAATATAAAAAGTTTTTTTATTGTATATCTATTCGAATCCATTTAGATGTAGCTTTAAGATAATTAATATTTACTGTCAGATATTTTATGAGTACTTTTCCTCTAAACGAGCATTAATATTATCTCTAAAAAGATTTTAGAGAAAAAAACAATAAAAAGAAACCTCGGAACATTTCTTCATAAACACAATGTGTTTCAAATGGATATAACTTTACGTAATATCATACAAGACTTAGAGTTCTTTCATACACAATAGCTTTATTGAATACCTTTTCCCACTTGTATCTGTTGAAGTGAGTTTCTGATGCACAGTCTATGTAAGACAGAGAGCTCAGTTAACATAATTAATATTATACAAAACATGCCGTATATGTATAACAGTGTAATAGAAAAGAGATACCAGCAGAGCGCACACACTAATTAATTAGCTAAAATTTCTCGCTTGTTACCGCTGTTGACCGAAAGGGCCTTTACAGGTTCACCGAACTTTGTGGGCGAGTGCTGATGGCACTAAGCCTCAAAAGGTAACTAGCTCAAGCTGTTCTGTTAAGCGACATGAATTTACACGCTTCCGCATAAAGTTGGTATATTTAAATGTGTCTGATGTTATTTACATGATTTCTCAAGTCGTATTTTAATTTGTATTCGTTTAGCTGTTGTTTACGAACATTGTGGTAGTTTGTTTAATTTAGATGAGTAATCGTCACGAAACATATATAAACAGTGTAAAGACATTTCATATTAACCTTCTTTTGGTATGAGTGATATCGAAGAGCTTAATTCCTGAAAGGTGAGAATTGTGCAAAATGTGTGTGGGAGCGTTCGTAAAAGTGCATTTAATGTAAATAGTGATTAAATAAATACGTCTACGCGGAGAATTGGCATTTTATTACGATCCTGACATGTAACAATATTATAATAGCGGTACTATGTTGAGTGAACCATCTGATTTCCTATGTCTATGGCGTGTACTAACCGTTACACTAACTTCATACGAAATCAGTAAGCGTTCCATCTCGACTTTTGTTATTCAAATGATCTGCAGATTTATATCTTCCTCTTGCGTACAAAATTTTATATAATTATACTCAGGCGAGGACGATCTTATTATTATTACAGTTAGAGTTGAAATTAGCGTGATCGATTTCTCTAAACTAGAAATATTTTGGTTCCGATTGCTAGTTGAAAACCTTTTCTTGGTTATAACGTTAACATCTTATTGCCAACTTTTTTTTCTTATTCCGTAGGATTACTATCATTAAGATTATTTTTGATGTATCCACAACAGAAACAGAATCAGTGTACGTATCTGAGTTAAAATGTTATTAACACTGGATTAGGAATTTGTTAAATTCATGCTTTTTTTCTCCTCAGGTCACTTTTAGGTTATAGTAATAAATACTTGACGAGAAAATATGTGTGTTTAATCGTTAGATTTATTAGACCTAGTAATTAGTTTCTAAAATCAACATGATTTTATAATAGAATTATAAATCAGTGAAGTGATCTTGAAAATTTGTTCTGAGTCAAGTAGCACATCTTTGCCGAGTCTCCATATTAGAGGAATTGTTATAGTTCCTTTGACTTATCCGTTTTACGATAGAATAAACTGATACAGAAGTTCCTGTTTTGATACATAGATTTAACTATAAATTTATATATTTTCCATGTTATTTCGTAAATAGACTCAGACGCCCCTCGTTTCTAGTTTAGTTTATTTTAGTTAGTTTTAGTTCCACGTATATTTCTCGAATAACAGTCTAACAGTGAAACTAGTATCTATTAATTTCTAGAAATGTATATTAGTTTCACTGTCATTGTTTTTAAAGATTGTTCATTTTGAAAATTGGCACGTTCCTTCTCACATAAATGTATAAAAATGATATTTGTACAGGGCTAATCTATAGGGCACGTACAAGTAGTACGTCATTTCGTTAATTTCGTACACTCGAATTCTACGTTTTTTTGCGGTTTCTTCGCAGCTATTTCATAGTGGAATAATAAGCATAGCTTTTAATAGTAAATGTATTATTTTGCCACTTAATAATTATGGTAAAAATGTTTCAAATAAAAGTGAAGGAATGTAGTCCCCTTAATCGTTACTTAAAATTTAAACTGTCTCATTATTTTCAAATTTAACACGGTTATTACTTTTTACAATGTGACTTTTAAAGAGCCATTTCTGTTTTCGATGGAAAACTTTCCCAATGTGATGTTTGCACTGTTCTTTATCGTACTGTACTTTGCTTTGAACAATGATTGTGACAGGTTTAAAGGAAGCATTGAACATTTAATAAAATCACGGAACTCGATAATGAATTCCCATAGTATATGTAACAACTGACGTGTTAATAAGAATAACAAATAAATGACTACGTTATGACAGCACGTAAATTAAGATATCACATTGCAAACGTCCTCCTCTCAAACTATTGAACCAGAAATGAACATGTTGACTATATATACTATAGCCGTGACTCGACGTTTTATGTACACAATCCCTTTGTTGTTCCCATTCGGATATATTATTATGTGTTTCCCTTCACGTGGAAATATCTTTCATTTACGTTACGTCTTCTTTCTTGTTGTGTTTATTTGGATAGCTTTTATTTTTTGTATCATGGATTCCAATAAAATTTTGTGTGATATAATTTAATGCTTAGAAACTATCTAGTTAGCTATCGAATTCAGTTGCTAAAATATACCAAAAACCAAAAATTATTATGCATCAATGTCTATTATTTCAACCGAAAGATGTTCACTGCTGGAGATAAGTCTCCGCCAATAGGGAGGACTGCCATAATGAAGTTATAAAGGACCTTCAGGCCAACAGCTTAGATCTAACATCATCAGACATTGGACATAGGTATCCTCCAATAAAGGGGGAATTGCCATAATCGCCACACTTGGCAGGCGGTTTAGCGATCGCAGTAGGCGTCTGTAGGACTCAGGGGGTGCTGCTGCCCATCCCCTGGTTTATCCCTTAGTCGCCTTTTACGACACCCACGGAAATGATAGTGGGTGGTACTATTCTTAGCCGGCACCACACGTTCTTCTAACATCAGAATCTGATTACTTATCCTTTCATATTTTTACAGGAATTTCTCATGGTCCACCAAACTATTTATGGTAGAGGTTCTTAATCACATGAGAGGTTGAGGTAGAGGATGTTGTAAGAAAGGTATTGGATATGAATGTGGACGGTTACATGGGAAGGGGAAGACCAAAGAAAAGATGGATGGACTGTGTGGGAGATGATATGCTTAGGAAAGGAGTGAATGCGGAGATGACAACAAATAGAGAGGAATTGAAGAGGAAGACATGTTGCGCCGACCCCAATAAAAATGGGAAAAGGGTAGGGAGATGACGATGATGATGATTATGATGATGATGATGATGATGTTCTTAATCGCATATTTTTACAATTACCGCCGTTCATTGCAACCCGTGTCCTTTATTTATACTTTTATTTTGTCTGTTAGTTTTATTTATTTGTTTCAAATTTTGTCATATAATAGATGCCTATTTTAAGAGTTATCAATCTGGAATACGGCATTAAAAAATGTCTGCCTGTTTGTATGTATGTCCGAATTTATCGGCTTTACTTGTTTCAATGAATCTATGTACACGATAACTAAATGTCATGGAGCTATTGATAGGCTATAAAAAATATTTAAATTGTTTTTGTAATTCGTCAAAAACACCTGCTCCTGTTTAATTCAAGAACACGTTGAGCGATTTTTATAATATTCTATGTGCGTAAATTATTTAGCAAAAAATAATCAATATCGTTTTTAGATATTATAAAATACAACAATAGGAAATAAAAAAATGATTTTAATAAAATTTAGCATGTGTCGTTCGGTAACAGATATTCGCTATAAAACAATCAAAAGGTGAGATGTGAGATCATTTAATCAACACTTAGCCGAAGTCGCGGGCGCCCGCTTGTTAATATACATATATAGCATACATGATTTTCGTGCTGCTGGGTAAAGGTCTGTGTTACTCCTGAAATATAACCATCGTTAGCCACAATTATTTGTAAACTAGCTGTGTCCCCGTGGCTGTACCCGCGTTACATATATTCTTGACCGCATTTTATTTTTTTACATGAAACCTTAATTATTTTCCAAAAGTTTTTTAGCAATAAGATAAAGTAAAAATATTTCTCATAAATGAAAACACTTAAATAAACTGTATATTTAATCGGATTTTGTTCATTTTTTTTTTTGGTTTTAATTTTTTTACGCGCATCTCTAATTACTTTCGATACAAAAGTACCCTAAGTTACGCGGAGTAAATTCAGCTATTTATCAAAAATAGTTCCGTCATAATCGGTCCAGTTTACCCTGTACATACAAGCAGACAGAGAAAAATGCTAAAATGTTGTTTTTTTTGGTATAGGTATCATATCTATTTTGTAAAAAAAATATATTTTGTCATTACGTCTGTTTGTAATGACAAAATATTTACTTCAATTTGATCTATTGGTGTAGATTCCGTTTCATGTCGGACTACAGCGATACCATTTATTGCCATTTGTTTGGTAAGAAAATTTACCTGCCACAGTCTAGGTATAGTCAGCCTGATTCCAATATACTATACACGTTTGTTCTAATCACACTTTACCTAGGACTAAACATCAAGTCAGTCTAGACGTAAAATTTTACGTTAACAGTTGCTAACAATTTGTGTACTAACGTATAATTATTTAATTATAAAGTAGATAATACCGACGTCTAGTATAATTTAAGTAGACTGTTCTCCAAGCCATTTCTCCGTATAACACAGACGCTCGACGACCGCACAAGCGGTGTGTAACAAAAGTTAATATTAACACTCGGCGGCTGGTGCCGGCAATTACGTATTCAGAGCTTTGTGCGAGTCGTGGCGCGCTACACACGACACAAAAGAACACGCAACATAAATACGCTCGGGCCTCGCTCATAACTTGATATACAGGCGGTACGAAGACTCATTTTACTCTTATATATGCGAATTTTATTTCATAAGAATATAATTATTATATAACCTATACCTATTTATGGACGTACTGCGGTAAGCACGATGGAAACATTTTCTATATTATTGAAAACACTTTTTTCTACCTATACTAATAAATAAAATTGAAGTGTCTGTTTGTAATTTCAAAATTACAATTTTTTACTAAATACATGTATGAATGTATATAAGATATATATCAAAAATACATAACATAACATAACATAAGCTCACGCCTGTTATCCCCGAAGGGTTAGGCAGAGGTGAAATAGCGAACTATACCACCAACGTTTCGCCGAGCTTAGTTCCGTCCCAGATGTGACAGGGGGCGAGCCTGTCGTCATATCGGGCACAAATTTCAAACTCCGGGATGATACTGAGTAGAAAAACCCAACACCACTTGACCCGACCCGGGGATCGAACCCGAGACCTCAGAACGGCAGTCGCACCGTAATACAACTGCGCCACCGAGGCAATACAACCGTAATACAATTTTTAAAATGTTTGTCTGTCTGTTTGTTCCAGGCAATTTGTGGCGGGACTTTTTGTTAGATAGCTAAAGTTACTCCAAATTTTGTCTCCTTCCACGGACTTCCATGAACTGAATATTGTTCACTGTTTTATAAGTTTTTTTTTTTTTTATGTAGGTCCCTGATTAGCCTCCTATAACTATTTTGCTACTTACAAAACGCAAAGATATTTCTCATAAACTCAAACACAGTAAAACTAACGATTGAATCGGATGTTATTCGCTATTTTATGAGTTTAATTTTATAAGCGTTACCCTATTCAAAAATAAAAGTGGCCTAAGTTACGCGTTATAACTTCAGCTGTCTGTCAGAAAAATACTACCAAAACCGGTACAGCTGTTCCGGAGATTAGCCAGAATGAACAGACATACAGACAGATTACTTTTACTGCGGACTATGACTAGAACGGTTTGGTAATATAATCATAGAGTAAATAAACAGATATTATTGACGTTATATTGTTTAAATAAAAACATTATTTTTTTTTATCTTGCTGTTAAATATACCACCTCTGACAATAACAGGGAGATTTTTATTGATTTTAAATATCCCACGTAGAGTAAATGTTTACTCCTAAGAAAGTGTTGCCTACTTAACCAAATGACAAGGAAGGGGAAACATAATAATTCAAATTTTAAAACGAATTATCAACCTTTTATAAAAGAAACTGGATACTGTAATGAATTATGATCGAATTTCGATCACAGGTGATCACTAGTTTAGTGAAATACGTATGGACGTGTGATAAATGAACTCATTATGAGTTAAGAATTAAGTTTAAGTTAGAAGAAAGTTGGTAAACTAATTGGTAAAGTTATTGGATATGAATGTGAACGGTTACATGGGAAGGAGAAGACCAAAGAAAAGATGGATGGACTGTGTGAAAGATGATATGTTTAGGAAAGGAGTGAATGCGGAGATGACAACAAATAGAGAGGAATGGAAGAGAAAGACATGTTGCGCCAAGCCAAAATAAAAATGGGATAAGGGTAGGGAGACGATGAAGACGGTGGGTTCGCTGCAGGGGGCGACGCGGTGCCTGCGAAAGCCACCCCGTGTCGCCCCCATCCCAATGCAGCGGACGGCCCCGGGGGGTTTTAGTGGGTATTTCCGGGCGACTCTCGCCCGGGTGAGTCCCACACTGGCACGGAACTCGTCACTCTGTGCCCCCTTATCTATTGTATTGAGGGACTCTGATCCCTTAAATACAATAGATAAGGGTAGTGCGTAAATGCATTTCCCCCCGTCAAAAAAAAAAAAAAAAGGGAGACGATGAAGTAACGACAATTAAAATAGTTATTCAAATCTACATTCATAAAAAGAATAAACCTTTTTATTGTGTCCATTTATAATTGTCCATGAGTTCCAAACGTATGATATCATAGAAAGAGTGTAACTTTACAGCTAAAACAAAATTATAACACAAACCAAAAACACTAAAATGTGATTACATTTGACTAAAGTTCTCCCGGCTCTGTCGTATCTCTCTGCTTACTATGTAAAGCTCTGAATCCACCTTTTGACTTTATTTAGAGACAAGTGACGTCACGTTATCCGATTTATTCTCGCTGAGAGAGTTATTTTGCCCTGACACGTTATTCAATTGAGGATATTAAAAATTAATGTTGAATTTGCGCGAGATTTCTTGTTGAATATATGAGAAGATACGTTTATAAATATATGACTCCTGACATCTAACATTTTTTTCTTTTTTTTTTTGACGGGGGAAATGCATTTACGCACTACCCTTATCTATTGTATTTGTGGGATCAGAGTCCCCTAAATACAATAGATAAGGGGGCACGGAGTGACGAGCTCCGTGCCAGTGTGGGACTCACCCGGGCGAGAGTCGCCCGGAAATACCCACTAAAACCCCCCGGGGCCGTCCGTCCTGACATCTAACCTAACCTAACACAAAATATAGTTGTACTGAAATTACAATCTGCTTTTACACCAATTATGAACTTATTTGGATCCAACCTCATAAATCCACACTATATCGATGGTAGTCTTAAAATCAGAAGCAATAACTTAAAAGTTTCACCAAAGCTAATTAACGAACCAATTAAATAATAACCCAATTCTTCTATAACTCACGTATATTTTCAGTGTATATTTTCTACATTATATTAAGAGAATTCGAAATACTTCGTTAACAAAACAAATTCCCCGAACGCTTCACAGAGCCGGGGAGGAAGTCCAAAATGTTTTATTCATCGAAACACACAAAAGCAAGAAAGCAATCGCACGATCAGACGTCCATAAAAAAAAACCACAATCGAAACGCAGATAGAGATCGGATGCCTTACAAATCGTCAGCAACTCGGCTGTCGCAAAGACCAATCCGTAGAGTCGCCAACCTTAATTTATAACGTTTTTAATATTGTGAACAATTCAAGGTTTCACAGTATTTTTATCGTATATAGTTATTTACTTATATTAGCCTGTACATCTCGTTCTGTGTTATTTTTTACTCTTAGCCATGCGCCGCTAATAGTCGATATTGTAACTTAAATTTATCTTGCAAGAATTCTGTCATAATTGTTATTTTTTCACAATATTATTAATTTTTTCAATTATTTATAAGATATTATATCAATAATTAACTGATTAAATCTGTCGAGCATGTCCCTTGTAAAAGAATGAACTATAAAAAAGAAACACGTAAACCAAGATTAAAATAAAACAATGAAGTTCTAAGACTATCTGATTCTTCTGTTATTTTTCTATACCCGAAGGTATATCGCAGGGAAGACGGATCACGCCCAGGAATAGATACTGAATTAGCAAATAGATGTAAATGTGATTACGTAAACGCCTCGCCTGGGGTTATGTAGACGGGCGAAGTGAAAAAAAATTTGCAGCTAAATATTCGCAAAACCTTTTTTTTTATAATGCACAGCACAGTGACTGTACTGGGCCTGATGGTGAGTACAGTACAATCCAGAACAGCGGCGACTGACACTCAACAGAATTCACTGCCAGTCACCGCTGTCATGCTGGCCTGCTTAAATACCTCTTCACGCCTCTTTTGAAGGACCCAATATCATAAGAAGGAGAGAAAACGCTGACAAGAAGACGGTTCCATAACTTCACAGTTTGACAGAAGTAAGAGTCAGCAAACTTTTTGGTTCTTGAAGTTATGGGTGTCACCGTGAAACCTTGACACCGAAGTCCCACCCGCGTGGTTCTGTTATGGAACGGAGAGGAGGGGGGATCAGGTCAAAGAGATCTTCAGAATACTCGCCATGATACAAGCGGTAAAATACGCTTAGAGAGGCTATTCTCCTGCGCAATTGAAACGGTTCTATGGAGTGTATCAACGCTTTAAGACCAGATTCAAATAGTTACGGTATCTATGGGCATAGTTGAAGAGTAGTAGAACGCGTATAATATTCAACTCCTAAAGAGCGTGGAAGAAGCGGTACTGCGCTCACATCATCCGATCAGACGGATGCGGTTGGTAAAACGGACCGTTCAAACTTATTTCTCAAAAGTAGCAAAATAATGAACAGTTAGCACTACGGTTATTTTTGAGGCTGGTTTTAATTAGGTATTGGGTACAATGGACAATTTTTATAGGGTTAAATTGGGCCAACTCGTATGCCAGTCTGTTTGTTTAACAGTATTCTTTAGACCAGAACGCAGCAGTGCGAGTACTGCTGTTTTGCAGAAGACAGCGTTATAGTGGTAGTGTTTCCACAGATTTGTCAGAGGTTCTTACTCTTTGTCTGTCATTCTAGTTTTAACTCAATTGACTCGGTGTTTTATTTGGCCCTGAAAAATACATAACCACACACGATTGTCTATTACTTTGGAATCAATAGTAAAAAGACCTATTTACACGTAGAAATAAAATAATTTACTTATTGTTGCTTCAAACCGCACGTGTGCAACTGAACAATCAGAGCTCGCAAACGATCGAGGCTCATCGATCACTGCCATCATTATATTATCGACACAGTAAATACGCACGTCACTATCACCGGATGCGCGCCGCACTCGATCGACAAACAACATTGTATCGACATCACTAGCCTGTTAATTGGTTTCACACTAGCCTTTATTGTAACTTATTTATTTTTATTTACATATTTGTAGTATGCATATACCTGTTTATTTTATTTCCTTCAAAAAATACGTTCAAGAATATAGATCAGCACTGCAATTGAACGAGAGGTAGCAGATTCGATTCTCTTCAGGAAAGATTTGTGCGTCATCTCCCAAATATTTTGTTGAAGAGAAAAATTTAACACGTTTCGTATATAATAATTTTTTTAACTGTTTTAATATTTATTGTTAATTGTTGATATATTTCTAATGGAATGTGATAATTAAGTAACTAGCATATATGTGAAAAATAATGGAATTCGTGACCATATTATCTCTAACATTGCGTTATATAATAGGAAATACACATGTATTTTTTACGGTGGTAGATTCATATTAACTAATTTAGGCAGATCGATATTGACACTTACTCAGCACCAGTTATAAAACAAACAATTGCGAATTACACTGACGCTTTAAATGTGTATAACTACTAAACTTTTAGACAAAGAAGGTAATAGAAGAAAAAAGACAAACAAGATCTAACTTGTTTTTAATTTAACTTCTACAAAACCATTCTATATAAATTGGATGAAGATAAACATCGACATTTACACGAAAGTCACCTTATCAGACTTAATAGAAAAAATATTTGTCATAAAGGCATATAAGTAAAGGAACTCGGGCCAATTACTTTGCGGCTCTGTCTAAGTGCGTGTGTCTAGACTGAACATATTATTTCTAGAATTATTCGCGAACATATCTTAGCTTATTTGTTAGAATCAGTTCACACGGGAATAACCCGGCTTGGACTCCTATACTGATACATACATAGATACATTGAATCATGAATGTTCAAGCAACGACTTTTCTACTCTATGCCTGTATATTATTAGGTTTCATTTTAATTAATTCGAAACGTTTATATGAACACGTTCTGCCTTAACGACGAAATACAGCTATTTTGTAGCGTAATTCGTTTCTTTTTATAGATTATGCGAATTAAGATTTTCGCATCACCTCTTCTTATCCTAGGTCGGGTAAAGTGCGCAGGGGGCGACGCGGTGACTGCGAAAGCCACCCCGTGTCGCCCCCATCCCAAATGCGGCGGACGGCCCCGGGGCGTTTTAGTGGGTATTTCCGGGCGACTCTCGCCCGGGTAAGTCCCACACTGGCACGGAGACCTCCCTCCGTGCCCCCTTATCCATTGCATTGGGGGACTTCGGTCTCACTAATGCAATGGGTAAGGGTAGTGCGTAAATGCATTTCCCCCCGTCAAAAAAAAAAAAAAAAAAGATCGAGTAAAGAGCAGGGATGTAGATTATTTTTAACATCCACAGAGGCGACTGCGAATGCAGATTTTAGGACTTTGGTATATGAATAAATATGGAAAATGTAAAAATAAGATAAAAATGTATTCAATATTTTAAATAACTTGCTGTGTGCCCGCCCGCAGCTGCGCCCGCTTTTTATATATTCTTCACTGCGTAATCTAGTTTTTTTAAACGGAATCCTAATTATTTTCTTTAACTTTTTTTGTACCAAGAGAAAGTAAATATGTTTCTCACAAACTTACGCGGATTAATTTTAGCTATTTGCCAAAAGAAGACCCGTCAAAATTACTCCAGCCGTTTCGGAGATTACCCGGAACAAACAGACAGACAAAATTTTTTACAATGTATTTTTAGTATAGATATCGTATAGACGTATTTAGTAAAAAATTGTTATGATATTACGAACAGACACTTCGATTTTATTATTTCGTAGTATAGATGAATCTATTCGGCCCAAGCGAGAGTAGGTTTTATGATATATTTTGGATTGAGCTGTATTCGTGTCATGTTCATAAAGTTTCAAATAAATCCAAATCTCACTATAAGTCGTTGACGACGTTATAAATATAAATGTAGGTAATAATTATCAACTGTAAATTATTAACTCGGTTTACACTCTGCTCTCACTGTATTCCGACTATCCAACATTCAGAGTGCATAGTTTTTAATTACGTCATTTATAAGTCGAAATCCAGTCTGTATCGTGTGACCATGTCCTGACTTATGAAATATTTTTTTTTCAATTATTTTAACGAGCACAGATATCTTGTTAGAATTATTGCTATACGTTGGTAACAAAGACGAATTTAATATAATAATAATTTAATTCTTCTATTCAATATCGAGGTTTTTATTCTCCAAATTATTAGGGTTGTTCAACTTTTTAATTGTCCCAAATATTGCAAAATGAAGTTTTTCCTAAAAATCAATGGTTTCTAGTATTTCCCCCCTTGCGTTCCGTCAGCATCAGCTTTGTGTGTTTACTATACTAGACATAACATTTATTAGCGGATGGGATTATGATCAAAGCGCTGAGCTAAGTATTGAATAAATTTACATGATTAAGCTTTTAAAATCGTTTTTTTTTTTTATTTCAAAGCTTTATTTTTGCATTAAAACAGATTGAACTCAAATAAAAATATTTTTATTATTAATATTTTATAGTAATCGCGGGTGGCATCCTTTATACAATATTTTAGTGGGTTTTAGTCTTAAGTTAAATAAACTTCTTTTTTTTTTTTTTTTTTTGACAGGGGGAAATGCATTTACGCACTACCCTTACCTATTGTATTAGTGAGACCGAAGTCCCACGATACAATAGGTAAGGGGGCACGGAGGGACGAACTCCGCGCCAGTGTGGGAATGGCCCGGGCGTGAAGCGCCCGGAAATACCCACTAAAACCCCCCGGGGGCCGTTAAGTTAAATAACCTAGCGGGTCCACATCGACATACTAGCCGAAAGACGTCCACTGTTAGATCTACCGTCCGCCAAAACGACCGGTCTTGCGCCACCCATATCCAGCGGATTCCCGCAATCTTCACCAGGTCATCGGTCCACCTTGTTGGAAACCTACTCACTATGTATTTTCCGGTAAGTGATAGCCATTCGAAAACCCATTGGCCCCATCGGGCGCCTTACCCACTCCCAGTTTACAATTCTTCGGGCAATGACGGTTACTAGACACGGTAGTATCTAGTAGATATATTATATATTTTTACTTCAACCCCATGTAATATATATTGTTAGACACGAAGTGTCATTTAAATAAAAAAGTTAACATGAACATCTTAAGCATGTGCCATAAGGCTGAGGTTACATTAGCTGCAAATGCTGCAATACGACTTACAGCGTCAAAACGATTTGATCATTAAAATTATAATCCAAGTTTATTGGAGCGTATGATAATATAATTATATTTACAAACGGTATTTTAAATAATGCATTTTTAGTTCTGTAAAACTAGATGTTGCCTTTTTAAATAGTACTAGTTTATCGCACATCATTCCCGGTATGGTTAACACTATTAGTTGTACTGGCATCAGTATAAAGTAGTGCGATAAGTATTTAAAATCTTATTATGTAAGTATAAGATATAATATATAATAAAAAATAATTTAAAATCTAAATCCATTTTGAAATCTAAAAGCTATTGATTCTATTTCTGTTGTTACATGGAATTTATTTTCTTTTATTTCTTACTGGAAATAAACGAGTATTCCGAAAATTGACGTAACACGACGTACGGTATTAAGTAAAAGAACTGTTCTAAATTTACTGATGTTCCATTCGAGGAATCCCCGAAGGCTTAAAAAGACGAAGGAGGACTTAAAAAACATGTGACGTCAATTGTTGTCTGTTATGACGTATTTTATTGTCTGTTAAGTATATTTCTTTAAACTTCAATAAATATTAATGTATTTTTTTTTAATTTGTTCAATTAATCTGTGAACTGTTGATATGCAGATAATGATTGTTAAGTTTCTGATTCTATTAAAATAATTAATTAATACGTTTCTTAGTGAAAAAATAAATAATCATATTTAAACTTATTATAATTTTTATGATTGAAAAAAAAATGTCACACGCGGTATAAATGAAACTACGTTTTAGTGACATCTAGTTTGTTTATTATATACTAACAAACAAACGTGTTGCAGCTATTAGCGATATAATTTGTGGCATCTATTGGTTAATGATGGGACTGATGCTTCTTTTTCGTTACACATTTTCGTTTCATAGAGTCATAGGTAAATTATTATATAATAGTCTTTGATAAAATCGAATTCACTCCTTCCCGTACCCACCCCCGCCCCATTTCACTTCAATTCTTATCTCAAGAAAGAACACAAAAATAAATACACATCATGAAAACTCCAAGGCACTTTTATTTTACTTCGTGTTACGCCGATCACCTTTGATGAGCTATTGTAAGTTTCAACAAATTTAGTTTTCTTTATTTAAATAAATCTTTAAAAAATTTCTTCTCTGTTCACTTTTAATACACCTATATGCTTTTCATATAATGTTATTGAACATCCAAGGTTTATAAACAGCGTTCAATATCGAGAGATTAACAATCTATGGGTAGTGACCTGTCACATACCTATTTTTTTTTTTTTGACGGGGGGTAATGCATTTACGCACTACCCTTACCCATTGCATTAGTGAGACCGAAGTCCCCCAATGCAATGGGTAAGGGGGCACGGAGTGACGAGCTCCGTGCCAGTGTGGGACTCGCCCGGGCGTGAAGAGCCCGGAAATACCCACTAAAACCCCCCGGGGCCGTCCGCTGCTTTTGGGATGGGGGCGACACGGGGTGGCTTTCGCAGGCACCGCGTCGCCCCCTGCAGCGAACCCACCGGGCCTCGTCGTGCAATGGCCCAATGGGGATGGGGGAGAATATTTCTCCACCCCACCTCTTCGCCCGCCCCCCCGAAGGGAGGCATGACCCACTGGTCAGACATCCAGGGACAGGATAGACATCCTGCCCCCCATAAACAGAGAGGAAGAAGGGACAGAGCATCCAAAGTGTTTAAGACGCGAGTCACAATGATTATTTTTTAACATATGTCATAACATGTAACATATGTCGACCTAATAAGGTATGAGAACCATTCTACTACGCTTTATTACAGGATATTACTTAGGATAACACCGGAACGCGACTCCGCCGGTATTGATTTATTTTGTTGTGGTTTTAAACTTAATTTAGGTCTCGTATGCCGAGACGCCAAACGCCACGAGACTTCCTAATGCCGTTTCTATTAGAATATAGTATACTTGACGAGTTCATATTTTTTTGCTCTATATTTCTTTATTGATTTTCACTAATTACAAACTCTACCATCAACTTTGATGATTCACATCTGACCGGTGTCCCCGTGACGACCCACTTTTTATAATTAACCATAGTTCTAACTAAGTTTTACTGTATATAACTAATAGTACATACATGCATCACTTTTTTCTACAATTACCACCGAATGCCGGCTATAATTTTCATATCGTTATTACATTACAGAAAAGTCAAAGTCTCTGGGTCTGTCTGTCCGTTAGTTGACTTACAACTCGAGAACCACTAAACCAATTTACATGATTACTATAATCGATTTTAAATTTTAGACATGTTACCTGGTTAGGTTATTTTGTTATGTTAAATGATATGTATGTGTATATAAGAAAAGTAATTAGAATAAAATTAAAAGAAACTTCACTAATCATTATCGTGTTCTTTCTTATATCCTTACATTATATAAAAGCAATTTAACAATACGGATGATTTTCCTCATTCTGTTTCCGAGCCGTGAAGTCGTCGTCTAATGTGTCCTCAGCCTTATTCATAATTCCAGTCATAACCTAAAACCCGATAACGCATGCGTTCAAACCGGCAGCCGCTGACGCGTTGCGCGACTAATCGTGCAGAATAATCGCCGCGAAAACTCACCTCCCCACCCTGATTCTTACTCCTTCGAGCGTATGATGGAAAAATATATGGTTTATTTCGTGTGAAATTTTCTATGTAAAAACCACCCTCGCGATCCTATTAGAGGTAGACAGACGATCTCTAGTATAAACTGTTATGGTTGACTTAACATTTGATGGAGATTATTACATAATATTAAAAAGAAAAATGAAAATTACTTCAGGATAAATAAGGATGGGAGGAAAAGGATAACCTTTCGAGATCACCTGAAAAAGTACATTACGCGGGTATCTTAAAAAATAAATTTGTCAAGAACATGACCCCGCTCGTTTCAAGTGCACGCATTATTTATTATAAGACAGTTGTGTGCTGATTGACCAATTACATTAGCTGATAAGCCGCATGACACAGTCGCATACTATACAGTAAGATAAATGTAGCGTTTAATTTGTATGGTTTGTTTGGCATATGTAGGTACGAACCAAAAATTATCTCCATATATTGCTTCTACAATCATAGAGTAGTAAGAGAAGCGATTGAAATTTAAAATGTGTGTACATATGCACGTAAGTAAGAAGTTATACTTCTTTGACGTAATAATAGAAAAAACTAAAACGATGACAGCTAACTTCAGAGTGTTCTTTTTTCGTGACAGTTGCGCGCGCATCGTAAAAGCTAATTCTCATAATTTTTCCCTAACACGACAAAAGAAGTATAACTTCAAAAACACAAAAAAAAATCAATCGGGAAGACGGATTACAATTAACTTCCGCATGAAATCTGGTAATTGAAAACTAAAATCACGCATGCGATACAAAACTCTATTTGTATTCTAAACTTACAGAAGATTATTTTTTTACTTTCACTTTATTTTTCTATTAAAGCGTGTATTATTTTTAGTTTATGGATCATTATTTATTTATTTGTTGAATTTTTGCTAGTTATCTAATATTTCTATAACACTTATATTCTATATGTATTATCCATTGCAACGGAAACAACTAGATAGCTGAATATATATTTGTTAATTCCATAATATGGCTGTAGCAGATATTTCATCATGTGATTCAGATACAAGAACCATATGATAGGATATATATATATACAAGATATATATATATACAAGTAAAAGATTGTAATGAAGTTGTTACACTGCATTCGTTTGACTGTTTACCGAAGGCACAGATCCTCTTAAGGTTAAAACACACTCACGGCGAGTGGCGCGCGATCTGAATTTTTTAAACCTTATATAAAAAGTACTTTTGAGTGTAGAGAGAGGTGGAAATTTCGGTAGCATTTCTTACTTCCGGATTAATGATTAAACTTGGGTTTCTTATGAGTTCTATATTTATAATATCATTAGAAGAATTTGAATAAACCTTGAAAAGTTGTTCGATTGCAACCTACATATCTAAGAAAGATAATTATTGGTCCTAGTTATAACACGAGAACTAAATCGTCATGTTTAATTTAACACCAAAAAAAAAAAAATCTCCAATAATAAGTAAAATGTAATATTAAAAAAAATAGAATATGAAATGTTCATAATATCATGAGTTTCGGTTTTTTTTTTTTAAACGGAACCCTAATTGTTTTTGAAAAATAAAAGTAGCCTAAATTGCACCATGTATCTATCTACCAGAAAAGTCACGTCAAAATAAGTCCATCCGTCCTGGAGATTAGCCGAAGCAAACAAGCAGACAGACAAAATTTTATAAATTTTGTTTATGATATATGTACCGTATATATATTTATATGAATTTAGTAGAAAGTTGTTATTTTGGTATTACAAACAGACACTTCAATTTTATTTATTTGTATTGCTTTCTTTCTATGTATGTTGAAACATTTTAAATGTCAAATATCTTATTTCATACATTATCCAATAAAATATGTAAATCAAATAAATCCCTTTTAACATTAAAAGCATATCAACGTGAACGAAACCACGGAATGTTAAATAAAAATACATCCATCTCACTCCTTCCTTATTTAAATCTGATAAGTGTAAATAGTCCCGCCAACTATGCAATTCATGCCAAGACTTCTCAACCGGCAACCCGAATTACTCGTCATATTATTGTTACGTAATACTTTCCTATTGCCATATATAAACCTACGGTCATATTTTGTCAATTAGCGTAAATCAGTAGTAAAACAAACCACCAGGTACTACCCTCATTTAACCGAAAAGGTCCGGGTTTAAGCCCGTCGTAACAAAAACCGGAGAGCAAACGATCGCATTACAAATTAAAACCGTTAATAACAACAACATAGTTCATTATCTTAATTGCTTTTCGGGACGTATTATACGGTGTGGATTCTGTTTCACTCACAATTTAGATAAAACTGGTTCACGAGCATATGCGAAACACTGAACTCGACTCCTATTATTTGGACAGTGATTATTGCTTCCCCAACCCACGCGATCATCATTTTGAGAAAATATTGATCGACGTATCATCCTCATCTAAAACATTAATATGTAAAATGAAGTAAAAGCGTTAATGTATGAAACGTGAAATATCCTTGATTAGAAACTCGTTTCGTTTTAACATTTTATTTAAAAAAAAATTATTACATTGTGTCCACAGCACTTGTATAATGTACTTTATTAGTGTAGAGACAGGTCAGGGTGCAGTAATTACGCGTATATCAATCTGTTTGAAATGTATATTTGGCCATGTATTTCACAATGATAAATAGCACTCTATGTGTTTTCCGTGCCACTTCTCGATAACGACTCCCCTAAATACCCGATGGGCGACTAATTTATATTGTAACGCATGCAATACCTGTTAATAATATTCTTAACAAACAAAATATGTAGACATTCTAAAATACGTCTTTAAAAATATAGAAAATTCTAACATTGATCATTGATTAATTCTTACATTGCTTATCGACTAAATCTAAAATTAACTCCACTTCTGGTTATCTATTTTCCGGTTCCGGTTTAGAAATGTATACGTAAATTCTATTACAGTTTAATATTAATCAATCTTACTACTTATTTATATATATAAACAAAATATATGAATATTATCCTAAGATTATCCTAACATTAGGTAATTGTTTTTTTTCCACTCATTAGTTCTCATCGTTAATTTGTCTCCAAGTAAATATTTAGATTCAGTGGCTACATTTGATTGCAATTCTTCCTTCTAGTTTTCATCCCCATAAGATAATTTTTTGGTACAGCCACTGAAATCCCTCTTTCTTTATCTACCTCGTGAATAGAAAATCCAAAAGAATAATAAAAAATATTCGCATAAACCAACAAATACTTTCATCAAAAAATTCAAAATCCTGAAGTCTCAATCTAATCTGATATATAAGAATGACCCAGATAATATGTATGACATAGAATTTTAATAAGATACGTTGTGATTCGCAGATATATAACTGTTTAAATTTTTATAGTATTTATGCCGTGTCGAACATGAATCGAAACATTGCAAACACTGTTGCAGACTCCTTGAAAATTCCACGGCTTGTTTCCATTACTCAGTTCAGTATTATTATCGTGTATCTGATATCTTTTACTTACTGTTTAAAATATTTCTTCATTTCTTTATATTCGTAATTAATCTAGTTTTATTCCTTTTAGTTTTTTATTTTTTGTGTAGTTAATTTACGAATATTAACTGACAATACTTCAATAAAGTCAATGCCGGGCAGCCTTCACAAGTTATACCGTAAAAGTAAGGTTTTTTTTAAATAGTTGATTTTGAAAGTCTGTAAATAATTCTGAATAACTTATTAATTATTTTAACCTAGAAATAAGTACAGATATGGTTGTTTAGTAATAAAATACACGTTTCATCGGATTCTTCTTTGATGATGTCTCCAATTTTCATTTCTTTGTAAATGGTAAACTGTAAATGTCTTAGAACATGTAAACTGTAAGTGCTCTTGCAACCTTTGACGAGCTCACTATTATTACATGTTAATAATATAATAAAAAAAAATAATTGTGTTGTTTAAAAATTATATTCCACTAGTATAATGGAAACAATGATTTTAGGAAAAGGCATCTCGATTCAGACTGCGTCGCCTCACTAAAAGGGGTGGAGGTGCTGGAAAAGGAGGTCGCTTCCAGGATTCTACGTGACACAGTTCACAGCCAGGCCACCAGGACAAACACCTATGTGAATTGACTATTTCGAACTTATTGGAACATGCTCCTGTGAAATGAAAAGCCAAGATAGTTTTATATGTGAAAGTTTATGAACCAAATAAACAATTTTGTGAACCATTACGCGATAATTTGTAATGGGAAATAGTTACTGTTATCTAGAACAACATTACTGAACGGTATTTATTTATAGAAATAATTTAATTCCACTTTAATCATTGGGAGAGAATTTAGCGAAATTGTATTTTTTTTTTGTATTACACGTCCAGGCAACTGCATTCTGTTAATTTCCTTTGAAGATCATGCTGTTTTATGAACTATAGTTGGGAAGATTTAAGTATAGTATGATGGAAAGAACAATAGCCGCCATCGAGGGACTAATAGTTTATCGTCAATTTCCACTACGATGCCCGGTGGTAAATCATTCGGTTGCTGGGGTGAGAATGTCAGGAATCACTGTCATTCTTGCCGAGTGATTTTCTCGTGCCTGGCAACCCGCGCCGCGAGTTAACACTTTGACAGTTGGTTTAAAAGTATACGCGCAACCGCTCCGCAACGCAAACCGCATAAATTTTATAATAATCCACAATATCGCCGCATCACGCCTTACACCGCTTCCACGCCATTACGTAAGCTGCAGAATCCTCGGGATTGGATGTGCACGAGAGATTGCTCGGTAAGTAGACATATTCTTTATATTTTCGCCCTGAGCGACCCAGTGTGGCCCCAGACCCTCGGCAAGAAATAGCAGATTTGGAGGCTGGCCAGCCCGCATTTGGTATTTTCACCACCCGGAGTTTTTAGCATCTGTTCATAAACGGAACATAGCATATGTCATGGAACTTATAATTATAGATGGTGTTATATCTCGTGGATTATTTTTATATACCGTATATACAATCTCACTTGATGTTAAATAACGATGTGATCCAGGATGGTAAACTAAGCCTAGAGATACTGGCGACATAGAAAATCATAATAAACTAAAAGCTAACAAATTCCCAGTAGTTCAACTCTCATTTAGGAATTGTTACACGAACAACAAAGCATACACTAGTACCTCACACATGACTGTATCTAGCAAAGTTTCTGTGTAAGCTACAGATATATTTATTACAAATTTTGTATTGAAAAAAAAGGCGGCGGTTCATCATCATCATTCTCCTGCCTTTTCCCAACTCACTTGGGGTCGGCGCAGTATGTTTTCTTCTTCCATACGTCTCTATCAGCCGTCATCTCTTCATTCAGTCCTTTTTCTTTCATATCATTTCTTACACACTCCATCCACACTTTCTTTGGCCTTCCTCTACTTTTCCATCCCTATTTGACCCACATGCGCTTTCTCTCTTCTCATAACATGTCCATACCCCGACAAACGAGAACCTCCCTCTAATATATTCATTCCTTATTTTATCCATTCTTGTAACAGCACACATCCATCTCAACATCCGCATCTCAGCTACATGCAGTCGCTTCTCATCCATCTTCTTACTAGCCCAGCATTCTGATCCTGAGCTGAGGCGGTTGTGTTTCTTATATTAGATTTCTGATCAAATTCAAAATAAAAAACTACTTTAACCAATTTAAGCTCTGTTAAGGCGCTTATGAACGACAAAATACTACCACCGGTTCGGAAAATAAACTGGTCATCGAGAAGAGTCGGTAAGAAATTCGATTGTAGTATTACTTCAAAAATTAATTTACTCTACTTGTCCAAGTTTTATTAATCTTTATAAGATTAGAGAAAAAGGGTCATGTATTGTCATTGTATTCATCATAATTTTACCCTTATCATACACTACAAGGCTTAAACACATACATATAAATATATATATATATATCCACGATGACTCGCAGCTCATATAGACACTACACGAGAATATTAATATCTATAATGGTATATAATAAGTCACTGGATCCCGGGACACAACATTTCTTTTTTTCCGGGTTCATCATTACACCCCCTGATTTGTATTGTATTTTATAAATAAAGATTTTATAATTATTATTTATTTATTCAAGACGTTTCGTTGTTCCTTATCTATCCATCATTAGTACACAAACCTATATTATAAACAACCAGTATTCTTGACAAAACAAACCATACCTTTTGATCTTCCTCAGTCGCCATATTTAACTAAATTGATTCTTAACCTATTTATACGACTACACATTTATTAAAATTGATTACACTAGTAAAATTTGATCGCTGACCCAAGAAGATTTATTCGATTGATATGTATCAAGCGTGTTTCATATTTGGCATGATGTCATAATATGTAAAAGCATGAACAGTGGCCTTTGGCGGTTCCGCGACTTCACGGCGACGAAAATATGTATGTAACATTAAACCATCTTGTAGAATGGCCTTGAATTGTGTTACTAAATACTGGTGCTTGAGATATCCTACAGTGGCAACTTAATAGTAAGATAAGCTTCAGTTTAGAATGATAGATAGAATAATCATCAGAATTAGAAAATAGCTGATTAAATATCCGTAGTATAAAGCGAAGAAAGTGATTGAACATTAATACGATATTGGAAATTTTCAAAAATATTGGATTTGAATAGCGAAGGTTTGACAACGGTCAAAATAAAAGGTATAATTAAAACTGTGGTTAGACATGCTAATCGATCAAGGAATAAAACCGTTGGAAAATGGTGTTGGTTTCATTTTTAAAAGACTTTGTAAAACTGAAGTAATTTTACCGTTTTAGAATATTGATGTCTATTAAGTTCCTAACAATACAAAAACTGGAGAATCGTACTTGGTTACTGACATTATTCATAGGTTTCATGAAGCGCTTAATTCGATGTTCAGACCAACACTATAACGTTATCGACAGATAGCATATAATAAATGTGGATATTTATCAGTCTTTATGGTAATAACCGCTCGGGGGGTGGTGGGGAGGATATAACGTTAAATCAGCTTTATGTAGGATGACCAGATCTTGCCAGTCCTTTCAATTTACATAACGGCTTTCGGTTATATGAATAATTTATGTGTGGTAATTTAGATTACTTTTATTGTTTTGGTTATTTTTTTTAATTCTTCATGACAGGCTGGTGACGATACGTGATCTAACGATATGCTTAAAAAACTACTTTCCTATTAAATTCAAGAGTTCGAAGGATTAATTTGAGTAAACTACTGAACCAGTTGATACGGAGTGAGACAAAGAAATAGCAGAAAACAAAACAGTATAATTTGCAGTTCCAGTTAATTCCACGAGGCGTGGTTACCGCAACGTCAGCCATATCGCATTACGTAAATTGAACGGAAACTGGAACTATTCCCATTGTGTTTTTCCTCAGCACACGAGGACAAATCGAGTGTTTTTATATATTATAATATGTCATAACTAAGCCAAGTGTAAACATAACCTAACGTTTTATCATATTTCTGTGTTGTATACATGATTTATATCGTATTCGGTGATCGTAAATTCTTTCTTATAACATTATATTTGTCGGTGATATTCATTTGTCAAGTTTTAGTTTAAGCCCCCCCCGTTTCTTGGCAACCGGTACTTTCAAGGTCACAACTGACGACCATCGAAATAATATATTTGATATGTTTTAATCCCCTTTGTCTTTTCTCATTACCAATCAAGTGCATTTTTTTATTCCAGTTCGAAAAAATATTTACACTTCATGTGATATTAAGAGGATATTCTATCGGTATTTATTCCATACGAACATAGTCTTCTGTTTCCTCTCTAGACAATTGCATTGTGATAAATATTTTTATATTTATGAAAAAAAAGAACCAGATCGAGTTTCTTGCCTGCGCTCTTCTCGACTGGGTTGTTTTCCGAACCGGTGGTAGTGTTTTAGACGTTCATAAGCGCCTTCTTAGGGCCTAAATTGAATAAATAAATTTTGATTTTGATTTTATACCAAACAATATATATCTACTAGCACCATGCCCGTACGTTTTGATTTTGTTCCATAAATTAGTTATTATAGAAACTAGGAGCCTTTGAAAATGAAAAAAAAATGCTCGATTTTTACCGTCTTTTTCAGACGTTTACAAATTTGATGGATAAAATTTTAAAAAGCAACACTTACAGCCCTAACCAATGTCTTTATAATTCTAAAACTGAAAGAAAATTAAAAATCGGTTTAGTTTTGGGGGAGGAAACAGGGTACTACGAAGTGATGTTTTTTCGTCTATTTTGCATACGGTAAAATCAGACTGAGCTGCAGTTGTCACTTTCGTGTTCTTTCAATCTTTCTTTGGGGTGCAACGCGATAATAAAAGATTTCAGAAATACCTACTTATCCGACAGCATGTCCTCTTAACGATGGCGTCTGCCGATAGATGTGAATCTATTGATAATTGACAACATCACGCCGAGGTACATCGAGCACGGGTAAAGCTTCTAGATAGCTCTGGTATTACACGCGCTGATCATGAATGTGCAGTCATTTTTCAAGAGACAGGTCATCTGTCTCTTTTCCCTGTTCTGTCTCTGTTCTCTGTCAATAGGACAGTAAATTAGTGATTCTCTACCATGTATTTTATGTAAAAATATTACCTAACTTCAAACATAAGCTCGAGTGAGTGAAAACAAGGTTTTAACATCAAAGTGTCGATAATGCAATTTACAATGGCCAGGAGCTATGTCACTTGAGAATTCATTAACGAGCAAAAGTAAATATTTGTTAGGGTAAAGAATTAATTTGACGTGTGACGTTGTACCTCCAGTTACCACAGACAAGAGGGGTAAGTAATGAATAATTTATTCGCAATGGAAACCGTCTTCGACACAATGTCGAAATGTTTGAAAGAGAAACTCACCGATCCGTATTACGTTAAAAGCAGCGGTGTTTCAAATATATAGCTAATTATTACAAAAGTGACTACAGGCATTTCATTGTTACTTAGAATCGGAGGAGAGTGTAGCCAAAAGATAAGTTAGCGCCAAATTAAAACAAAAAATGAAGTCAATTGTAGACTTAAGGAGTTATTTATACAAATAAAACAGCTATTACTCAAGTGACTGAGACCAATGTATACTTTCTCGCAACTATTTACATATTGACATTACAGTAATCAATCTTTCTAATCAATAATTCGTTTTTCATTCAAGCTAAAAATGTTCTTTGTAAATAAATTTACAAGAAAATTGCCTTTTTTACCTTTTTAAAACTTTTTTCAAACCGTTCGCTATAACGGTCCGTGTGTACACACCGAAGGCAATAAATCGAGAGGCGCACGTCACGCCTCACTTAATGGATCGTAACATCTGCTCGAAATGATTGCAAATTTTTATTTACTGAGCGAAGGAGTCGCCGGGCGCTGCCGGATCGGAATACTAATGATTATCATTAAGCCACTGGTACCTAGTGATGTAACTTCATATTTAAACGAACGAATGAACGAATTCGCAATATTTCGTAAATGATTTTTAACGTGAAACATCTGTTAGCGCGTCTTGGTAGTAAAACCGATTCGTACATCGTGACGTTTGATGTTTCAAATCGGTATTAACTTTGCTATGATGTATTGTCGAAAACATTATATAGCTTAAAATTTATACTAAAATTGCGGAAATTACTACTCTAAATAGACGTTATTAATAATGATTAAATTGATTTAGTTTACAGTCATATTTTTACAATGATATGTATTTTATTAACACATTAATGTAAGGTAATATAATGTTACAAATACGTTGAAAGAGTATCACTGTATTAACCCATAGTATTCGCACAGATACAAAACCGGTATCAGTTTGATTGTGTGGAATAAAATCCTCTTCTAGTGATGGGTGTTATAGGCATGTTTTTTTGCTAACCTTCATCCATATAAAAGTCGCTGTAACGTCTCTTGCACATAACACGCTGGTACATAGGTCCTGTAAGGAAACTTTTTTTTTATGTAAATAAAGATTAAAAAATGTAGGGTTTAGCTAGGATAAAAATTCCGCGGGAGTTGTCATACTCAGGTAGCGCCAAGCCGAGGTTCGAACCCTTGAGCTAGCTACCTTATGCGGCTGAGTGCCTTCAGCACTCGCCCTCAAAGTTCGGTGAAGCTGTAAAGGCCCTTCCGGTCAACAGCATTAGCTAGGTTAAAAAAAAAACTAACAGTAATATAACAATAGACAGCGCAACAATTAACCGCTTACTATTTACAATAATTATTAGTTAAATTTGTTATAAATTTATGTTAATTATAAATTGAGATTTTTCTTATATATTTATTTTAAATTCGGTAGTTCTATGTAAACTTAAATTATTGCATTAAAAAGACAATAAAATTTCTATTTTAAATACAAATCTTCGTAAGAATCCATTGAATGAAACTTAAAATTATTGTGAATAGAGTCTTACAGTCAGATATTTCTTAACAGCCTTATTCACAACAAATGAACGTCGGCTAACGGAGCGCCCGCGCCAGGTGCGTGGAACCTGTACTCTCTTGTTATTTTAATGTGTCACTTAAAATTAGGAACGTCTCTGGATTTTCTTAATCCTTATTTGTTTTGAGACGAACTCGGCAATGTAAATTACTCGTTCTTTTTAATAGTTACACATACATCTTCATAGATAGTTATAGATCTAAGGTTTCCTATCCTTATATTTCTTACTAGCTGTTCCCGCGGTTCCGCACAATTATTCACTGTGTAATTTTAAATAGACATTGGAAAATAATAGCACCTATCTTTATATAGATCTAATCTATCTGAATCTATCCCCTCATATCCAGGATAAACAATGAAAAAGCAGTACATAACAAGCAGGTACATTCTACTATTATATAGTAGGGATCATTAAGAAAACAAAAAAATCGGATTCTATGTTTCGTACAGTTTTCAAATTACCTTTGGTACTAACAGAAAACAAAGATATTTCACACGAATTCAAAGACTGATTATTGAATTGGATTTTATTCACAATTCATAGGTTTAATTTATTTACGCGGAACTCTAATATTATTTTCTTAAAAGTAGGCGCAGTTACTCCTTCCAACCTCGACTATCTGCAAGAATAACAAGCCTCGTCAAAATCGGTTCAGTCGTTTTGCCCGGAATAAACTCACATACAGAAATTTTATAATTTGTATACTTTGTTGAACATTCATACGTATTTAGTAAAAAGCTGTACTTTGATATTACAAAAGACACTTCAATATTATTTATTTGTTTTTCTATTTGTACATCTGCCTTCACTTACTCATCGTCGAATAGTGAGAGATTAAATATATTTATTTAAACTTCTTAAAAATTACATTGACTCCTTGTTACTTTTAATGAAATGAATTGTAGTGTTCCTCGTGCCAATGCCAGAAGCCATTTACTTTTTAAAATCTCTGTTGCACGAACGAAGTGTGTGAAGAACACATAGTTATTTTGTTTATGCGATATATATAAGAACAATTTTAATAAGATAGAAATACTGAAAAAAAAAATGGGTGCGTGTACTTATGTAAGCGCGTGAGAAGTTATACTTCTTTGGCATCATTAAAAAATAGTTTTTAATCGCATGCAAATAATTAATTACAATAAAATAATAGAAGGATTGGAAAAGGATAATCAACAAAGTTAATTTTAAATTTGAAAAATTAAATAAAATAATTTAATAATATTTAGTGTTAATTATATTAAATAAAAGTATTTTAATTTATATCAATAAATAATACATACGGATAGTTAACCTCAATTATATTGGAGCACTTGAAAAAGTATATAAGCACAATTTTTTTCACTAATATTTACAAATAGTAAGTGATATCAATCAAAATATTCAATTTAAATCACTACTGAATATAATTTATTAGCACATATATAATTCGCACTTGTACGAAACTAAAAACACGTGTTGTGAATGTATAAACTAGAAACATGTTGATGGTGACGAGCGTACCAACATGCGCGACTAACGAGACTTAATGAGCGGTTAAGCAGACAACTTCATACTGTTAATTTTGTGTCACAGATGCGCACGCGTCTTAAAATTTCACTCTCATCATTTTTTCATAACGCGCCTAAAGAAGTATAACTTCAATTAATATAATTTAATTTAATTTAGTTAATTAGTTTAATTGTAAATGTAATTTCAGATAATATGTATTTTATTAACTGTGTGTTTCCCAAATAAATTATAAGCCTTGCCATATTGTACGGATCAGAGTGCTGGGTTAGTAAGAGGATCGATAAGAAACGATATGTATCTGAGACACCAATAATGAGATGAATGTGTGGCTATAAAGTCACGAATAATACAGTATATATATTACAGTTTGTAAGTGGCGGTAGAAGTAAAAAGAGTTGATAGGGAGTTGAGTTTTGTGACAAGTTATTTAAAGAGAGGAAGCGCATGTGGATAAAATAGTAAGGAATATGAACGGGGAAGGATAAAAAAGGAGACGGAGGCCAAAATAAGTGTGGATGGAGTATGTGAAGGATACTATAAAAGACACTAAAGTAAATGAAGAGATGAAGACTAATAAGGCTGTATGGAAAAAGAAATCATAATGCAACAAACCGAATCGGGAACAAGGCATGAGAGTGATAGTTATAAACCTAACGTATCAGACACTAAACTGAATACGAAATGTTTTCTCATAAAAAAAAAGTTTAAGAAAGCATTCTGTTTTTTGACATTTGAGAGAGAAGCTACACTTTTTATCCAATTTTCTTAACACACCCAATTTTGGTAACGACCCCAAATTGCCTATGAAACGTGTTTCACACTCAAACGGAATTACTACCGAGATGGTTCCATTAAAGCGACCCCTTGTTTTGACTATTTAATCTAAGTCTTGAGTGATGATAAGTTTCTACGAGGTGGAGAAGGATTATGGGTATTTATTTACAAGGGACTCATTTGAATACAAGTCAAGTAATATATTTCTCACTTAATTTAGTTATGGGTTAGCTCACGCCTGGAACTACTAAGTGGGATACAGAGTTTGAAGGTAGACAATGAGCTGAGTAGCAGAAATTACTATATTTTTGTTATCATGGTTTTTATCACTAGTCTCTGTAACTATGACCTCAAAACTGATCGCATTGATTAAATAATGGGGTGTTTCATCGTCGAGACAAAATGAGTGTGAGTATCTCTGCTTTTTCAATATAATTCATAATCAAATCATTCTTTTCTATTGTTGTCTACCTTTATTGTTTATATTGAAGATTCAAGATTTTAATGGAATTACAATTTACGGAAACTCTATAAGCAATAGAATTGGAATTTTTATGATTGACTGTTTCAATAGTAGGGCTTAATAAAGAATTCAATAACCTATTTTACAGAAGAAATGTTTCAACTTAGCAAAAGGAACATCAAAAAGTTGAGAAATTGAGAGATGGTTGAAATTTATCTAACTGAGAGTTCGCTCCACCATCCCCAGTGGCTATTCGCGGCTGTAACTCTTAATTCTGCCGAAATAAAGCAAACTCCGCGGCCATTACGTACGACATTAAAACATTCGAATGAATGATCTCACAACGATTCTATGACACATAAAGTATAATGTTTCGTGTGGTACATTTCACAAACTGCAGCGGGTAAGGGATTCTTAAAACGAAGAAGATGTGTCGCAGGTTACTTATTCAATTTTTCATACTAGTAATAGCCATATACATTTTTATTTATACTAATAAATAAAAGTGAAGTGTCTATTTGTAATTTCAAAATTATTTTTTTACTAAATATATATGCATGTATCCACGATACCTATGACAAAAATACATTTTTTTTTATTTTTGTCTGTTTGTCTGTTTGTAATGCTTAATCTTCGGAATGGCTGGACCGATTCTGACGTGAGTTTTTTTGTTAAATAGCTGAAGTTACTCTAGGAAATATTTAATTTTCGAAATACATTTGGGTTCTGCATAGCAAAAATAAAACTAATAAAAGTTTGAATGAAAACCTATTCAATGAACATTTTTACGGGCAAGTGTTTGATTTTATGAGAAATATGAATTTTATCTTAGTAGTAAAAACTTTAGGGTACAAAAATTAGGGTTCCGCATAAAAAAAATTAAAACGCAGTGAAGAACATATGAAACACAGGGGCAGCCGCGGGCACACACACAGTAGACTATGAAACCTATATTAATGATTCATAAGGATGATTTTCAATTAATGTATCGCTGCCTATTATTTACTGCACATTATACTGAAGCTAATGTTGACAAACAGAACAAACAGAATTGTTAGTTTATTATAGACACTTGGTCGACGCCCTCCCTATCTCAACAAGTGACCAAGATTCAAATTGACTATTGAAAATAACTAATAGTTCATGTTATATTTCCTCACGACACCATAAACGTCCGTGTTGATTGAATTTAAAACTCGTACTGCTAACTTATATTCTTACAGGTAAGTTTTGCTTACAAATAATCGCATAGTCTTATATATTGGTCCACACGCACTCTGTTGAAAAGCTTTCACAATAATTGTTCCGTTATTTAGCGGCAATGGCTTAATATCGTCTCCAGCGACCGTCCGATGCCGGTAATCCGGACCAGTTTGTCCGGGTACATCGGAAAATAATTTTTAATTATTTCATATATAAATCTTCAATATTTAGCTTCGTTATACGACATAATAATTCATTATAGACGTCGATTAGTATAAAAGTATCTCATGAGATAATATCATGAACAACTCAATTTTTTTTCTCGCAAAATTCTCAATTCTTTTCACCTGTAAAGGCTCTGCGCTTTGACCACAACCTGATGTTTAGTGACGATGTGGTCCACGGTGGATAGATAAGACACCAATTTTTTTTTGGCGACATATCTTTCAACTTGAGAAGAATTAGTAAAAAAAATCTTACTGTGGTTTCCTCGCGATATTTTCCTTCACCAAACACTCAGGCTTATTCTAGAGTTGTATATATGAGTTCGAACCTACGATCATGGACGCGAAATCCACACTACCAACTGAGACAGCATAGCTTCAAATTAAAAAAATCGATACGATTATACCGCAGTTGGTAAATGCGGTCGGTTCGTGCCAACCACCTATACAACTCTAAAATCAACCTGAACTTTCGGTAAAGAAAAACTTCGTGGGGAAACCATAGCATGATGGTAGGACATTTTCTAATAATGTCAGCCTAGGTAGATACCACTCTTAAGTTTGAAAACCTATCATCACTTGAGTACCAGATCTCTATATTTAGTGTTTTTACATCGCCAATTATCATCAGGTGAGATTGTAGCCATTGAATCTAAAATCTCGTCTAATACTCAGTTTAACAATACAAACAAATGATAACACCATATGAGTATGTTGGTTAAAAGAATTAATTAATCATCAAAATATTAACCCAACTCAGCGCCTGAGAAGGCGCTTTTTAACGTTAAAACATAGGCTCGGAAAACAACCCATCCGAGAAGAACCGGCAAGAAATTCGATCTGGTTTCCTTTTTTTATAAATGTGGATCCATCCAGCCATTCAATTGAAAGATCTCCACTGCTGGGCATTCATCTTCCCTTCCCCAAAAATCTACACGGTGACAGGTTTTGCATCACTCGCATCCAGCGAACTCCCGCGACTTTCACCAGGTTGTTGGTCCACCTTGTGGGGGCCTACCCATGCTCCGTCTTCCAGTACACGACAGCCATTCGAAAACCCATTGGCCCCATCGAGTATCTTTTATATGAGCAATATACCCATAAATACACATATATTTTTATATAAAACTAAACAAATTAGTCAGTTATATAGTTAGTCCAAGGCGGCACTGACGCCAAGGACGCGCATATACGCGGCCTGACGTCCTTGCTGTCCGCTAGTAGGTAAGATGTTGAGGGTCTCGGAACGAGTACCCAGACGCGGCTGCTGAGGCAGATAGTGTCGCGGTCTGCGGAAGCTACGCAGCGCCTGTAACATCGCAACCCCCCACGCGGCGATCACACAAACCCGTGAGCCGACGGAAAAGAGGCGCAGTCGACCAAAACGAAGCCCAGTAGACTCACTCACATACGCCTAGACACGTGCAACCAACACCCACGAAGCCCCGTCAGGATGACGACCCTGCGATCCACACTATGGGACAGCTATGTATATGTAATTACCCAACGACCGGTACATAGCTATGTACTGCGGCGCCTCCACTGAAGAGGGCAATCGCCCTGAACAGTTCCCACGCCTCCCTCGACAGAGGCGGGTACGAAGACCAGCTGGCAGTTATATAGTTATAATCGTTGTTAGCAGAAGCACGGAGAGGGACGCCATTTCCTTCCACACATCACTATGGTTGATGTAATGATCCATCCTGTGCTTGAATATATTGTTAGGTAAATCAGTTATTATTGGGATGTTGTTATAAAATCGAACACTATTACCTAAAAACCTTTTATTATTACGTAGCTTATTATGTATCCATTTATCTTTACTTTTGTTATTAAAATTATGCCAATTGTTTACTAGATGAAACTGGTCTAAATATTTGGGAAATTACATTAAATTATCGAAGATATAAAGCTAAAGTTAAGACGCTATGTTCTTGAAACGATTACTTTAGAGATTCGCGAGGTCATTACTGTAAATTGTTTGAACTGCCCATTTTTGTAAAATAAAAATGGAGTCTACCTCTGCTGCTGTCACCTACAGTAAAATATATGAACTAAGCTATGAAAATAAGCCAAGTAGAGTAACCGACCAGTAGCAATATATGTTAGTTACTGAATCTTACCAAACGCAAATGTGTGGATTCGAATTCAATTTATTATCAAGGTTAGTGGTACCCAATAACACAGTTTTATCAACTAAGCCATCTCAAATTATCAAATTTCCCTACTATATTTATCTTATAATCAGCACGTTATATATAGGGTAGGGTACCTAAACCAAGTTTTATATATTAATTTTTCATAGAAAAATATTTCAGAGTAAATTATTTAAGGCAAACCGTTTTGAATTTTTTGTAAATATATTATTTAACTGCCTTCTTCTGAATTTTTGAATCTTTACTTTTCACTTTGAATGTAAGTGAATTGTCGTCTGGACACAGAATCATATCAGCCATAACTAAAAAAAGAAACGTATTTACTGTGAACCTCATATATATATTCATTCAGTTTAAATTGTGAGATAAGCACATAATATCGTCTGTATTCAGTTTAACACGTCGTTTGTAGTGGTGTCACGTGCAACGGCCGGCTTTGTTAAAGAATCGGACAAACAAAAAATAATAACAATAACATAGTGTCGATGAGGTCCTGTAATAGCGTTCAGTTTGATATTAAGGGAATGTTTTCATTAGAGTTTACTAAAACCTTCAAAAACAATGACGTCACTTGATAGATAGTAGTTACTTTATAGTAGTAAAATGTTGTAATGCATTTTAATCTATGAAAAACCACTTCCCATCTCATGTCAATAAAGCAGTCGACTAATATTTTTTTCTACTAATTTTCTAAGAAAGCAAATGGACTTCGATAGCCATTTTTAAAATCTAGTAAATAAATTAAAAATCAATGTATCGTTGCTTTGATTTTTCATACTATAAAGAACATCTTATTATATACATTTTAGTAACTATATGAAGTGTTAAGAAACGCGCTCAATAGACATTTGGGAAAGAGAGAGCTACAATGGACATAATGAGGCAGTGAGAATATTTAATTGTATTAGTACCGTAGAATTAAACATATAATTACAGAAAACGACAATAAATTATATTAATAAAGCCCCATGTACAGCTTAATATCCGATTATGTGGCATTAAAATATATGATAAGAGATTGTAAATATTTATTTAAAGGATAATTATTCACGCTCTCATTTTATCTGGGACGCGAGTTAAGCTATATATAAACACGACGTGTTGGTTATTATATTTTTATTCTGTAAAACAATATAATCCACGGAACCCAATTTAAATTTAAAACGATATTTTGTTTAGCGCAAAAATGAAAAGGATATTACTGGGATATTAAATATTTACCGGAATGAGTCCGCGGACCGACCGGAGCGGCTGGGTGGTGGCGTTCGTTTATATGAACCAAAAAATAATGAATTCATTCATGTGGCAAATATATTTAGCATATATTTATATATCGTGTTGATTTTACTTGTCATATTTGTTCTTTTTAATATATATTAAATGTTTTCTTCTTTGTGATGTTTCTTCATTTATTTAGTATTTGTGATATCTCATTAGTTTATGTTAACCTTTTATTGTAATTTGTATTTATTTTGATGCGCGCTGTGACTTATTATAATTAGTGACTCAATAATTTTGGACACTTTAAATTGTGTTACTGTTAAAATTCCTAATTGATAAAATTAATAAATAAATAAATAAAAATATAAGAAGTTGCTGATTTATTTTAAAGATACTATTTGATAAATCAAGTAATTTATTTGCTTTATTATTAAATTAACTGCACTCGCGAGAATGTCCGTCGAATAGTTTTTTGTGATGCGTGGGCAGACAGACAAGGTCAAAAAGACAAATGTGTTTCTTTAGTTAACATATGTGTGTCTTTTTCTTTACAGTAGCTTTGATATTGTGAGAACGATACCTGCTTTACCTTTTACTTGTTAGTAGTGAAAATGGATTGAATTAATGGTTTTAAGTATGAACAAGTAATTTTAGTCCAATCAATAGAATCATGTCAAATTTTTACTGAAATTGAATTTTATCTGTAGGTTTGATTATTCATAGACGATTTATTTAGATTTATGTCGTATAACAGTGTTACTTAGTAAATGGATTTAACTGTATACTGTTTGCAATAACAAGAAATATGATAAAATAACACTGCATAAGTACATGGGTATGTAAAATTCATAAGGGGTTGGGTAAATTCAATATCAGAGAGTGAAGATGACCATTAGTCCTGGACAACGAGGTTTGGCTGCGAGCCAATCCGCCCGATGGAATGACTCCACGATATCACACCATAATCAAAAGGCTTCTTTCATTTTATTATGTACAAATATTATTTATTACATAGTATTTTCTACGCAGGCGGAGTGTGCGTGAACTGTGAACCTCTATTGTACACAATATATCATGCTTTTAGATATAGGACGATATTGTTATATTAGGGAGATAGAAACTCCAGTGCGAGCGATATCGAATTCACAGGCCAATCACTTGAAACCTTTAATTGTAGTATAATTATACCGTTCCAGTTAATCTACATGACGTCAAATATAACAGATGTCGTGTTTCAACATTATGCAAGAGTATATGTCTCACATAAATTTATCCGCATTAAGTTATTCAACTACTCCCTAAAATTAAACACAACATTTTTGAGAAAACTTGTAACTTAATGACTAAATTATTCAAGAAGTTGTACACAATAAAGTTATAGTAAAAAAAATTAAAACAAAACCGGCTTCAAAAGAATAAACTATAAAATGCACTAAAAAGTCAATAAACAATTACTTTATTAATCTGCTTCGTTCATTTTGAAATCGGTGCCACCAGATTACGTATAACAAAGTGGTGTAAATGTACGTCACTAATTATATTCAATTTTGATTAATTGTTCTATAAAACCGTCCTAGTATTTGGCTTATATGTAGTTATGATAGAGTTTAGGCAATTATTTCTATTTGTAAATAAGTACATTGGTTAACTCTAGCTGGCACTGACTCCTAAATTAACGAAGCAGATTAATAAAGTAATTATTTATTGACTTTGTAGTGCACTTTTATAGTTTATTCTTTTGAAGTCGGTTTTGATTTCAATTAAACAAGTTTTTTTTTCTACTTTTTAGTTTAAGTATGTAATTTTAGGTTTAGCTGTGAAGCCTACTTCATAGCTTTGGAAACGAATATATGAAACACGCGTAAGTGAATATAATATTCAAGGGTATTTCTCAATTTCCCTAAGTTCCACTGATCAGATCCAGATCTAGTGGAAATAGGGCAACCCCGGAAGCATACTCCTTCGATTTACAAAAAAATTGTACGTCGGTACACAAATTACGGAGAAATCGAGTAACAAACATAAAAAAAAGAATTGAGTTGATATATTAAGATGCATGATAATACATTCGTTCGTTTTCATATTTTCTATATAGTCTTTGATCACAATCTCACCTGATGTTAGGTGACGATATAGTTCAAGATGGTAAATACACTAAGCCTATTAGTATTTGGTGACAGATTTTTAAACTTGAGGATTATAGCCATCCAGGTGGGTTTTAATAGACAATACTCTACTATTATGATATATTTTCCTCTCGATGTTTACCTTCATCTAACATTTAAGCTAACAATTAATATTTTTATATAAGTGTGTTCGATAACGTCTATTGACGTAGGATCAAACCACACTGCCAACTGAGATATACCAACTAAATATCATTAATTTTGTTACAGCTAGACGCGCACTGGATACGAGTTTACATCTTCGATTACATTTACAAATACTCTTTCAAAATCTGTTTATACAGTGGAAGAATGAAGTAATTTCAATACCAGTAAGTGTAGATGGGCATTAGTCATAGGGTTGGCGAGAGGCCAAGCGGACTCCCGGGACGAGGCTGGACGATATTGCGAGATTGTACGGGTTAACATCTGAACAACGTTGTGTTTCATTTCCAACACTGCTTTTATTATGAACGTTATTCTTTTTGTTAGCAATATAATACCGTAAATAAAGGTTGAACCCTTTAAGACAATGCTCAGATAATTGAATAAACTTGCAAATTTCACGTTCACTTAAAATTCTAACCATTTTAGCTCACCCGGCTAGAACCTTATATATAAGGCGCGCAAGTTGGGCCGTGTATGATGGAGTAGTGTTCGTACCTCTGGGATAGATCCGCAAAATACTCCCTCGATTTCGGAAGCAGATGAAGATGTCACAAAGACCATAGAGATGCTTCAGCTACGCAGGAACATTGCATTGGTGAGCGTGTTCTAACGGCTATAAAATGGCGAATGTTCTGAGGAGCTGTTTAGTCATTCATCTCGGCACGAACTAAAAAGTTTGAAATCTTTGCAGTACCGTGAATCTCTGAACAGTCTCCTAGCGAGTGGGTTTCTCCTTCCTTCAAGCAAAACGTGAAGGGGTATTTATGCAGCCCGACATCACGTACTGAGCTTACAATCAGGTCCAGTGCAGTCACTTTCCCGTGCTGTAATAAAAAAAACCTCACTCGATGTTAAACGTCTCTTATATAAACGGTAAAGTGCAAAAGTTAGTTAAACATTATAAGAAATATATAGTATTTTTAAAGTAATTACGTTGTAATATTTGTTTCTAGTCTATCAGATGTTAAGTGGCGACGATGAACCCAAGATGGTCGTAACTCATTAATCATTGGGGTAAGTTCTTTGAACTGATGCTACTTGAACATATCAAAAGGTGAGAGAGAACAGATTTGGAAACTTGAGGGTGAAAGCTGACCAGGCTGTTGTGTTTCGAAACCTACCAAACACGTTATGATTTTATTAACAACATTAGATATGCCCGCGGTTCGTCCGAGTGGAGTTCAGACCATTTACAGTCTATACTCACCCTCAGAAGAGTATCTCAAATTTAAGAGACACATGAATAAGTAATTATTAAGAACTGCAATAAATTCAGTTTGAGACTTTGTGAATAACTTTCAGTAAATTTATTTTTATTTAACTGTTCATTATATTATGATCAAAGGCAACCTACCGAGAGCCCACAGGATACAAATAATACGCTATATATAGAGATAAAGCTTCTTAATGTGTCAAGTACCCATAAAAATGAGACAATAGGAAAACATTGGAAAGCTGGCATAAACGCCAGGTTAGTGCTCAAGGGGTTAAACATTAAAATGTTCAGTCCGGGTGTGTCAGGCGTACTGGTAGATCTTCTTAAACATCTTCAAGTTAACTTCGCAGCTCAGATCTATCAACGTCACAAAAGTTTTTCAATTCTAACCATTTGATGGTTATCTCTACTTATAATTCACGCTTCTTACTTCAGAAATTATAAACTTCCCCCATAAAACCACAACCCCTAATTTACCCTTTTATCGGGTGTACGTGAACATTTCTTTCTTATCAGAAGTATCTGTATTAAATTTCATGCTTCTTGGTTTGAAAATGACGGACTTACATACAAAGGTTCGTCTCTTATTTTAATAAGGGGTGAAATTGCAAAAAAAAATTTCATAGTGGATGATTACATTTCAATCAAGTTTATAGGCGCCGTGGTTTAGGCTCTGCGTTTATGAATTAGTCAGGTCAAGCAATTTTTTTATATAGATTTCGTCATAAATTCACGTTAATTGTAGAATAATATAGTTGGAACCTACGTCTTACTATCCGATAACACAATAACTTAACCATCATCAGCTAAATATTATTCAACTCTATTGAAGTTTACTACATCTACTAAGTTACCAAATTTCCAACCAAATTCCATAGCAAGATTGTTTCAAGTAAAACGTTATTCTCTACAACGTACACAGACACAAATCGGTCGTGACTACGACTTGTAGTAATATCAAAGGGAACAAGTAATACTCGCATTCACAGGAAGCTTATCACCTTGTTCCTTATTGCTTCCCAGGTAGTATTAAATACTTAGAAACTTTTGAAGCCTCTCTGCTCCAACTATAACCCAAACATTGCAACGAACAATAAGAAATTTAACCTTAGGACTAAATAAATTATTTTTCCCATACTACTTCAATTAAGAAGCCTCAATTATCAATCCAACTAGATATAAATATTACACCCGTATTACTTCATCCAATTCTCCAATATGTTTTAGAACAGAAATAAACAAAAATTCAAGCGCTGTAATAGTAATGAGTAATAGGAGTATTCATTAGTGTAATAGAATTATTACATATGAAACATGTTTTTGTTAAACAAAATGATGTTAAGAAAAGACGCTGATTATGCACATGTATTAAAATATTTTGTATATAATATCTAATTGCACTTTACTTATTAAAACTATCCATATTTATAAAAAAATCTGTGTTTACAGACTTCACTTAAGTTTCTTAATTACTCTCAACTCGACAAGCTAACCAGGAAATCGTTAAATAATATTCTACTAAGAAGTAAGACTGACATTTTTAACCCCTTAAACTTACCTGGCGTTTACGCCAGCTTTCCATTGTTTTCCTATTGTCTTAATTTTATCATGAATCATTGACAAATTTATCTCTTAGAATTATTCATTTATGTACAAACGTCTCTGTATAATATAATTATCCTGTCATTCCCGTCAACAAAACAAAGTTATGTTTGGAAAATTCGATAGGAAAAATACAATTTTAAATCAACTTCAGGAGAATAAAAAATTCTGTATCAAAATGTTACTTCGTTTGAACGAAACACGAAGAGAAAGGTCTGATTCCAATTTTAGTGAGGATTTCAATATATTCAATGAATATCTTAGTAGATCCATAAAAAAGTTGATGATAGAGAAGGGCCGGTACTAACTCTAAGAATAAATGAACAATTTCATCTTATATTATTAAAATGTATGAAATGGCAGAGTCCTGAAAGAGAGCACTAGAACAGAGATGCTCAGAATTTAGACACTGAAGTTTCGAAGGACATATTTAGAATCGTACATTAATCTGTTTAAAACTTTCATTGAAGACCATCCGTACGGACAACCAAAAGACGCCCACTGCTGGACATAGGTCTCCCCCAGAGATCTCTATAACGATTGGTCCACATCCAGCAAATTCTCCAACCTTCGCCACATTTACATTATTATTTAGTTAATATCGGCTTCTAGAGTCTATCTAACTATCTCTCTATTCAACCGAAAGACGTCCACAGCTGGACATAGGTCTCCCCCAAAGATCTTCACGACGACTGATTTTGCGCCACCCGCATCCAGCAGATTCTCGTGACCTTCACCAGGTCGTCGGTCCACCTTGTTGAGAGGAGGAGGCTACCCACGCTACGTCTTCTCAAAGATGATTTATCGTAAAACATCAAGGCAAATCACATTTGACGAAATGAAAAAAATACATTATGTACCGACCCTCCGTAATAGATTTAAAGAAGGCACATTATTACTACAATCAAAATATAAGCGATTGGAACAATCAATCATTTCGATTTAGTTCAAAATACTTGAGCCTTGAGAATTTCATAAATAATATTAAAGTTCGTTCTACTATGAGACGGTTCAAAACACTATTTATATTATCTGAGTTTTGTTCTTTAATCTGATTTCTTATTCTACCTTCTGTAGTACCGTAACGCTATGAGATGAAATCATTGGCAGGTTGTAAGTGTTACTGTTATTCGATATCAAAACGTCAGTGAGACAGGTTTGGTTAAGTTTCAAGTTCTTATTACACATATATAATTATATTATTAGCGCTAATCTATAGTCATGTATAGGATTTAAAATATTTTACGTTAAATCTGATACTGTTTCTTTCAATTTTAAAATTCCATTATCAAAAGTATGAAATAAACTGAACGTATTCGCTTTATGGTGAGATATAATAATAAGTCTTTTCTTCACTCCCTTAAGTTACGAGATCTATAACCAAATTGCGCCTGAGTTCTATATTATTAAATTTGAAACTAAAACTAGTATTGTAACATTTCCATTGTGGAAAAGTAACTGCATTGTACTTGATAAGTATTTGATATGGTAACACCAAATAGTATTTAAATAACTATGGGCTACAATACAAATGCAAAAATTGCCGATAGATAATTTATGAGAAATAAATGCCACCATCATTAACTAATAATGATATTGAAAGGTAATCGCGATGACGAGTTTATTATTTGTGTCTGGTAGCCTCAATTAAATAGAGTTTATTTTAAATCTAAACTCATTGTTTATTAACCTTTTTAGATAACATTACATGAATATAGAAATGAGCCCAATATTACAATTTGCGCTCAGTACAACGGAAATTACAAAGAATATGGTAAAGAAGACGAAAATATCTCTTATTTATCACGAGAATATATAATACAGACAATCTTCGTTAAGATAAAACTTTTATAACAGGAGATCAACAAGGCTCGCTCGACAAGGTCGTACCATCGAAATAATCTAGCTTCAATATTACACTTAATATGTAACAGGAAGACGCTGCGGCGCCGGACTGACTTGCGACGAATCTGTTATTTTATACAAGTTATAAGAGAGCTTCATCATTTATAATATTATCAATCATTATAAAATTGAAAGTACATAATAATAAAGTACAACACAAAAATTAGATTTTTTTTAAAGTTTGAATAAATACCTGTTCTTATCTTAAAATGACTAAATGTTGTTGGCAAGAATGGCCTTGAAAGGTTTCACTTACATTTTGTGGCGAGCGCTTAAGACGTGAAGCTGGTAAAGTGATTGCACAAAATAACTTACTCAAGGGAACCAAAGTGAATCTCGGCTTTTATTTGAGAAGTAAGCTTCGTGGAACTTACCTCGCGTTAATCATGCAGTAGTCAGAGAAACTTTACGGAACCTATGTACCTCCATATAGTGTGGAGGAGTATAGGGTGTAATGCAATGTGTATTATGGTACTGAATGCGATATCACTGTATCGAGTATAAGAGCCTCCCTTGTTGTAAATCAGAGCAGCTCTTGGGCCGTGGTCAGAGCGAGCTTCGGGGCAAAAAAAAAATTAGCTTATTCATTAAGAAATACATAAATAGAGATTTAATTTTAAGAAAGTTTAGTTAATTACATAGATAGATATTAGAGTCAGAATTACTAGAATTAGAGAGATTATAAAAGAAAGATATAAAAACAGCCACGTGTTTTATATAAATATTGCTGTAAAAAACGCAATGAGCAGAGATTATATGATGTAAGTCAATCGTTCATGCCAAAGTTTACCCAAGGCCCATCGGCATATCTGGCCAACTTTCATACTTACACCCTAATTTCTCGCAAAATTGAAAACGTTAAAGTTTCTCATCTAACTTGCCCAATAAAACATGCCACATACTTTTATCACGTGTAGGATCTGAGGTCGTAACCGGCGCACAGGGCTGCTCCCAAACAAATAAACCTTAACAAGACTTTTGATATTTAAAGAAATTTAGCAGCTATAGATAAAAGTGTTACAGTTTATTATATCGTGTAAACGAGGTTCTTCTTTTAAAACTATATCCTTTATAAGAACATTCATTAGATATATTTCATTAATTAATATGTGTCTAATAAAATAATCTTCATTCAATTGTTTTATTTCTATTATATTTAAATTGCGACCGTGTAACTCTTTCAACTGGTTCGTTAGAGATCTACGTCTTTGTTTTGCAAATATTCAAAGAATCGATATGATATTTGGTACATGACATCTATAGGTTATATCTATCATCTAATCGCCTGTAGATAGCTTACGAATTATTTCATTTATCGGTATAAACTGATGCGTAATCCGTGCGGGGTTTGTAGTTATTTAGATTTATTTAGTCATCATTATTCATTTGTTTAATTGTGTGTAATGTTGTGGGCTATTCTTTTAATTATGAATTGATATTCTAATACTATCTAAAGTACTGATTCAGTTATTACTCATATGGATTTTATTATACAATCGTTTTTATATAACGACAAAAGGCTAGGTGTTTAACAAGAGCGACGCGGTGCTTGCGAAAGCCACCCCGTGGCACTCTCATCCCAAATGCGGCGGACGGCCCCGGGGGGTTTTAGTGGGTATTTCCGGGCGACTCTCGCCCGGGTGAGTCCCACACTGCACGGAGCTCGTCACTCCGTGCCCCTTATCTAGTGTACTGGGGGACTTCGATCCCCTAAGTACAATAGATAAGGGTAGTGCGTAAATGCATTTCCCCCCGTCAAAAAAAAAAAAAAAAAAAAGGTGTTTAACAAGAGAGACGCGGTGCTTGCGAAAGCCACCCCGTGGCACCCTCATCCCAAATGCGGCGGACGACCCCTGGGAGTTTTAGTGGGTATTTCCGGGCGCTTCACGCCCGGGTGAGTCCCACACTGGCACGGAGTTCGTCCCTCCGTGCTCCCTTACCTATTGCATTGGGGGACTTCGGTCTCACTAATGCAATAGGTAAGGGTAGTGGGTAAATGCATTTCCCTCGACAAAAAAAAGAAAAAAAAGGTGCTTAACAAGAAATTCAATTATTGCCGAGTTCAATTATCATTAAGACGTAGACGCTTTGTTAACATTATAAAGGTGCTATTCTTAATCGCCTTCACTGATTACAATAAAATTTTGTACGAGATTTGCAAGAAAATAAATTGAAACAAAATTTAAAACGTGATCGAAAGGTTAAAATGTTATACAACTGATAAATGGTATGATGTACCAAGGTTCATAACCAAGGATCAACCCTGCACTTTCGGTTACCGGCGGTCTAACTGGTTGGATGCATGACAGTGCTCTTGAGTTCTGCGCCATATAATGATCACTTTAAACTTGCACTAACAACCTCCCTACCCTTAAATTTACTAGTAGACTCGATTATTTCGGTTGAATGTAAAATAAAAAACAATAATGTATTATAATAATAATTGATTTATTCTGTTACAAACATTCTGAGACGGCATACATTGTCGCTATTAACAATACCTCCAATAAGACATTCAATTTTATGAACTTATCTAGTGTTGACAAATTATAATATTTTACCAGTGACATTATATTAATTCGAAAGAATGATTGGCTGTTTGCAGAGATGCTTCGTCTATAAACCAATATTTGTTTTAAAGCTTTTCGTTAATGAAAATCTTATAATTAGTAGTTGCAATGCTGTGCTTCCACTAACATTATTAAAACTACGATTTGTATAGTTTTTTATATGACAAAAAAAATGATATATATTTATGAAAAAAAAAGAACCAGATCGAGTTTCTTGCCTGCGCTCTTCTCGACTGGGTTGTTTTCCGAACCGGTGGTAGTGTTTTAGACGTTCATAAGCGCCTTCTTAGGGCCTAAATTGAATAAATATATTTTGATTTGATTTGATTTGAATGAACTAACAAAAACTGCCAGCTATAATTTAGACCAAATACTAACAATTTTAACGTGAACATCTTCAAGTAAGTTATCACTTATTCTCCTTCACGTTTATCTTACAGATTTTGAAATGTATTAATCAACACTAGCTTTAGGTGAAGCATTATTTAAATTGAAAATAATTGATTGATGAAGTTCGTGACTTTGCGTAAATTAAGTAAACTTAACAGCCAACAGTTTTAAGGTTAATAACTTGAATGAAACAAGTAAAATTACGTCTAAACATAGAATGTAAATTAAAAAAATACAACGCGATTAACTAATTCATTTATGTACATATTCACATAATTTATATTTAAATTTGCAACGTTCCATTAACCTTTAATATACATAATATCTTACGTAATAATAATATGTCTTACAAACTAGTACAAAGTTTTACTAACTCAGATCAATGTACAAATGGATTCTCAAATATCATTTTTACTATTCTCTTAGTAATTTCTTATAATGGCTCTGTGAAATGATTTCAATACGGCATCAAAATAACACTCACTATCGCGAAATAACAATTTTTTAGTCATCATTTTATGACAGTTAGCCTTCACGAGTGATTGAATATACGAATTCACAAATTCTAGAGGTACAAATCCGTGAATCAAAATCAAAACAGACACGTCGCATTTTTGTATTTGAGAGAAGATCCATCTGCACTTAAATCTGATTTTAATTAAATGTCTATCACAACATTCAGTTTCCTTAAATAACGCTTAAGAATGCATTGGGTCAAACATTTGTTATTTCATTTTTCCAACTGTTCGCAGATCAAAAGCTAAACTCATCATCTTCACATGAATTAGTAATTACTTTTGTTTATTAATAACCGCTCATATTTTAATTCAATTTAAATAAATAATATTGTAGCTCTATGAGGTAACTTTCACTACATTTTAAAATGTAATGTATTTATTTGACTTTATAATAACCACAATTATCTAAAATTAAGTTCTCTCCGCCAGATTTATCTCCAATAATAAATTCCGTAAAGTCGAACTATTTGCATTTGAATATTCAAGACAGCACATGCATGTTACAAATCTTAAGGAATTTAAATTATAAATTATTTATGTATTTATTTAACATACTGATAAAAATCAACAACAAGGGTACATACATACAAACACACATAAGTAAATAGCAAGTATGATGAATACTTCGATTCTTAACCTAAATCAGTATCGAAATATCTAGTACATTCCTTAAAGTTTTCGCTTTAAGTAACATTGTTTATAATCTTACTTTATAATTTACATATACGTATCTGAACAGAGTTTAAAAATTATTGGCACATCAAAAACATCATCATGAGATCATAGTTACTGAATACCAAGCTCAGTTGATGTACAAGTCTTCGAATTCTGAAAATCCTCCCTCCCTCCACCTTTTACTTATAATTTCAATTAGTTTAATACGTGAAAGTTTTACGAAACCATCTAATTTACAAGAATCATTTCAACTCACTGTCAACAACACGCGCTTCCATTTAGATTATTGTAATCTTATTAACATATCTAAACTATAAACAAATGTTAAATGTTTGACCAAATGTACCCGCTTAATTAGCAAGTTTAATTGAGTTTGCCGGGTGCTAAGTCGCTTTGTTGATTACCATGTAATCATAAAGTGAGTAGAGAAGCGCCGACGCAAAGCGTTGCCAGGACGTGGCTGTACTTTGGTAATGTACCTAAAAATAAGCACAAATTTAGACTTAGAAACGTAAAATAGACTAAATATTATAAATATGTTCGAAAATTCTTCGCTTATTTTGCAAAGTTTGCAATCAAATCTTCGACTTCTTACATAAAGACCAAGGTTTTGAGAAACCACAAAAGATAAGAGAATATTACCAGTTATAGTCGAAAGTTATCTTGGTTCGGATGGAATATTAGGGTTTTTTCTTCCTAAGTACTCAACGAGAAACAGGAAATCCAACGCTAAACTGCGATGGAATTAGAAAAATTATAATGAATTGATTAATTAACTTCGCAATGCATTTAACAAATCTTCTTTACCAATCCAGTGACTTCATAAAATGTATTCTCAGTAAGATGATACCAAGTACGGTAAACGGTGTGAAAATATTTACCCGAAGAATCTTCTCCAGTAACAGAGGCAGGATGCGGTGCATCTTCCTTGATGTACGCCGGGTCGCTCTTCCTCGCATAGATGTCGTATATTGTTGCGATGCAGCTCAGCGAAAATTGACCATTAGGAGGTGGTATCAGTATATACCTATTTGTAGAAATTACATTCGATTTTAATTATCATTTAATTTTTAATAAAAAAAAAGGTAAAAAAAATTGTAGCAGTAATCGTATCCATTACTATATCCATAGTAAAGTATAATTATCACAGATCCAAATATTAAATTTAAAACTTTTGCAATAAATAAGTTAAGATCTGTAGGTACTCGAGTTAATTAGATAAAAGGACGACCCACTATGTACAAAGTCGATAAAATTTTTATGTCTTATAATTTAAAAGTAATATCAGAAATTTGGTGGCAAAAGAATAGAATAGTAATTAGAAAATGCCAACTTTTAAGGAAAAAGTCTAACTTTTGACGATTGATTCCTGAATTATATAGAAGTCTCAAATTAAAATATCTTTAATATATTTTAGTAAATTATTAATCATGTATTTCATGTGAAAAATAATTACTAAAGAAAAATAAGTAAAAAGTCACCTAAAGTTATTGAGTAATCACCTTTCGACTGATATCATCACATACATGTGTCACTGGGCATTGTTAAATTATTTTATAATTATATTCTACTGCTAAGTGAGGAACGTAAATCCAATTTAACCAACGTATATTATTTTATTAACAACTGGAAATAATTGGCGTTGTCAATGTCATAAAAGACTTTATTCTGGAGGAAGTTATTTTCACTGACATCTGAACATCTTCCACGAACACTCTTATAAAATAATTTAACGCACGTTATGAGAAAATCAAATATTTTACAAACATTTTCTAGTTAGAGGTTTATTTTAGCTTAGTAACAAAATAGTAAATAAAGTTTTCCCAAAAAATAGGTATAGTTCATTAATTGTTTCACCACACAGCGGGCAGGTCGGGACGCCAGCGTGCTTTTACTATAGAAGAGATCAAGCACGGCTCACGCTCAGCTCGCATCGAAGCTGTATCTTCTATAAAAACATCGCGCTGGTGTGTGTAACCCCACCAGCAGTGTGGCGAAACCATAAGTCTACAGGCCACCCTTTCAAATGTTGTTACAGCTCGACCTACAAATTTTTACAAAATCCGGTTGTGAGTTAGGCTTACCTCAGTGTTTCCTTGTCTTCTTTTTCTTCTCTATCATAAACATAATGTTCCGGATAAGCTCTATTCAGATATGAACTTGTATATGTCAATCCCATTTTATAATGATCGGATTCTAGTATCGTTATTTCGATTTTGCTGAATGCCCCGTGCTCCTTGAAGTCGAGATCTGATGTTCTCCAGGTAACAGTTTCTGCTATCTGCGTAGGTAAATATTTATATATTAACTAGCTATGTGCCCGTGTTTTATATATTCTTCACTGCGTTTTTTTTACGGAACCCTAATTATTATCTTTAAAAAAAATTAGACCTAAGATAAAGTAAAAATATTTATCTTAAATAATAGCACTTACACTTAAAACTGTGTATTGAATTTTATTTTATTTTATGAGTTTTATTTTTTTTACGCGAAACTCTATTTTCAAAAATTTAGAGAACCTTATGTTTGTTACCCAGAGTAACTTCAGCTATCTACCAAAAAAAGTTCCGTCAAATTTAGTCTAGCCGTTCCAGAGATTACCCATTAGAAACAGATAGATATAAATTAAAAAAAAATGTATTTTAGTTATTTGTATTGTACATACATTCATATCTATTTAGTAAAAAAAAATCATTTTGTCATTACAAACGGACATTTCAGGTTTATTTATTAGTGTAGATACGAGGACGTGAAGTGAACACTTTGGATCCTTTTTTAATAACACAGTGCGCACTGTTATGTCCTAATAATGTTCATGGAAAATACAGTATAAACACAATTTAGAATTTATAAAAGCTTTGTCATACAATAACGAGTCAGTCTAAGACAGTATATGTAAGTCAATTGACGGGTCTGTACATCTGTTCGGTTTCTAATAAAAGTGTGTGCTCGTGTTCTTACTTTTTGATTTTTTTTTATAAAGACCTCACGGTTTGCCATCCCAACAGCGCGCAGGAATTTCAGATTTGGCATAGTTAACGTTTAAATGGAAAATTAGTGCAAAAAGTCCAAATTTTTATAAAACATACGTTAGAAACATATTAATTAAAAAACATACATCAACCAAGCGTTTGACACACGTATGTAAATCTTTAATTATCCCTAACGATTACCAATCTATTGCTCCTATCAATCACATGTCATTTGTCAGATACAATGTTTATTTTTGAGAAGTTTTCTTTTAAGCTTTTGATAAGGAAAGGTGAAAAATAGCTATCTTTTTGAAAATTAACTAATATTTTTTTATAATAGAGACTAAATAATTATATATGGTCAAATTTCAATCACAGGCGAGCACTAGTATTCATTTGTTTTATTACATGCGAAATGTAATTGATAAAATAAAAAAAAAAATAAAAAAACAAATATATATTATGGGGTATAGAGGTAACTGTTTTTATTAGCTGGATAAACAATAATATCTGTATAAATACTTATTATAATAACTAGTAATACGATCCAACCGAAGTTGTTAAAGAACTTTTTACTTTATTAAACAAACTCCCAATCGTTGATAAACAAATAAGAAATATCCTTTCTCGCTAATGAATAAGAATCTATGAATAATGGGGTATTGTTTTCCAACCTCGGAGGGGTTTCAGTAAAAATAATATTGAAACTTCGTCGGGCGAGAACTTTTGTGATTGTTGGTTTATAGTATTTTTAAAGTAATGGATCATCTTAACTTTCAACGAGAGTTTAATGTTCCGATCGTTAAGATTTCAAATTATACTTATATTAAAATATATGCACCTTATGATCGTCAAGAATCCATGTAATATTAGGTGCTGGGTAGGCTTCGTCCACGGAACAGTTGGCGCGCAGGACGTCCCCTCGAGCGTAACTCCCACGAGATATAGACAAGTGAGGAGCTCTGAACGGTGGATCTACAAAAATAAGCTTCTTCAATATATTGTGTTCAATTTCTTCTATTTTTAACACGATTTTATTATCTTCTCTTGTATCTATATATGTATGTAAGGTGCCGTTGAAATATCAGCCAAGCATCCATGTAACCATCCGTGGGTTTACGCTTTGTTTGTTATAGATTACATGAGGGACGTAGGGGTTTCAACGGAAACCAATATTTACTTATTGTTATTCGGTTTTTTGTTCAAAATTGTTCCATTGATTATGTAATCAAGGGGGGAGGTAATAGATTAGCTTTCTTTTTTTGACAAAGGTTGAGGAGGGGGGGGGGGCGGGGGGGCGGTCAAAAATGAACAAAGCTACACTTATGTAAAACTAGAACGAAATCTTTAAACGTAATTTTCATCTACTTTAAAATGTCATATGAAATTTAAATTCATTCATACTTATCAAGGACCGAAAACAATACAATAATTGAACAATACTGACTGGGATGTTTTTTTTTTTTTTTTTTTTTATTAAGTGAAATTTGCACTAATCATCTATAAACGGATTAATATGTTACTTATTCTTGAAGATTGTTTCGAGACTAAAAAAGGAAAATAAATTATAGTTTAAAAAACTTAAAACGAAACACCTTTTAATAAGCTAGCTTAACTAAAAATAGAAAATCATGTTGAAATATACAGTTCATTTTATAACGTTTTATTTTTATTTTGAAAATGTGTGGAGCGCTTCACATGAAATGTTACTATAATATATTTCAAAATTATTTATCTACTTTTCAATTCTGTTTACTATTGAAGCATGTTTTTTTTAAGTTTAAAAATTACAATTTATTTAGATGCGTTAGCTTTTTTGTGTTATTAGTAATAACATCGAAATATTGTTTTTTAAATTGCATATTACCCTAAGCTACAGAAAAAAAATTAGATTTTAATGACATTTTACAAAGTATTAACAGTTTTTATTGAAATATAAGTAAACCAATTTCAATAGTTAAACCAAACCAAACAGAACACTAGTAAATGTAGCGTTCTAGACGCTAGTTCTAGACGTAGCGTTCTATCTAGAGCTTACCAACTACAGTGAGTGGTGCGGTACGTATGTCAGTGTGGAAGAGAGGTGCATCTGCCGAGACTTCACACTGGTAGTCTCCGCTCAGCCGTCTGTTCATATTCACTATCCTCACTTGCTGGTGGTCAGACTGCGTCAACTGTTACCAGAAAAGAGTAATTCAGTTCCAAAAATCATTAAAATAATTAATGTTACTCTGGCTATATGATGTTTATAAATGCAACTACTATGATTCTGCTTAAAAACGACCTGAGCTGTGTTCAGTTAGCTTGTGAAGCAGATGTCTTCATAACAATTAAAATTATCTGCAATTGACTTTCATGGTCCATTTTGAGTCTATGTTTGAGATAAATATTAATATAATTTATTTCTTTTAAGTTTTCGGGTTCCATATTTAAAATCAGTTAATTTTAACGGGTTTTCACGCGTTACCTTAGCTTTTTTCTTCCTATCCCGACGTTTCGGCTGGGTTTCACCAACCGTGGTCACGGGCTGACTGGCGGTGCGCGGCAGCGCCTAACGCGTTGAGGGGTATTTTGATGAACTACCCCCGTTTGGTCTTTATATTTATTATAGTCACAACACACAACATGGCGATTGAAATTAAAAAACATACAAATTTCAATCGCGAGGATGGGTATAGGCTTTCCTCAGCATGGAATCCGGTGCTAGAAAATCTAAAGGTTCGTGATTTATCGACACAGGCATCGTCGATGGACACTGTTAGTGTTGTGTGTTGTAACTATAATAAATATAAAAACCAAACGGGGGTAGTTCATCAAAATACCCCTCAACGCAGCAGGCGACGCCGCGCACCGCCAGTCAGCCCGTGACCACGGTTGGTGAAACCCAGCCGAAACGTCGGGATAGGAAGAAAAAAAAAGCTAAGGTAACGCGTGAAAACCCGTTAAAATTAGCTGATTATAAATATTAATAGTTGGATAAGATTTAAAAAAATAAACATATTATTTTAATAAATCGCTAACCCAATTTTTTACTGAAATATTTTTGATAAACTATATACGTGTGAATCCCTTTTTCACGGTGAAATTTTTTAATCATATAAAATATTGTGTTAAATCAGCGACCACTTCGGTTAAACATAATGGAATATCGGTTCCAGGAAGTCACAGATTGCCAATAACATGCGGCGTAACAATTTTCCCTAATTCTTCTATATATTTGCTATGTGAAACATGAAATTATTGGAATCGACAAATTAGTTTTACCTGAGTCGAGTAGTTGAATTTTTTCTGTGCGCACATTCTACTGATTAGGTTATGCTGATAGTTTGTCATACTACGTAGATTTAAATATAAAAGTCACGCAATATATGGTAACTAACATAAATAAGAGTCTATTGTTAATCCCTATTAACTAAAGATACTGAATATATAATTTAATAAACTATTAACAGCGTTCCCGTACTTTTATAGAACATCAACAAAACTCCCGTTTAAAATAAATTGTATTTTTTAAATTAATTAGTATTGTTATTAATAATCAATATCATATTATCTCGTTATAGGCAGAATAAGCCTTTGCATAGTAGAGAAATAAACAAATTAATCATAACAACAAAGAATCTTGTTCAATATTGTTCAAAAGAACGCTATTCACGTTATATTAACACATTTGAAAAATCTCGTTAAGCTTCTATGGCATCTCACAGTAATGTAGCTTAGAGTTTCGTCAACAAACTCTGTTTTCTTTTATTGTTACACTTATAGCATTTCTTTGTAATCTTGGAATAATAATTGATTATTAAAGTAATATTTATTCATTGTAATATTAACATGAAATTTATTTTTTATCCAGTCTTTCTATGATAAACCGCAGTTTCTAATTTTAAGTTCAGATTGAAATATTAAAAAAACTTTTTAACAGTGTCTAACTGTAAAACTGTCCAAATTTAAGTGGAGCGAAGTGGCTTATCTGATAGAATTATTCTTCGTGGTAAATTGTATATAAAACTTACATCAACTGAAGCCCCGGGCAAAGGAAACACCATCGTTGGGGGCATCTCTCTAGGGACGTATCTGTAGAATTCAATCTCGCCCCGGTACCACCTGATTGAATACAGAGCGGCCCCTTCCAAATCATAAGAGCATCGGAGCACCGCAGACTGGCCCTCACCGGAGAGGACGGCGCGAGGTACTGAGATGGACAGGTTCTTTAGCGACCAGACTCCGCCTGAAACAATATTATACAGGTATTTGAAATAACTATAGAAGCGTCAGGTCTCAGGCGCAACTTGTGACAGCCCGTTAAATTGAAAGGCAACATATACAAGACTGTATGGGTTGGAGTGTTGGGCTAGTAAGGAGATTGTTGAGAAACGACTCCATGCAGCATATGTAGAAATGCACTGTAATAATAATAAACAATGTCAGGAACGTGTATGTTAGAGGAAGTTTGAAACTGGCACCAGTGTTAGAACAAATAAAAAGGGATAATTTATATGGACATGTTTTAAGAAGAAACGAAACGCATTTGCCAAAAAAGTGATAACTTTGAAGGTTAATGGATGAAGGGGTGAGAGGACGTCCAAATGAAAGCAAAAATGGGAGAATGAAGACAATGTATCTGATAGAGATGTATTTAAGGAGGAAACATAATGAGCCGACAACAAAAACTAAATACTGGGAGCAGGATGATGATAGCTACAATGAATTCTAGGCATGAGCAAAGTGTTATCGAGTTGATACATGGCCGACAGCGGAGCAGGTGCCTGTCCGTGATTAGTAGCGCCCTCTCCCCGCTCGCTCTCGAGCCAGCCCCTTGACCTCGCCTTCTACGGAGACAGGAAGCGACTATATACGGAGAAACAACAAAGCAAGGTTACCTTTTAAACGCGTAAGATTAAAGAATATTTTGATGTAAAGTTCTAATAATATTTAACTAAATGCCTCATATTTATATCTTTCTCCTTACAAGCTTTTGTAGTAGGTACAAGGTTCAGAATTAAAATCAAATTTTAAAATAAATAATATGTAACGCTAATACAGTACATTAATATCTTATTATAATTATATTTATTCATATTTAATCTGTCTTAGTTCTTAAATAGTAAGTTGTAACTTCACATTAATACATCACATTTATAACGGCGTTTCTATGACAACGTGATCAATTTTCTTCTTAACTAAATGCGGTAAATGAAATGTAATTCCATAGGTAAACTAAATATTAAATATAATGCAATGAACTACTGACAGACCACTCTTCTTCTAAAATTTTTCGAATTTAGTAATTATATAATAATTTATTAAGTTCATTTAGTGATATTCCGAAAATAGTATATATCAATGAACAGCAAAGAAATTAGTGAAAATTGTTTTTGTGCATATTTTATGCAATGTGGATGTATTACGGTTGTAAATATGAATTAGAACTTCGAAAGGTGCTGTACTGTTCATTTGATATGTGTAGGTGTTAGGCAAGACGACGAGGTTTACACGAGTCACTGTCGCCTTAGAGTTATTGTTACAGAGCATCGGCCCCCGAGGCGCGAGGCCCGAGCCCCCGGGGCAAAACCCTTCGTAGAATTTCGACACATTTTTTTGTTGGTCACGACTTTTTGAGGATTCGCGTTAACATGAGCTTTTTTTTTTTTCGCGTTATTTTATTTACAGAAATATGTGTAGACCACAGTTTATTACGAGTGTGTATACTGACAAATCTATATTAGCTATTTATATAAAAAGACATACCTTATTTTATTTTGTTCGGGTTAATATTTAAATCGGGCATTGGAAATTTCATTAAGTAAATAGTTTGAAACAAACAGTAACCACGAAGGTCGTTTTAAAGGTATTAAATTAAAATAATTCTGGAAAATTATGTTTCGGAAATTATTCTTTAGTATGTTATTTTTTTTTTACTAGAAATCGGTTTTCGGTAGTTATTAATAAGAATTAATGTTATGAATAAAAATTTCAAAACAGTTTTTCCTCTACTTATATTTCGAAATTTTCAATAATAATTATGGCATCTCTTAATGTTGATAGAAATAAAGTTTTTTTTTGCTGTGGTATTATAGCAACTATATGATCCTTGGGAATCAATGGAGTTGTGATTATGGAGTAGATGGTTGGAATTGTGCTGTTAGACACCGAAGGGTTTGATGGACTTTGTTACAACATTACGTTTCCACTCGGATTCTGTGCTTAACTAAAAATAGCTATGACGAAACTAAATTAGGTACTCTCACCGGACGAATAACTTTCAAGCTATCTACACTAGACGGCGAAACTAAAACAATGTACATAAATGCCAATTACAGATATTTATCTCTACGTCCTTATTATTCTAATACCACCAAATCTGCAATTATTTTGCTTAGTAAGCATATTATCGGATTGCTTACGCATGTATGACGTCGAACTGAAACGCAGACAGTAACATACAAGTAGAGTTATATAATATTAATCAATAAATTGACGTTTATAGCAATAGCTTCAACTTATAAAATAAAGATTTATAATGTAGAGACCTCATCAACATCCAACGGCACACTAGCGCGAGCCGCGGGCGCACGGGTTACATATATTTAATACCTCGTATGAGAGAAGTCCGTGTGTCCCGTCTCGCTCGCACTCTGCATGTTTCTGATTGACCACCGTAATCTTTGTAAGCCCTACGACTAACGAGGGGATCTTTTAGAATTTAAGTTTCACTGTATGTCCTCAGAATTAATTCAGAATCATAATCAATTAATTAATCATATAAGAATCAGTTAATAAATAACTTTCAACGTGTACCACGACTTTCCCTCCAGTCATCCTTCAACTGGCTAGCAGCAACCAAAATAATATAAAAAATTATCTGGACAATAAGTTTAACGAGCTTATGTATAAAGCTAGTTTTATTGCTAAAGAGCCATACAGGGTAGATAATTAGTTGATTGATCGTATTCTGTAGAGATAACTTCCTTTCTAAACTCCATGCTATAAACGAAATAATAATATATTTGTGTATTAAAAAATCAACCTGCAAAGTTTCCCGCCGACTTGCGGTCACTGAAATGTTTTCAAACAAGTGAAATATTTATGGAGGCAAATTTTGTTTATGACTAGCTATTTACCCGCAGCTCCGCCCACGCACAATATTTTCTATTCCTCACAATTATTCACTCTGTAAGATACTTTTTAAATAATCATTGCAAAATAATGTTTTGACGGTCGCTATTTTTAACCCAATATGGTCTGTAATACTAACAGATAACAAAGATATTTCTCACAAATTCAAACAGTTGCCAGTAAAGCTGACTTGAAACATATTTTATTAATAATTTTTATGGGGAATCCTAATTAATTTACAAAAATAAACTTGTAGCTTACGTACGTGGAATAACTTGCTATATGCCAGAAAAGTCTACAAAATCGATCCAGTCGTCGTGAAGATTAGTCGGTTAAAACAGCTAGACAGACAAAAGTTCTAAAACTGTGTTTTTTCAATTTAATTTGATTTATTAGTTTAGGTACACAAATATCAAATACCTACACGACATAACGACTTTAGATATTTATCCAGAAACTATAAATCTATACGCATTTAAAATGAAACCATAATAAACCGTCCAAATGCCACTGCATATATCATACTCAGTTTGTATCATTCGAGCGATAAATAAACTAGAACATAATTATTTACTCGCTCGCTGGGTGTCTACTAGACAGATAATTTCCTACATTCGTTCAAGCAGCGATGTATAGCGAGCATTAACGTAATAGCTGCGATCTTCCATTTTCGGATGGGGGCTTAATTGGCTCTCCGTAAGCGCAGTAGTAATATGGAAATGAAAATTCGTTTGAATACATTTCATTGGCTTTGATACAGTACTCTTAAAGAGTGGAAATCTCTTTTAGTGTTTCAAATATGTGAGAGTATTTAGATGTGCTTTTTAGTGTAACAACTATCTGTGTTTTATAAAGTGCCAGGGTTAAAATATCGTTTAATTCTTAACTACGATAATACTAAAATTAATTTTGAAATGCAGTAGAACTTTTCATAAGAAAAAAAAATCAAGAGCGAACCTTACAGTAGCCGCATAATATGTTCTGTAACATCTGACATCTTGGTAATAACTAACATTAATATTATACATCCTGAAAAAAAAAATGAGTCAGGTATTACTTAAATTATTTTTTGTTTTCAAAGAATTCTTTATATTGTAAATTATATTTTATATACTCAACACTAAGAGTTTTTTATTTAATTTTAATTTGGAGCAGAGCGGAGACAATAGACTTATGATAACTAAAATATAAGCAAAATAACTTATGAAATTATTAGAATTATATATATTTAAGAAATTATACATGTAATTAATTTTTTTTTAATATTTTTTTTTTCAAATATAAAAATATTAATTGTTTAGCTACAGAAATTAACGTCAATATTTGAAAAAGCTAAATACTAATTTATATTTATTTAAATAATTATTCATTATTACTGTCTTGTATTACATGTAATATATTTATAAAATCTAAACGAAATAAGCCATATCTGGTGCGCATCGAAAGATGAGGATCTATTAACACCGCGATGGTAACCTGAAACACTAAGTAAAATTGATCATATTATTCAACCTAGAATTTCACAAATTCAGCATAACTATATAGATAATTCAAATGGGTACCACGCACCGGAAGACGTAGCGTAGGTAGGCCTCTTACAAGGTGGGCCGACGACCTGGTGAAGGTCGCAGGAATCTGCTGGATGCGGGTGGCGCAAGACCAGTGTTCGTGGAGATCTTTGGGGGAGAGCTATGTCCAGCAGAGGACGTCTTTCGGTTGAATGGATAAATTGTAGTATAAATTTTGTCAAGCATAAAACTTGCCGAAAGTCTATTGAGAAATATATAAAACGTTAATATAAACAAGGTCGTTCAGTACTCAACCCAGATTAAAGTAAATTAACAATGGGTAATGTTACGCGCGACACGAAATATGGGCACTATACTGCAAATGCGTTAGTTCACGCTCGGCTTTGTTACCATATTCACAGGATAGAGTAATTTACGTACCTTATTTAGTTTAATATCGTGTTAGTTATGGCTTAATTAAATATTTTTATATTCCTAGTATAGGCGAAAAAAAAAAAAAAACGAAATACGAAAAGAATATTTTAAAGTCTCAAAGTTTCCGAAAATAAGAAAATAAATGGTAAAATTTGATAAAATAAATTGTATATTTGGATTTTAACAATTAATAGAACATTTAGAAGTTATCAAAATATATCAATCGTAAAATATGATATTCCTAATACATTGTCCCTAATTTCTTCTCTCTTCACTTAAATCTTTATAAAAAGTTATATCTTTCAGTATTATAATAACATCGGAATCTGTTCTCATCATTACCTTTTTTACAACATATGAATCTATAATTTTAGTACCACGACTTATCTTGAATTAAACCAAGTTTTAAAAACTACGAAATCAACCAAAACATAGATGTTATTATATTTAAACACATGCAACTTGCATGTGCATGTGCATGTGGGGATCAACGGTTCTCAGCTTCCTGCGCAAAAGTTTTAAGGATTCATTTTGTAGTTTATTCAGAACTGTCTAAATGAATAGCGCTCCCGTTCGAGTTAATTTACGTCACAAAGTGCGACTCTAAATAACTGTACTGCACACTCCTCACCAAATCAAGTTCTGAATTAAACACATCCCGCCATGTTTCTCCTAAACATTACCTTTATTTATTATGTTTACTCGCTTGTTCAGTGTTGAGCTTTGATATCGTTTCTATTTAATTGAGTCATTTTTATTCAGTCAATTCATTTCATTAGTTCATCTTAGTTTTTTTTTAAATCTTTATTACTGTAAGAGAGAATGCTACTTTTGTGCGTTTGAACGGAGAAAGTTCAGGCTGACACATAAATGATTCGTACAAACTAAACCTCCTCAAATCACCACATTCGAATTCTTCCAGAGAATCTCCGAAGGCAGACTACGCTAAGTCAAAGGGATTATTATGATGGTCATGAGACCGTACTCCATCCCCTTTGATTTAATTTTTTTTTAACTATATTCGATTCCCGTAATCTTAGTGTTAGTAATAAAAATACGAGATATATAAAGAATCTAGACTCCAACAAGATTTACCCTCGTCAGACCTACATCATTAACATAGACATTAGATACCCTGACTGAAAGATGTGGTTTATGTTACAGAGATTAGACCAGGTAGAGGTCGTTTTTTAACTTTAATAATGAATAATAAAGAAAGTTGTCATTGTAAGCAACATTGTGCTGCCGATTTCTTTTCAAAACTTTTTCATGTACCAAAGCATATTTGTTTGATTTCACATCAAATATACACATTTACAGTCTTTTGATTTTCTAAGAGTATAAAAAAACTAGCAATTGTCAATGTCCAACCAAATTTGCACTGTAAATTTCAATAAAGGTTACATTTACAAGTTCAAACATATCCAAATTGCGAATGTTCTCTCACAAAAGCCTACCGCCGGTCTCTCAGTCACATAATACAGAGTGTATTCACCCAACGAACTTCCGGATTAATTCCGACTGAGCTTCATTACCATATTTCCGTTGTTCCGAATTATTCGTGACTCGTCGTAACGTTTTCATATTTGTGTTTTAATCGTGTTCTTTGTATCTATAAATTCTAACTTTTACATTATTTGTATGATTCATAATTACTTTAACATGCAATAGTAATAGATGAAAAAGTACGTAACTAATCCCTTGCTCATAAAATCACAAAAGTATATACAAATCATCTGACTAAATTATAAGTCGAGATTATTGATAAACCGCGTTTTTCGAATTCTCTGAGTTTTCTGGTTTCTATAATTTCAGTAAACGCAACTATAAAAATTATGGATTGAAATCATTGTTCAGAATTCTTCTCCATATTACATACTTTGCTAATAGGAGAACATAACAACCGGAGACTGACTTAACTTGAAAATCATTAAATTGCCCGTCATGAGTTAAGTTTGAAAAGGTCGAGAGAGGACTAAAAAATTTTCTACCATTTAAATTTTTCGGACTCATTCCTCGATCCCTTTTCATGTGGTTGTCGTGTGGGTTACGTAGCTTTAGATCTAATAAAAAAGTTTTAATCTGTTTTGTTTGCTTTGCGGTATGAGCGAATTGTGTCATACAAAATCTTTCTCACATACTTTTAACTAACCGTACTGCAACTTTCGTTAACCCATTTAGTAACAAATATGAAAATGACATATCAATTTGAAAAGATATTTCGATTTAGATAAATCTCAGAAAATATCTAGAATTAATGCAAAAATAAACGAAAAATTGTAATTTTCTATATGGCGCTACGCATTTATCTGCTCGCGTTTCAACTAACAATCATCAATTAAACGATCACAAACCTGAAACTACCCTCAGGGAATCCATCATTCCCGCTAATCTAACTTCATTTTATAATTGGTCCTAAAATTTTATACTCAACATCAACCGTTATTACGTTCAGATAACGTTCAAAATCCTTTAAATCATCCTTTAATTACCTACCTATGGTATAACGTATGGCCGCTCACAGATTTCATTACGGTTTAGTTTTGAGTGTTATTAGAATCGTATTTAATATAAAGGGTCGATCCCTTGCGCGTTCCGATTCTAAATTGTGAGTGTTATTAGTTTATACCAATTTTAGAATCTATTTGCTGATAAATTATAAATCATTTTGCTTTTTAAACATATTATTAGGTCGAACACTTTACAATTAACATATCTCCTGTAACGATTTTATAATAATTTCGATTTCGTATAGAATGCTTTAACTTTAGAGATAATATAACAATTAAAAATTCCTCAGGATAATATCATAATAAATTATATTTCTGTCAAATAATTTCCTTTGCATTAATACTTTCGTGCATATGATAATTCTATGAGCAAACTCTTCTACAAATCAGTAGAGTAAATATTATTCAGTTAATCTGAACAAATGTGACGTGTATTAATGTATGTCACGCGATACAATTAGCGGTTGTGGTTAATTACCACGGATGATCGTTGTAAGCGAATCTGCTTAGTCTGTTTGTTGGCGTGTCGTGAGATTAGTGTACTGTTTGTTCACTCACTAATAAATTACAAGTATGTCGTGAATCTTGACAATTATTCATCACATAGATTTTTATATTACCTTGTCCAATATGAAATAGGGTTAGCATAACATGTTTTCTTTTTTCACACTCCTCTGTCAGTTGTTATGTCAATATTTACACCTTTAATACACATATCATTCTTAACGGAATCCATCCATACCTTCTTGGGTCTTTATAAACTTTGGATCCCTCTAACCTTATACCAGACTCTCTTCTAATTACGACACTTTCATTTCACCTCATGACATGTGGTAGTTATTTTATGTTAGTTTAAGTAGTATCCGCGAGGGCAACTCCTTTCCCTCTTGTGCCTAACTTCCGCCCCTAAACATATGCATTGAAACCGCAACGCCGCGAAGTTGATTCGTGGTCAGTCCACGTCTGGAGTCGGCCAGAGCTCACCGCCGTGATTGCCGTGTCCTTCGGACTATAAAATATAAACCGCTACCCGCTAATTATCCAATCCACAAAAGTGTTTCGCCTATAAATTAATATAGAAGAAATCACCAACACAGCAGCGCTGCCACCGGAGCCACTTGAGCGCCCGCGCATCACTCGCCGCCAAGTAAGTGTGCACGTTTTCTTTCCTCACAGCTCAACTGATTCTATATATTTTTTTCCCGCGGTTGAGCAGATCCGTATACAGTTGCCCTCGCATTTAAACCAGGTACAGTCCACTTATCTACCGGATCGTCCACCAACATGTAATCTTAATTTCTTCCATCAGTCCTCCTATATACATATTTAGTTACTCGTTTTGACTTCCTCTAATATTTAAATATATGTGCACATCGTGTGGAATAATAAGGAATTGATCAAAACTTTTTGGCTCAGTCAGTTAATTTTTTTGTATCTATGAACCAAGAGTCAATAACACAATACATACCAAATACCTTAAGGTAACAAAAATAGTAAAACTTTAGCAAAGTACCTATGAATGAATATGTTAAAACTAAATCTACTTAATAACTAAAACAAAGCGCTAACTAATAACACTTAACAAACACGTGCGGTAGATAAGCACGACGTTAAAGCAACATCCCTACAAATAACAAAACCTTAATTCTGCGTTAACGCAAACGAACACATATTATGGGCCAATTTGTAGAGCTGTAGAGAGTGGAACGGGCAATTATCGGTTCTCGTTAAGATCGCAGAGACTGTTCGATTGTTATTGTAGGGACGGGACTGGACCGGAGCTCAGGGGACCATGTACTCTATCAATCACGCTATCGGTTTTGTACCGATCTTGTCTTCATTGTGTTTCAATTTGCCGCTAATCATTGAACTTATATTTGAGAAATTGCTATAAGGTGTTAAAATGATCACTTAGTTTAACTCCAACATCAACGTGTATAAATTTATTACTTTGATAGTGCAGACGATTACTATTTTGTTAGCAGCAATATGTTTATTGTTCATGCAAACTACAATTTATGATTATGATGCAAAATATTACATAGTTTACAATATAACCAAGTAACAAGTACGTAGAAAAAAACTAATTTAATTAAAAACAAAATCGACTTCAAAGGAATAAACTATAAAAATGCACTAAAAGTCAATAGATATTTACTTTATTAATCTGCTTAGTTAATTTTAAAATCGGTACCATTTTACGGATAACAAAAAGTGGTGTAAATGTACGTCGATAATTATATTCGATTAATTGTTCTTTAAAATCACCCGAGTCCTTTATTTAGCTTATATGTGATTGTGATAAAGTTTAGGCAGTTATTTCCATTTGTTAATGAGTACATTGGTTAACTCTAGCTGGCATCGACTCCAAAATTAACGAAGCAGATTAATAAAGTAATTATTTATTGATTTTAGAGCATTTTTATAGTTTATTCTTTTCAAGTCGAATTTGTTTTCAATTAAAAAAGTTTTTTTTTACTTTTTAGTTTAAGTATGTACTTTTAGGTATAGTTGTGAAGCCTTCTTCATAGCTTTGGAAAGGAATATACGAAACATGAGTAAGTGAATATAATATTCAAGGGTATTTCTCAATTTCCTTGAGTTTCACTGATCAGATCCTGATTTGAAATGGGAAATTGATTTAGATTTTGAAATGGGATCAAATCGGAAGTGTACTCCTTTGATTTAAAAAAAAATTGCAAATCCGTCTACAAATGTCGGAGAAATCGCGTAACACACGTACAAAAAAAAACACACACAAACGAATTGATAACCTCCTCCTTTTTGAAGTCGGTTAAAATATCTCCAAATGATGTTATGTAACAAATTAATCACTTAATACGTCGGCCATGCTTTTCTATTCAACAATAAAATAGTCTTCATTTAAAAATATGTAAAAACAATTAACGGAATTTTATATTTTCGCATGTTCATTATTACGATATTTATCAACTTATTCTAAACATCGTTGTCAATATTTTATAAAAACTGGTGAAATTCTATTCATACAGTTAAATTTTATGGTTAGATATTTTTTTTTTAAATAACATTATTTTTCATATATTCCTAAAATCTTAACGGAAATAGGGCTCTTTGTTCATTAATATTGAGCCTAAAAGTTAAGACTATTGCCGACTTATTAAAGGTTTTTGAATGTATTTCAGCTATAAGTCATATTACAAGCCACGTTTAGTTTAGAATCAAATGCTCCATCAAATTAAAATATATTTGATTTTTTGTAACCAAAAATATTAGTTACCAATTTTCTCAATTTACACTAATTATAATATGGGATCATTGGAAGCGGAATTAGCTAAGTACTCGTAACATCAACCATATTATTATTAATGGATTTTTCGAAAGTATCGCCTTCATCAATCGAATATCTACAAATTTATTGACAACTTTTTAATGAAGGAATTCAGTTTTCAGTATTACTGACAAGAACTATTCTCATCGACAGTATAATTTTGAATAAAACACGAGATGTATCCGTACATTTGTTATTCTGACTAGATTCAGTAAATCTTCAGTCTCACTAAGCGAGACATAACTTAATCTGACAGAGTCATCACTGGCTCCAGGAAATAGAACAACGCGACGTCGCACGACGCTCCGCTGCTCTGCAAGCAATTGTATCAAATGGAATTAGATTCGTTCAAGCTGTCCGTTGCTTTTAGTTAATCAAGAATTTTAAAATACTTTATGCTGACAGCAACATCAGTATAACTAAATATATGATCACTATTATCATATAAAGAGCCCATAAAAACCTAACCCAGTTGCTTTAAAAATATTTTAGCAAGTAAATGAAATTCGCGATCCAGAATTTAAATATTACCACATAAAAAATAGTCCCATTTTGAATGGAGTCCACAATTTAATTTTATTTTTATTATTGTGACAGCGGATACTTACTTATATTGTAAAGAACTCTATTTTAATTTATATAAAATTACTTTCGTAAATGATATTTCAAATAATTCATTTTACATATTATGTAGAAGCAGCAGTAAGTCGTTGCAAACTATATCAGTATAAAAGTCTATATTTGCGCAATAAGTACACATCCTCCACAGGAAACTTATTTTGCTTTTTAAAGGGATGTGCTCTCAAGATATAAACTTACCTTGATGTTTGCATCTTATAATTTAATGTATTTACTACTAGTCTAAATACGACCACGAAATTAAAAATTCTAAATACACTCCTAAAAAAAGTTAATTTCTTTAAAAAAATTTGTTAAATTTCTGAAAAAGTCTTAAATATATTAAATTATTCCTTATTGTAAGTACATTTACATATTGTTATAAAATGAATCGTTCAACAGCCAGTATTGCATATTCGGCATACATTGTTGAAATCAAATATCTCGACGTTCCACTATCATCATTCAGAACTTATCCCACTAAATAAAGTTATCAGAATATTTATTCGCTTTCAACTTATTTTTAAACCTTTTTAAGTCTTTTACAGACGCCGAGCTTCGAACGGTTCATGTAAACCTTCTTCCGTCTTCTTTTACCTCTATATTCAATTACTTTCCTCTATTTTACACTCTTCGTGTTACAAGACTTTCATCTCTCTTCCTGACATATTCACACATCGTTAACCTTAAATAGACTTTTTCTTCCTGACTTAGGTAATTTAAAACTAGTAATTTCTGAATTACGCCATTTTGCTATGGAAGAGATGCTAAAATTATTAAGTGATTGATGTACACACGCGCGATAGATCAAGGAACAGATTTTTCTCAGCATGAGACAGTCCATGCTCATGCGATGCATGGAAAAAGGGACGAATAAAAAATCAGCGAAATGGTACCGAGTCCCTTGATTTGTGTGGAGAGAGCGTCGCCTTCCAAAGCCCTTACGCGAGGATTCACTGGAGATTTATGTAGAGATTCTTTTATTTTCATGTTCGAGATTTTTTCTGGTCGGCAGTATCGAAACTTTACTGTCATCTTACGTATGTAAAATATTTGATTCTCGCAGTGCTTCAGTCCAAGCGGATTATTCTCAAAGCAAAATTGATTTCAATATTACCTTCTGAATTACCATTAATGATAGATTCTGACGTGCTAACTGTAACGTGCAGGTAGAGGTTACTTGATGAACTATATGATGATGTAATGTGTCTCACTGAAGTCCTCAAGGTAATGAATTTATTAAAACGTGATTTTCAATTGGATTTTTGATTGTATTTATCCATTAATATCAAGTGAACTCCAAGCCTCATCGCTACACCAAATACTAAACTTACTTTTGTGTTTCTGAATCAACCAGTGTGACGGTATTGCCAACTAAACTAATTTGTTTTCAACAATTATGTTGTGGTCAGCCCTCGATGCTTTCTTATAACCCTTAGGTTGTAATGTTAATAAATATGAATTCAATTTGCAACTAGACAATACTTTGGAAGAGTCCAATCCTTACGCGAATAGTTTATGTGGATTGGTTGGTTGCTAAGGTATCAACATACAAAATTTCATTCTAAAACAACAAAAAAAAATTCTCAAAATAATAATGTCGAATTTGATTCGTTCACCTCTCGTTTGAACTTTACCTAGTACAATTAACCCGGGGCGTGGCGCCGCGAGCCCGTTGTCAGGGGTCACCTGATTTACGGGTCCATTACGTGACCTTCGGCTTCCGGGGGCAGATCATTGAAACGCACAGATTAACAGCCTCAAGCGGTATTCGATCTGATTTATTACTGACAATGTAAATCTATCGGTTTATGGTATATTAGATCAAATTCCATAGCACCAGGTACCTCGAAAACTCGCTCTTAACAAACAATATAACATTAATGTTAATGTATCATTATGTTAAAAATAATTGTACTCTCGAGTTAATATAACTTTGGGAGAAGTCTGTGCAGCGGCTTACAATTTATAGCGAACGTAAGCGTGCGCTTAGTGTAACACCGCGGACGCGGCGATCGACGGGGTGAGTTCTATGTATATGAACGGTTTACTATCGTATATTCAAAAGTGTTCGTTTGAACGGAGCTTAAAAATTTTTTTGTTCGTTGCACTTTGAAGAAAGTATGATTGTAAAAATAAGTAGTAGGATAAAGTAAGAATATAGGAAGATATCGCCGAATTAAGAGCCATTAATTCAGAATTAATAAGATATGTCGTAGAGAGATGAGGTGAAAGGTTTTTAAGTAGATATTCGATTTAAGAATGAAACTTACTATGTACGATGTGTAAAAATATGTAAACACAATACGAATGTTTTACAGATTTGAATGTCCAAAAGTTATTACAGGTGATGATGATCCACATCATTACGTGAACGATAGTGATGTCTGTAAATGACAACCCTCTCTGTGCTGTATTTTTTTAAGTTTTCGCGTTCCATATTTAACTTCAGTTAATTTTAACGGGCCGTGACCACGGTTGGTGTAACCCAGTCGAAACGTCGTGATAGAAAAAAAAATAAAAAATCAAAGGTAACCTCTCTGTGCTTTCGGTAAAACCGTTTATTAATACCAATAAACAGTTATAATTTAATTTATAAAATTTTATGTATTAGACTTTAAACAAAACACTTAAAAATAAAACCAGATCGAGTTTTAAACCGGGCTTTCTGAACCGGTGGTATTCAAGGCGATGATAGTACAGTGGACAATGAGGCCGGATTCCGCATCAATGGACGCGAGTTCAAACCTACCTATCCAACAACAATATCAGCCTGAGCTTTCGGTGAACAGAACATCGTGAGGAAACCATAGCATGGTGGTAGGGCATTTTCTAACAATGCCCGTCTGGGTAGCTACCACCCTCAAGTTCGAAAACCTGTCGCCAAATACCAATTGTTATATTTCGGCAGCAATACTTGAGAACCAGTATCTAGGCTTAATGCGTTTACCATTCTGGACCACATCGTCACTTAACGTGAGATTGTGGTCAAAAAACTGAGCCTATACCGTGAAAGCAAATTTTTTTGACGTTCATAAGCGCTTTCCTAGGACCCCAAATTGAATAAAGAATTTTTGATTTTGAATGCTGAAAAAAGTAAAAACACGCTGTGGCGAATATGTCAAGTACAATTATTGTACTAGTTTCCTTTTCAGGTTAAGGAAGTAGTAAATACGCACCCTACCCACATGGACCGCATCATACATTTATTCAAAACTAATTTAAAAAATATCTCAATTCTAACAAAACGTCACGTGTCTAAAAAACTTTTTTAGATTATTTTATTCTTCAAAATAATTCGTTTAATATAAATGTTACACGCTGTATTGATAATGTAAACGCGCGGCTCGAGTTGACACTCAGACCACACCCTAAAGTAGTAAACTGTGCAGCCAACAGCTTGGGAATTAAGTAACTTATGAATTATTTCCTTTTTATTAATAAAATAAAAAGGACTAAGAAATAATTAAACTAAGTTAAATCGTTTTTAAAAAGTTAGTTCAATTAGAAGTCGAAGTCAAAATGATTGTAGCCCATATACCATAAAACATGAATTTTTTTTTATAAATAAAAATATCCACATATCTGTACACTGACCAGAAAATGATATATTTAGAACAGCGCAAAATAAAACAGTCGATATATAACGTATACTAGCTGTGTGCCCGCGGCTGTGCCCGCGTTTCATATATTTTTCACTGCGTGATATAGTTTTTTTTTTTGTTTTTTTTTTTTTTTCGGGACCCTAATTATTTTCCCATTTTTTATGCTACTTACATTGAACAAAAATATTTCTCATAAATCCAAATACCTGCCAGTTAAACTGTGCATTGAATCGGATTTTATTCAAACTTTTATGAGTTTTAATTTTTTTTACGCAGAGCCTTATTTATTTACGAAAGTACTCTAAGTTACCCGGAGTAATTTCAGCTACCTAATAAAAAAGTTCCGTCCAAAAAAAGGGTGCAGCCGTTCCGGAGATTACTCGTAACAAAAGAACAGACAAAATTTTTCAAAATTGTATTTTTCGTATAGTATGTACATTAATATCTATTAAGTAAAAAAAATTGTTTGACATTACAAACAGACACTATTTTTATTAATATAGATCAATAATTCCAGCGTTCTGGCAGTTTTTACAGTGATACTTACGCTACGAGCCATTCCCAATGGTTCTTTCATAATACCATTTTGAAAAAACCCGAAAAATTAAAATACATTACGGTCGGTAAAGCCCTTATCAAGTTACATCAAGTATAAAGTATTCATTTCCCCTCATAAAACGCCAGTAGTTTACTACAAGGGACTGAGGAGGCTTTATTTTTTATTTACCGAGCTTTATGTAAGATTGTCGTGTTTCTTTCTTGATGCGGGAGCCGGTTCTCTCTCAAAGGATAGATTAAATTCCACTGAGGGTCACTCGGACGGGAATCTTCGTTATATCGATTAAAAGGTTGGCGTCCTCTGCAAGACTTGTTTTCTCCGCGACGAGGCATAGTTTGCGCATCAGCCAGCGTCAATTTATTTTTCTATGTTCACATCAATCCCAAATAAATTTCTTTTATTTTCCATTTTAGTATGTCTGTTTTTAACAACTTTTTTTGTATTTTTATATTTAAAAGAAGTTATTGTAAATAATTTTCATACAACATGCCTAATAAAGAATGCGTACAAATAACCTTTTTTTTTTTAACGGGGGAAATGCATTTACGCACTACCCTTACCCATTGCATTAGTGAGACCGAAGTCCCCCAATGCAATGGGTAAGGGGGCACGGAGGGACGTCTCCGTGCCAGTGTGGGACTCGCCCGGGCGAGAGTCGCCCGGAAATACCCACTAAAACCCCCCTGGGCCGTCTGCCGCATTTAGGCGTACAAGTAACCTGCAGTGTGTAAATAAAGAAAAAAAAAACAACTTTAAAATCATTAATCAAAACAATAAGTTTTTACTAAATGCATATGAATGTATATACGGTACCTATACCAAAAACACGATTTTTGTGTCTGTCTATTTGTTCCGGCTAATATCTGGAATAGCTGGATCGATTTACGTTGGTTCTCTTTAATTTTTTATGCAAAACTATCACGACAAAATTAACAAATAACAATACATCTAAACTCAAACTGCATTTTATCACATCCATGTTATCAGTACACTTAGAGAATGGGATTTAAATTGGCGTCGCTTCTGTTCACCTCTCACTCGCACACTGTCGCTATCTATACTCACACTCGACGGTACGGACAGCACAGAAACACACAGAAACCGTTATGATGACCGTTTTTATTATTTATCTCTGATGACCATTTTTTGTATTCATAACAGTCCAATTTTTAAGTTCTATGTTTCTTCGTAGTTGTTAAGGTTATTTGTTGACTTTGGTTGTTAAAAAATTGTTATCGTTATTATATTGTTAAGTGTTATTAGATGTTTCGTTACTTTGGTGTGTTTTTGAAGTTATACTTCTTTAGGCGCGTTATGAAAAAATGAAGAGAGTGAAATTTTAAGATGCGCGCGCATCTGTGACACAAAATTAACAGTATGAAGTGCGCGCGCATCTGTGACACAGAATTAACAGTATGAAGTTGTCTGCTTAACCGCTCATTAAGTCTCGAAAAAAAAAAAAGCTACCAACAAAATAGAAATTAAACCTCGATATTAGTCGCGCATGTTGGTACGCTCGTCACCATCAACATGTTTCTAGTTTATACATTCACAACACGTGTTTTTAGTTTCATACAACTGCTACATTATATATGTGCTAATAAATTATATTCAGTAGTGATTTAAATTGAATATTTTGATTGATATCACTTACTATTTGTGAATATTAGTGAAAAAAATTGTGCTTATATACTTTTTCAAGTGCTCCAATATAATTGAGGTTAACTATCCGTATGTATTATTTATTGATATACATTAAAATACTTTTATTTAATATAATTAACACTAAATATTATTTTATTGTTACACCGTTTGTTGAATATGCATAAACGCGGGAAAGTATTGCATAGTTATGCACGGAAAATCGTCTATAATGTAATTAAGTATTTTAAGGAGAAATATCTGGGACTTTACCACTCATTGCAATATAGTAATGCAAGAGCAAGAATGACAACAGGCAAAATCTAAAAAAGGTGATTACCATGATGAGATGAATGGGCAAAATTTTACAAAAGATGTAAAAGAAAAATTAATCCCCAACATCCCTCCTAACAGTATCCTTGTGATGCCCATCACAACGATACAATTGTCCAATGTGCAATGCGCTATATCACAGTACGTAAGTCAATAAACCTTTATCAGCAGTTAATCGGAAGGCTGAGGTACAAAATTGGATACGCGAATGTGGAATACACTATGACGACTCATGGACGAAACCTGAGCTTTTACAATTGTTAAAAAACACAAAGAAAATTTAATAAATATGAATATTCATGTACCTGTTCATAATTCCGCATAGATATTTTAGAGGACAAACGGTTTGTCACTATAGATCCTGTGTATGTTAACAGTATAATTATCCGCCATTTTTAATCCCTTTCGTTGAGTGTACGGGTTGTACTTATAATAAAAGGCGTTGAAGATATTTAAGAAAATCACTATGCGGGGTTTCAGTATAAAGAGTTGGCAACACGCACGTGAAACCTCTGGCGTTGCAGGCGTCCATATGCTACGGTGGCCGCTTACCATCAGGTGGATCGTTTGCCTGTTTGCCACTTTAGTGGTATAAAAAAACATCGACTGCAGAAACGTTTCGATAATTTTGAAAATATTTATCTATTAATTAATTTGTTCACCAATCACGCAAAATCTACTGAACCAAATACGATGAAAGTTGGTAATGACATATGTTGCATCCAGGGAGATAAAATTCCAAGCGGGTAAAGCAGCGTACACAGCTAGTATTAAATAAAGTACAGTCCAAGAATTATAAGATGTAAATCGTATATCGTAATCAACATACACGCACTGAACCCGGAACACTACAATCTTTGTGTCTTAGTGAAAATTTGCACATTACTTTATATTTCTTTATTCGTATTATTTGAATTTCTTTGTACGAAAATGTAATACCCTTAGCAAATACTGAGGTATTTAAATAAAACGAAAGCCTCGATTTTATTCCTAATTTATGATTAAAAAACTTGAAATATTATAATTATAATTTCTAAAGCCGAAGAAATTTCAAATGTATAAAGTAAACGAACAACCATTACGAATAATTCAAAGTTAATAGTAAGTTTTATATATATTTCCGAATGAGATGAATCTTCCTCTCAATAGCTAATGAAATTATTCCACAGTTACCCAGCGAGGGTGGACCGAAGGAGGACGCGGCTCTCTCCCGGCTCACAACTAAAACTTCTATAACGTTCCTGATAAATTTAAATGAAATTGTACAAAATCTTTCATTTACGGTTCTTATTGATTTCAGAAGTTTCATTTTGTGTTCTTAAGAACTGAGTTTATTCAGAGTTCGCATCCTGCTCATGATGATTCGTGACAGACGGCCGTTACTCTTCACAGACCACCGTCTCCCTTCCCAACGGTGTAGTCATTTGTCTGTAATCTCAATATAATCTAAATTCATAAACTGGAAATTGATCATAAATAGCCGCGGGCATCAGTAGCTACAGTATTACTACGGACCGCCTTTCCAATCACAACTGGGTACCGAACGGTTTTTTTATAAACTGTCTACAGCAAAAATGCTAATAACTATCCACTGCTAATAAAACAAATTATAAAAATTAATTTGTAACCAACGGGCTAAGTTCTCTATGGTAAGCAACAAGTTTCAACATTAGTGACGTAGCAAATTATGAAAGTATTGTAACAGTGCGAAACATTAATTTTGAAATGTACATGTTATCCATCTATCGATCCATTCAGCCGAAAGACGTCCACTGTTGGACATAGGTCTCGGCCAAAGATCTCCACGACGACCGGTCTTGCGCCACCCACATTCAACGGATTCCCGCAACCTTCACCAGGTCGCCGGTCCACCTTGTGAGAGGCCTACCCACGCTACGTCTTCTGGTACGTGGTAGCCATTCGAAAACCCGTATTTTAATAAAACCAACATATTTAATTTAAAAAAAAAATTAAATACGTCAAATCGTAGAGATCACATTGATACTGTTTTTTTTATTATTATTGAAATTAAACTATCTGCAGACTCTGGGTCCGCACCTTTTTTTATATTGGAGATTTAAATCGACTTGCGTCGGCAAAAATTGCCTATAATAGCAATTCAAGCAGCTATCCAGTTAGTAATCTTCTTTCGCATATGTGAGCTTAAATCTACTTCTATTAAATTTTTTATATCTATATATTAAATTATTTTGTAGACAACTTATTTTGTTATTATTAATTAATTAATTACTTGAAAAAAATTTTTCCTTGTTTTTTATTTTTATTAAAGGTCGTAACAAGCCAAGCAGAACTAGGTCCTTAGGTTGATACTATGGTTACAACTTGTTCGATTTGTAGTAGCAAAGCTTACTATTCATCTATTTATCCATTCAACTAAAAGAAGTCCAGCGGATTCCCGTGATCTTCATCAGAACAGTTCACAAGCTCACGTAAACAGCAAACAAATATTAGATATACCACAATAACATCTCAAAATGCAAACTTTTACAACCTCAACGAAAATAACTGAATTCCTCCTTACACACTATATGAGCCGATATGTTTTTTTTTTTTCCCCTGACGTTATCAGGGACTCTGGTATTAACAACTTGGGATAAATAATTCGATCATTCCCCTCTTTCTTCCTTCTATTTCTTTTCTTAGGCTTTTCTTTTCTTTTTTTTTCTTTTCTAAGAGAAAAAAAGAGCCGATATGTTAACAAAAGTTGTAGTAAGTACTATATTGACGATAATGGAAGAAAATATTGGAAAATTATTTTAATTGAGTTCCAAATCAAGCTCAATGATAATTCCTTAAGAGTAGAAAGAGTCACATTTGTTATTTTTAATATACAGTTGAACTTAAATCACATACACATGAGCATAAAACTCTAAATAATAAAATATTTACAAACATCTGTTATCTTAAACAGATAACAAGTGAGAGATGCATATTAGAATTACGAGCTAAATTCAAATTGAATTTTGGTACAAACCAGAAAGGATAATTTAAAACAGATTTAACAAGGCAACCAAAGAGTTACTCTCTCAATAGCGTCGGAACAGCCCGCTTTGTGTCTAGTACTTACGGGTCCTCTCCTTTGAACCACTGCCTCTAATATAACTTGATTCAATTTAGTGCATGTTAGTAATGTGGTTTCATTAATACAATCCTTATCTATCTCCATGTAGAGAATCCTTGGGGTAAAGTGCAATGAAGTTCAATTACCATATTGAATGATTTGAGTTTCCATCCTCGATGAATATGGATGACTTAATCTTGTTGAGGAGAAATATTATGCAACAGCCGCAACGAAACCTATTAGTACGATCTTTTCTGTCTGCCTGGATAAATCAACCTTTAGCTGGAGATCGATCGCCGAGGATCTATATAGCTATATTTTAACAGCCCCTTTTTACCAACTTATACCAAAAGTATAAATGCAGTCAAATGCTAAATTGTGTAAGAAAGTTTTTTTTTTTTTTCGAAATTACTAATTGCTATTGACTAATTGAAGTGCCTTAACAACTTCACTGAAGTTTTGAGACGAATTGTGCCCCGGTGGTGCAGTTGTATTACGGTACGACTGTCGTTCTGTGGTCTCGGGTTCGATCCCCGGGTCGGGTCAAGTAATATTGGGTTTTTCTACTCAGTATCATCCCGGAGTTTGGAATTTGTGCCCGATATGGCTACAAGCTCGTCCCCTGTCACATCTGGGACTGAACTAACCTTAGCGAAATGTGGGTGGTCTAGTTCGCTATTTTCCCTCTGCCCTAACCCTTCGGGAATAATAGGCGTGAGTTTATATGTATATGTTGTTAAGATACTCAGCGAGAAAAGTAATAGCTACCACAAGTGGTACAGAATTCAGCTTAAGGTTACTACTTTAAATGTAAATTCCACGATTCCGCGACAAATCTACGATGGTTAAGGGAAACTATGTATCTTAAAGTTCTTTACAAAAGCCATGTACTTACATGAAAGTGTCACTATATCGCGATGGCAGTGGACACACGAGCCTCCCCACTTGGGGATCGGAACACATACTGTGCCGTATTCCTGGAATGTGTGCTATAAAGAAGAATAGTAAGTCTAGTGAAGTCGAAAGAGTATTCAGATTGGTTCAATATCACGTAGATAATAAAAAGAGATATACATTTAAAAGCAGTCCTTAATCCAGCGGTAATAAACTAATTCTATTGAGATAAAGATATCCTGGAAGTGGCTCTCGTCACTTTGTTCATAAACGTAAAATAATTTTTAATAGACGCACCGCGACTCGACGACGAGCCCTTGAATATAAAAAGGGGTGAAAAATTATCTTTTTATAACTCAATTAAAAGTTTTCCAACAAAATAATAGCGGCTTCATCGCGTATCTCAGACGTTGAGGGGTATTAAGTTCCTCGTTGGTACATCTTCGACGGGATGCCTTGAATTATTATTATCATCTTGCTCATTGGATTAATGTCAACAGGTACTAGATACGACAATGTGCTTTTTCGAATGGCTGCGTGTAAAACGCAGGACAAAGATATTTCGTAATTCGTATTATTATGTGTGTTTTACATTGATGTGTATTTATTAATAAGCTGTATTTGATCGTATATTATGAAATATTAGTGTTTAATAACGCGCACGTGTTTTGAAAACTAAGGGATCTGCATTGTCGTACAAATTACACGGATATCTGCCATTTTACTAGAGTTATATGAAACAATGATTGTGCAGTTGATAGTGCAGACGGATTCCGCAACAATGGACGCGGGTTCGATGCTACCTATCTAACTCTAAGATCAGCCTGAGCTTTCAGTGAAGGAAAAAATCCTGAGGAAGCTATATCATGGTGGTAGGGCATTTCCTAATAATACCCGCTTAGGTAGCTACCACCTTCAAACCTGTCGCCAAATACCTATTGCTGTGTTCCGGGAGCATCACTTGAGAACCAGTTCCTCTAAACTAAGTTTAAACCTGGACCGCATCGCCATTTAACATCAGGTGAGATCGTAGTCAAAGCGCTGAGCCCGTACAGTATATAAATAAAGAAGAAAAAGTGATATAATTATATCCCAATGTCATGGGAGAGTTATGAAGATATAATACTATCAGCTGCCATTAGTTCAAATTAAAGCAGTAACTAAACTTGTGGGGGGGGGGGGGGGGGTTCTTATAAAATAGAGTAATAACGAGAAGACATCGGGTACCGTTTGTGAAGTGGAGGGCCCTGGTTATAGGGTTAATAACTAAGTGAAATCCTACTTGTAATATTTTAAAAAACTTAATATCATCTATAAAAAATGTTACTTTATAGGCTATATAAAAGAGTCAAACCCAAAAGTAACGGCGACCATTAAGCAATCAAAACAGATGGCGACACAACGCTTTCGGTAAGAATTATAACACATTCATGTTATTTTGAAAACAAAAATACAAAATTGATAATTGTTATTGGAATATGACGACGTCTTTACAGAGTTGCATCACATTCGATGGTACCTTTTTGGTACATGGTTTAATAAAACACATTTTATGTCATTTGAATCGTAAATAAAGAGCCGGTGATCTCGAATTCGTGGCGTCTCCCGGTTTTACAGCTTATAAAGTTTTACGTGAAATCTTTACGATCCGGAATCGTGGACTCTACGTTACTGTTACGTGTCGTAAGCCCCCTCTTCAACACTCAGAGTCCCGTCGTACGGGAGGGAGCAGGGTGTTCTGAGGCGTTTTACGTTCACGACTTTACAACTGTTTTATATTTTTAATGTGTTTGTTTCTTGGATTGTTTAATGGTTGTAACACTTTGTTTTGCGTCTTCACTTAGGAAATATATGAACGTTTTAGATCTCTTAGACGAAATACTAATTAATAAAATCGAAGTATCTGTTTGTAATGTCATAATAATATGTTTTTACTAAATTACTCAATGCATATGAATGTATACAGATAGAGAAATATCGTATCTATACCAAATACACAATTTTTTAAATATTTGTCTGTCTGTTTGTTCGGGATAATCTCCGGAACGGCTGAGCCGATTTTGACAGGACTTTTTCTTTACTCCAAATAACTTACCATATTTTTGTTTTTCGAAAATAATTAGAGTTCCACGTAAAAAATTAAAACTCATGAAATTTCGAATAAAATCCGATTCAACGCACAGTTTCAATAACAAATGTTTGAATTTGTGAGAAGTATCTTTCGACCATTTAATGGTCAATTTTACGGGCAAGTACTTGATTATATTTGAAATATTATTACTTTATCTTAGTACCAAAAAAATAAGGAAAAATAATTAGGGGTCTGTATAAAAAAATTAAAACACAGTGAAGAATATATAAAGCGCGGGCGCAACCGCGGGCACACAGCTACTCCATAATATGAGACTACTATTTGATTGGTATTTTCAATTAATTAAACTAAGTTCTATAACTAAAATTTAATATTCAATTAACTGATTTTTAGTCTCTCTGCTGTTACGTAATAAAATAGTTTTAAATACAACTTCAAGGAATCTTAAATTCTAGAAACGTACTTGAAATGAACGAAGATATTGCTCATCTAGTATATTGTTTAGGATATCTATGTCCAAGTACAATATTGCGTTCTATATAATAGAGAATAGTTTTAACAAAGATTTACTGTGTACCATTATTTCGGATAATAAATCATAATAAGTACAAATATCGCTGTGACTAAAAACGTACACGCACAAAAGGTTTTTATATGAAAGAAAACCGCGAAATCCGCCGCTAAAACCTTTGTGCCAGTACGGGATATAAAATTTATGTTTTGAATTATTTATTTTGATAACTTCTTATCCGATTCGAGTTACAAACCATTATAGTTATTGGCTTCGTTAGATCATGTGGATCAGTTAGTACAGTAGTCAAGGAAGTACACTGTAATGATATAATGGATACTTTCTGGATACAACTGTCCAATTGTACATTTTATACGATTTCTTTGTTCATATAAAAGAATGAATTCAAATGTAGGGGATCCATAAAATAAATTTCCGACATTAATATTACATTTCAAACTTGAGGAGTCAGCGCCATCTATCACCATAACTAAGAGTTACGGACGCAAAATGAAAGTTCGGCATCTCGGAAAGACAATAACATTTTAAAACTTTAAAGTTGCAAAAATTTTATATAAAATTTTCCCGTTGCGGTTAAAGATTTACATGTTTTAAGAAAACTAGTCTGAGTAAGTCGTTTTCTGTATTTAGATACAAGCAGGAAAATCCCCTGATGACAATCAACATTGTTAGGTACTAAGGAAATTGACAATAAAAATAAATGTTTGATTACTTGAGATCCACATGAACTGAATAATATATAATACAAACCAGATACCAAATCATACGGAGTGTATTACAAGCCCCGTACGTGATGATGCTCAGCCACAACTCACTGGCTTGAGGGTCTGGCTTGACAGTCAGTCATAGCTCAGATATGAGCGACTTGCGAACTCCGCTCCGCACACGGCGCCACCTAATACAACACTGAACAATGACAGATCAGCACGATACGACGATCGGCACAACACTGACTAACGATCTTTTTTTTTCTAGCTTAGCTAATGCCTTTACAGGTTCACCGAACTTTGTGACTGAGTGCTGAAGGCACTCAGCCGCTAAAGGTAACTAGCACAAGGGTTACCAAAGTGGTACGAACCTCGACTTGACTGTTACCTATGTGTAAATATTCCCGCGGAATTTTAATCCTAGCTAATTCCTACATTTTTTTATTTAATATTTAAAAAAAAAGGTTCCTTACAGGACCAATGTACCGGAGAAGGACCCGCAGTGTGTGCGGGTTGACTCACGCTCGCAGTTGCAGCGTGCTTTTATAGAAATTTCGTTAGTGAGTGTATAATTTTGTCAGAGAGGGTAGTTTTCTCCTAATAATATATTCTTCTCTATTATAGTAATGATAAAAGTATAACGTTTAAAATCTAGCAAGTGTAAGAAGTAAAGTTGAAAGTTTTAGAACTTGAAATCAAATTCTACATTCAGTGAAGGAAAACGTCATTAATACAAGGCCTTCTGTTTCAGATTTAGGAAAACCTGATCGCAGTTGGCCAATAGCTAGCTCGATGAGGGAAGCTAGCTGAGGCTCAGTTGATAGAGCAATAGGATTCCGTGTCGATGAACACAGATCGAACCGATCTATTCAACAATACAATAAACATGAGCTTTCGGTGACGAAAAACATCGTGAGGAAACCATAGCATGACGGCATAACATAATGCCCTAAAACTTTGTAATAACGCCCGCCTGGGTAGTAGCTACCATTCTCAAGTTTAAAAACCTGTCACCGAACACCAATAGGTGTACCCCGGCAACATCTCTTTAGAACCAGTACCTCTAGGCTTAGTGTGTTTACCACCCTCGACCATGTTGTTACTTAACATCAGGTGATATTGTGGTCAAACTATTGCCTATACAATATACTGTATACAGTATAAAAAAGTCCTCATTTAATTGAAATTCTTTAATAAATATATGAAAGTTATCAAGTGATATCACTTGATATTTTATTCTTAAATATAAAACACAAACGTAAAGAAAATAAAAGAAAAAAGAAAGAAACCATCAGTAAATGTGTTTTATTTTCAAGTGACAAAAGCGTAACAGCTAATAGAGAGTGCGGTCACAGTTTCACAATAAAATAACCGAGGGAACCTATTGAATTCAGAAGCGTTTCGTCGTGTAGGCGCTGCGGGTTGCGGGTTCCATCCCGCCGGCCGCGGACGCTACCCGCAGAATAATAATGGAGGGTCCGTCCCTCTTACACTTCGCAAAAACCTTCATTGTCTAAGAAATTACGTGGTTCGGGCAGATCACACGTTTCCAGCCACTTAGCTTCATTATTTTAAATGTGATATATTTTGAATTGTTTAAAATTTGACAAAACTCTGTGAAAAGAAAATTGGGCACAGTGAAACATTTTACCTTTGTTTTGTCGTCATAAATTAATATCTCGGTTAGTAACAAACTAAAGTATGCGGGGTTCGAATATTTGTAACTTTCTCGGCAATTGATGAAGGTATATTTGGCGATGATGATTCTACATTTGTCCATAACAAATTATCCTTTATAAATCTCCATAACAACCGGTGTTGCGCCACCCGCATCCAGCGGATTTCCACGACCTTCACTGGGTCTTCGCTCCGCTTAGTTGGGCACCAACCCAGGCTGTAACTTTCGGTACTTGCTAACCATTTGAGAACTCGCTGGCCCCATCGTGTATTGGTTTTACGAGCAATGTACCCAATTCACTGCTACTTTGTTTCTTCTGCGCATCACCTGATTCCTGATTTGATCACGTGTTAAAACTACGAGCATAGTAATGGCGAGCAATTCCCCTTAAAGTAACATTGAGCTTTCTTATCAGATCCATTATGAGCGAGCATGACGCCTTTTGTTTTGAGACACTGCGGTATTTCGCACGAGAATATTCTGCGTAGCTTCCCGAAAGCGGCTCAGCCGAGTTGTATAGAGTATATGTTAGCTTAGCGTATATGGCTATAAATAAAATAGAAGTTTGTAATGTGAATGCACAATGACTGGCAGGTATTTGAAGTTATTAAAAAGTTATGATTAATACCTTACATAAGGTCGATCTTCAAGTCACGTGGTACCCACATTATTACTAAACAAAGTTCAAAGACCATCACCAGGTCAATTATAATGTAAAAACCTACTATTACCAGTACTATTGGTAGTGTGGTCACATCGATCAACGTTAGTTTCAATCCATATATATACTATTCTATAGATAAAGCGGATCTCGGGAAACCAATTACACATACATACGCTCGTTTAATAGCATAAGATAAGATATTTATAAATTTTTGAAAAAAAAAAATAACACACCGACTCATAGATGGACGACGACTCTTTATTCAAGATAACTTGTTGCACTGACAGTAGCGACACGACGCTCAGGCGGAGTATACTGTACATTACTAACATAATATATTTGTTACGTTCCGATTAAAGAGTAGAAGATGCGTTCCGTTTAATCCAATGGAAGTGGTGAAAATATCTTTGTTTTCTGTTACTACCAAAAAAAATTTAGAAAATAATTAAGGTTCCATATAAAAAAACATTAAAACTATATTACGCAGTAAATAATATATGAAAAGCGGGTGCATCCGCGGGCACAGCTGTGTTATACAATAAACTTGTAATAATAACTTTATCTGATAAAGAAAAAAATTGAAAAATGTAAGACAAATAGAAGAAAATTAACAGGCATTTCTAGGTAAATACTGAAATGCCTTTAACACTCAAAATGAACTCTATAAGAAGTATTTAGTCAAAGGTACAACAAAATACTGTAACGATAAGCTAAGCTAAGGATTCGAGACGGAATCTGCCGGTTAATATTAAATCCCTGGAGGAGTGCTCTTTGTGAAATAACTTCATTAAAACAGTAAAAATGGCAGATCAAAAACTAAATTTCCGAGGGTATCATGTAAAAACGACTATTGGGCATCGAACGACGACAGGGCTGCCGAAAAATGTAATCATTATAGACCGATTTAATAATTATTTTAGACACTAATGTTTGATAAGTAAACTTTACAAGATATATTAAATAACGTTTCTCATCGAATGAAATAAAACTCAGGCTTAAATTAATTGTTAGTGCAGTCGGATTACGTGTCGTTAGACGCAGGATCGAAGCCATGTATCCGACTCTATAATAGGCCTGAGTTTACAACGAAAAAACCCGTTATGAACAAACCTGTAATAATTGTACACAGATGAAGTCGCGTGCACCAGCTAGCTTTGTCTGTATATTTTATAATCTTTTACACCTAAACCACTGAATAAAATTTTATAAACTTTTGTAATGAGTTAGATTCCATCCAGAGGGAGGTTGTAAATGTCTCAATTATACGCGGGCGACGCCGCGGGCACAGCTACTTTTTTATATCTGACAAAACTTTATCTCTCAATGGTGCTCATGATTATAGCACGGAGCCATTGTAATCGTAATAATAAGCTTGTTTTAATAAATAACCAAGTTTTTCATTGTTTTATTTAAAAGTATCAAAACGTTAAAATTGATACATAAACTCACCAGCCCTAGGTATTTCTCGGTAACTGGCCTAAAAAACAGAAGCACTTGTGGATTCCGTCCACGGGGTAACGATTTTAAGTGGTGTGCTGGCCGACCGTTATTATCCTATTTTTCTTCATAGCGAACGTACCGGAGGCTTTCATCCGGTACAAGCACACAAGTCGACTACTAATAAAAAGCCAGAATTTTTCACTTGATATTAAGGATTCTTTGTCGTATTCACTTTGTTTTGAAATGTGAAACTTGTATGTGTGTGTGTGTGTGTGTTGTTCGTGTTCAAATAAAGTACATTCATACATGTCTTTTTACACGGAACAGGCTCAGTGCTTCGACCGCAGTCTCACCTGATGTTGAGTGATGATGTGGTCCAGGATGGTAAGCACACTAAGCCTAGAGGTACTGGTTCTCAAATGATACTACTACTCTCTACCTAATTTAATTCTAAAACTAAGATTTTCTCTTACATGCAGTTATTCGGAACAGTGGATTGAGTTTCTTATAGAACCTATATATTTATTGTTCTCAAATGTTTCAAGTGTTTCTCAAATATACAGTGTGTATAACATGCAATTTTTAGATTTACATCATCTAATATTAAAACATAACATCGACTGCAGTTAGATACCGTCTAAGTGACAATAATAAATTATAAATAACAGACACACTAATTAGAGGTTTGTAAAATTGGATAAACTATTTGACTCGACAACTGGATTTGTAAACAAATATAATCACAAACAACTCCGTTTCTTTTAATAAGTTAGTGAATAAGTTGTTGTGTTTATGATTGGGTTAGGTAATATGTAGGCAGCTTCTGGAACTTCGTTATTTTTAAAGGATCGTAATCATAAACGTTTTTTTTTAAGTTAAAATGTATTCAGGTTTGTTGAGCGAAAACTTATCGGTTATTGTCACCGACATTATAATGTGGCGTGTTCTGTCATACTGGTTATGTATTAAATAAATTATTTATTTTTTTCTAATATTTGATCTCTGCAATGAACATCAAAATCAAGAAAATACTTTATTCAATTTAGGCATTGAGAAGGCGCGTATCTATACTAATTGGACAAGATTAACCTTTCCTTTCATCCCTTCCTTTACCCATTTAAATCTCGCGGCCATAACGCACTAATAGCAACGCGTGCTACCCGGGCGCTCGCTAGCCAATAGAAACAGTAGTGTGTGCCGTTAACAACAAAAACCGAAACTCGCGAGTGCTCCGTGAAAGAAAACAAAATATTCAAGAAAATAAGTCAGAAAAACACCCAGCGGTACAGTGCGAGTGTGAGATCCAGGTGTTGGCCGTGAGTCAATTATACCTTTTCTTTTTCTTGTAACCATTATCCTGGTTAAGCATTAAACACTAATATATATTATATATCTATACTAAGCCCCCACAAGGTGGACCGAAAAACTGGTGAAGGTCGCGGGAAACCGCTGGATGCGGGTGGCGCAAGACCGGTCGTCGTGGAGATCTGTAGTGGACGTCTTTCAGTTGAACGGATGGATGGATATCTATGCTAATAAATAAAATTGAAATGTTTTTTTTTTGTAATATAAAAATACCATTGAATGTATATCCGACACCTGTACGAAAAATACAATTTTTTAAATTTTTGTCTGTATGTTCCATGTAATATCCGAAACCAATTTTGACTTTTTCTTGTAGATAGCTAGTTACTTTTGTTGTTCAAAAAAAAATTAGGATTCCGTATAAAAAAATTTAAAATTATATTACACAAAGAAAATTTATATGAAACGTGGGCGCAGGCGCGGGCACAGCAAGTATACAATATTTATTTCATAGTGGCTTATCTTACTAGCGTAATAAAATATATTTCTAGATGTTCGATATTATTTTAACGAAGATTAAAAAATATCGTAGATAAAATTATTGCCTTCAAAACAAAAAAAAGGAACAATATTTTTCACGCGCTACGATGAAGCTCCGTTATTGCATGTAACTTCAACTATTATAGTGTCATTTTGTTAACATATTGAACCAACAAGAGGAATTATTAATCAATACAAAATAATAACAGGGAAACAATCTCTCCTGGAGTATAATTAACGTGTACTCCTAACTGCGGTTTACTTTGACTCCGTAACAAATACCGAGATCGTCACAAACCCAAAACTTTCTAACTAAATTAAATTAACAAAATCAGAATGATCTCCTTACAGAACACAAAGTTACCACGTCGTTTAGCTCGCGAGCTAAATTAGCGACAGACGTGTATGAATAGCTCGGATTTGCATCCGGGAGCAGGAGAACTCGACCCGACCCCCCCGGGAAATCAACGCTCTAAGCTTTTATGACAATACTTCAAGTAGTTCTGCTTGGATATTGTCTGTGGGATCACATTCGTCGGGAGGAATTCTGACTCTTCTTATTTATTACTAACTATTACCACGGTTTCACTCGCGTATCAAATTTATATTTCGCAAAATTGTTCACTGCGTAATATAGTTTAAAAAGTAATTACTAACAGAAAGCAAGGATATTTCTCATATATTCAAATTTCACCAGTAAAAGTCACCCTTAAATAAAATTTTATTCAGAATAGCATGAATTTTATTTTTTTTAGACGGAACCCCAATTATTATCATTAAAAAAACTAGTTGCCTTATAACTATCTGCATCAAAATTGATCCAGTCAGCATTTTTTTGTGGGTACTTTGCAACATACTTGTTTATTTGTTTTGTTAAATTTATTGCCAATATTTGGTGACAGGAAGACAATTCTGTAACCAATCAGGTTATATTTGCATCATTATGTTTTTTAACATCTTAAGGACTGATTAAATATATTTTAATACAACTTCAATCATCATCATCAATTGAAAGACGTCCATTGCTGGACATAAGTCTCCATAAAAACCGAACTTGCGCTACCCGCATCCATCAGATTCCCACGACCTTAATTAGTTCGACTGTATAATTTTTTTGAAGGCTTACCCACGTTGCATCTTCCGGTATCCGGTAGCCATTCGAAAACCCGTTGGCCCCACTCCTTCGTATTTGACGAATACAATAATTCAATAGTAATTATATTAAAAAACGTCTCGAGAACAACAAAGAGCTATAGCTATACCATAGAGGGAGATTGTTATAATATCTTATAAAGGTATTTAAAACATTTAATAACGGGTAAACCAAAAATATTCATTAAAAAACTTTATAAATTGGAATTACTCCGTCCGCTCGGAAACACACAGCTCGGGAATTGTTCAAAAGGTTGGTAATAAACTGAGTAATATAATTATATCTTCAATAATTTACACTCAATACAGAATTTTCCTTTGTAAATTCTATGTTTATATAAAACTGTTTTTACTCTAAAGTGAAAGGGGGAAGGTAATCCACTTTGCGGGTCCATTGTAGATTGCTAAATAATCATATTTGTCGGACATCCTCCTCGGAGATGATGTCGCTAAACTGGAGTCGAACCCGCGGCTTTACTTTGAGACTTAAGCCTATTAAATAACACTTTACCCAAAGTAGAACTCCAAAATAAGGAGTCAAATAGATTCAGACCCAGCTTATATTATATCAGAACTAGTAAGATTCAATGAAAACGTTTGCCTTCAACTTTATTTTTAAATTTTCATTTTTGCATCATTAGAATGAGTGACAACGGCTATTTTGTCCTATGAAAATATCGTAGAGAAAGGATTATCTTGTGAAATATAGTATCTTAGTTTTTAATATTTCCGTCCAAACACCCCCTTGATAATTTAATTGGTATCTCCAAAATTAAAACAACTTTAATCTAGTAAATTAGGGGCATTATTTTAATAGGTACAGAAAATAAATAAATTATATGTACCATGCTTTACGCTTAGGAAGACTAATAAAAGCGTTTTAGGTTTCACCTTTTAGGTTAGGTTCTACAATCCTTACGTGAACTACTAACAACAAACAAAAACAAACTAACGACAAAAACGATTGTAAGTATGATCTTATAAACATATATAAAAAAGATTAAAATCAGATCTAGTTATTTCGAAACACTAACGCACTAACCTGGCGTTTACGCCCGCTTTCCATTGTTTTCCTATTGTCTCATTTTTATGGGTAATCGACATATTAATAAAAAAATCCATTTAGGTACGTAAGGCTTTCAAATCAAAAGCGCCTTCAAAAGGTCTGGAACAAAACATTTTTGTTTTTTTTAATATAATTTAATATAATAATGTAAAGCAAGTCAACTCCGCTCAAAATGTTCCTACGGGATGATTTCTCCTCTCATCTTGTTGGCTCAGCAATTAATTAGGACGTTTAGCGTCGTGTTTGCGCTATACTCGAGTCTTGTCTCGTCTCGTCAACAGAAATGTGCCTTGTATTTAATATACTAGTAACACCCTCACGAAATGTACATGAGACACAATATTGATTAGTTTTGTATAGATATTGTGCTTTTATCTCATCTCCAATTATACAATTAATATTTATTCTTAATTTTTTTCCACATACGTATCATGTCAGTCACGTTGTTAATATTAGCATCTATTACATTTTTAACGTCTAGCATATTATTTAATGCAATTTGTTCAAATTTAGTAATAAGTACTGACTCTCAAGCGATACTACCGGATATTGGTGTTTAGCGGCAGATTTTTCTAACTTGAGGGTGGTTACCCAGACTACCAAGGCTTCCCAGACGGGTATTTTCAAATAGATAAATTTAAAACAGTTCAAGATATTTTTCTTCTTTGTTTATCAAGCGATTTTCTTTTGTTAGCGGTTATTCTTTAGTAAACATTTTGTAAACAGTTTTTTTTTTGATAAATTTTTTAAAATTGTTTAGCGAATTGTTTTAAACTTGTTAAAACACCGGGTAATAGTATTCCGTTAAACTAATTTTAGTGGACTATTATAGAATAAAATCATATTTATTACCTGATAATTCTAAGAACACTTAATGAAATACTATGGAAAAGCAGCTAACATGTACGTTGTCCATGATATAAACTTTATAACCATATATTACTTTTATTTTTACACGCTTTATAATGTCTTGACCGTTATGTATGTACCTATGTATGTAACAATATTTAAATATGAGGGATACACTAACCACTGGAGCACGTTGGAGCGCCAGATATGAGGGGTGGTGGTTCCTCACATTCAAGAAAGGGACTATTATTCAGGGCTAAAGTTTATTGTACGAACACGCATACGCAAACCTTTTTTTGCAGACGCGCGGGCAAACAGCCACGAGAAGCACGGTATGGCAACACTGACACGGGATGATTTGCTATAAATTCAGTTTCCATGAACTTCAAAACGTTGGGTGAAATCAAAACATTGAACACTTATCAAGGACCGATGACAATACAATTATTTAATAAGTTTCTCCCATTATCCTAACCAAGATCTTGTTACAGATTTATTTTCATCATATTACACGTTCATCCATTGAATTTAAGACGATAATCTAGCGTCATTTATTCCAAACAAACTTACTTCTGTGTTTCCTCCCTAGACATAATAATATGGATACAATATGGAAATTGCATAATATATAGCATAGCATATAATGGCATTATGATACGTTTTGGTTTTTTTTTACATAAATTAATTATTGCAGAAAATAGGAACCTTTGAAAATGAAAAAGAATGCTCGATTTTCACCCTCATTTTCAGACGTTCGTCCGATAAATTTGATGGTGATGATAAAAAAAAAAAAAAACAAAAAACAAAAATTTTAAAAAATGTACATACATAGCCAAAGTCTTTGTTACTGTAAAACTGAAAGAAAATAAAAAAAATCTGTTCAGTTTTGAAGATGGAAACGGCGTACTACGTGTTTTCGTTTATTTTGGTTAAGTAAAATCAGTTCGAGCTGCAGCTGAATTCTCCCATTCGTGTTATATAATTATTTTTGTGGGGCGCAACACGATATCAATAGATTTCTGGATACCTACTTTCCGCCGCATGTCCTCTTAAGGGGAAAAACTTTTTAGAATATTTTAAAATAATTTTTTGAATTTTTCAAGTATAAACTGCATAGAACACTGTATAGACAACACTTTTAAAGAGGTTACTATTAGAAGGTTGCAACCAATTCAATATTGGAAAAAAAAAAAAAAAAATGAACTGAGTTCGGCTAATTAATAAAGCGTGTTTTTTAGTTAGTTTTTGATGTTTATAGTTGTGGACTCTATATAAAAAATTGTAAAAAGTGGTGACTACAACTTACTGGAAATTCCTTATCAATATGTACTGAAAAAGGTACAATGTTATTGCATCGATTTAAAAAAAAAATTAAAGTAAACTAAGTAATTTAACTCCTCAAAGATTTCACAACATGTCGAGTCCAGATTCTCAAGCCTCTGACTCTCTCTCTTCAAACAATTTCAAGATGTTATTGCACGGAACAAAAATACTTGAGAGCGTTGGAGGGAAGCCAATTTACCATCTAACGAAGTAAAATCTGAGCTCCGGGTTACTTTATTTAATCCAGTGTATATCAAAGTTAAGTGAACACTGAAACCTATAATATTTCTAACCATCTTCAATCAGAACCTTAAATGTGAGGTATGTATAAGAAATGGATGGTAATCTTGAGAAATGAATTAAACGACCTAGTGCACCTATCCAAAACCTTACGAAATAATTGTTGTGACCATGAAATTGATTTCGTGGACAAGTTTTAAAAATGTGTTACCAACACAAATTACAACACACACAAGTGAACTGTATTATGTTAATAAGTATAACGCAGTTAAGTAAATAGAAGCATTGAACACAATTACAAACGTTTATAATCTTGGTATTTGGTAGTAAAGTTGAAGTAACTTGACAAGGATTCTATTGCGGCAGCGTCTACAATTATCTTGAAAGGACCAATCAACACGAGTTTTATTGCACTCGTGTTAATAGCGAGACCCGCCTCTTGAACATTTCTAAATGGACTATTTTACCGGCATGCAAATTTCGGAGAATTCATCTTGGATAAACTTATCCGTTAAGTAACAACAAACGTGTAACCCGTCTCTATATAATCCTTATCGACAGGTCAGGAATCCGTTTTTACTTTAACATATATTATCCATCCAACTTCATACTTAACACTCTTCTCGTTACGTGACTTTCATCTCTTCTCATGATAGGTTATGGGCATTCTTTTTTTATTTTTTGACGGGGGGAAATGCATTTACGCACTACCCTTACCCATTGCATTCGTGAGACCGAGGTCCCCCAATGCAATGGGTAAGGGGGCACGGAGGGACGAACTCCGGGCACGGAGGGATGAACTCCGAGGTTATGGGCATTCTAACCTATTACTCTTTCAATTTTTTCAATCTGGTGTTACATTTTGGTGTTTTCTCTGATAACTGAAAACTTATATAACCATATTAACCCCTTGAGCACTTACCTGGCGTTTACGCCATCTTTCCATTGTTTTCCTATTGTCTTTCTATTGTCTTATTTTTACGCGTACTCAACACATTAATTAAAATTCCAACAAAACTGATATGATTTGTAATAACACATTTCCAAGTCAATCGTTTAAGAAATAGTGGTTCTCTGATAGCAAAATAAAAAAAATGTAAATATTACATTTCAAAATAACCGTTCGGTCACTTACCGTGGGTATTATATAGATTTGAATACGCATATGAAGTCGATAATATTGTTAGCATGCACGGACCCGAGATGGTCATTACAGCGGATAGTGTCCTAATAAGGGATGGGCTGGTCGGAGCCGGGACGATTTGAGGGACCTTTATTCTAATTCTACGGTGCTACTTCAAAATAATACTCTCCACACGCTAATATTAAGTGTTGTACTAGTAAATTATTTACTAGTAACTCAACCTGACTTCACTGCAGTTATTATAATGTTTTAAATGAGACAATAGGGAAACAATGGAAATCTGGCGTAAACGCCAGGTTAGTGCTCAATTTTACTTTTTATTACAACATTATTTTATTTACATTATATACATAATCAAAAAATAAGTTCAAAGTATATAATTCAAAACGGTTTTTTTTAACCGCAGTAGTATTTGTAAGAACAAGAGTTTTAAATAATACTAACCCGTTTATATCATTTACCTACAAAGGTAACCTACTCGATGTGTTGTTTTTCGACCAGCTTCATTTTGATTTGTATATTTATAGTCTTTTTTTTTTTCCAAAATAGGTTCGCTTAAAATAAAAACATTATTTTAATACGTACTTTTAGTGACCTTGAAATCAATAAATTAAAAAAAAAGTTAAGTAAATAAGTTAATAATTATGCAAACCAATCGTGACAGTTTTTTTTTAATTATCCGAGTATATCCAAGCGTTTTAAGAAAACAGAAAAAGTCTATTTTTGAATTTAGTTAAAAATGATTATTTCAATTTCAAGAAAAAGAACTCATTTTTTTATACTTCTATAAATGGATATTTGGAGAAATCGAGACTCTATTTATTAGATAAAAAGTACAGAATAAAAAGATATCTCGCGCCATGGATAATGTCATAAAACATGTTTGGTCACATCGAGATCAGCGTTTTCACGTCAGACACAAAATTATTAACAACAGAAGCAGTCAAAAAAAATATAAATTCTAAAATTAAAATAAAAATTATCTTCAAGACTAATTTTATTAAACGCAAGCTTAATTGACAAACACAGTCCAACAAATTGATTGAGAGTATGCCTTGAACTTTTTTTTTAACCTAGCTAATGATGTTGACCAGAAGGACCTTTACAGCTTCACCGTGACTTCGGGGGCGAGCGCTGAAGGCACTCAGACGCAAAAGGTATCTATTACAAGGGTTCGAACCTCGGCTTGCCCGCTACCTGAGTGTGAAAACTCCCGCGGAATTTTGATCCTAGCTAATCCCTACGTTTTTTATTTATTAATAAAAAAAAAGGTTCCTTATAGGACCTATGTACCTGCGTGTTATGTGCAAGCAGGAGTGCGTGTGTGTAGTATTGTGCGTGTAATGCTTTATACATGGGCAGTGTCACCGAATCGCACTGACGGCGAATACAAAGACTTTCGCGGGGTCATATTGACAGCATACATTAAATACATAGTGTTTAGAACATTTATCAAAATGGCATTGTTCAGGCATTTAAAGCAGGAAGTTAGTGATTTTATTTAAGTCTTCGTAAATTGTCTATTTTTAAGAGATTTCGAAAACCGACGTGTACAATTTTGTGAAAGAGAGTGGTCGCCTACGATTCCCACACATTCAGACCGCTTCTGGTTTGATGTGACTACTGTTACATATCATGAACTGTAAAAAGCTTAAAACAAATTATATTCTGCAAATATTGGATAAGATATTTGTTCAAAATTATTAAAACTCTATTCTCGGATCAGTTTGTTGAGTGCCAAGTATGACTGATTCCATGACATAGGCGAAAACATCAATCGTAGTTGGTCAAATATTATTCGAGATTTATTTCTTGTCGCTACATTTTCAAATTCAAGTACAAGTAATTCAGAAGACGTTGCAATGTTAATTTAAGCTATACTCAGCTGTAATGGTCGTGATATACCGGGCGCCGATCCCGTCTGTCCGGGATATATTACTGTACCCGACCCTGATACTCGTGTCCCGGTTATATCTACCCTACGCATACTCAACTACGAAGTCCATCGAGTAACACTGTATAAACAACTTCAGTGTTTTAACTATTTGTTAGACTTGCATAAAATTACTCTAATGAATTTGTCTAGTGATTGTCAATTTTATAATATTCTATATTTCACTGCGATTCAATGTAATATTTGATTATCTTCTAAAAACGTTGTGTAACGTTGTAACTTCGGCAGACGCGTCGGAACGCTATATCGAGACGGTCGCGTTATTAGTATATAATTAAATTTACCTACTACCTCCTATTTTAATTGTATTGTCTAAATATAAAATTAAAGATCTATATCCCGCTAGGGTGAGTAACCTTTATCTTTTTATTGTGTTCTTTCCTATGTAAATGCTGAGTTGCTTTGCGTAGGAAGTATTACAGTGTGGTTAGGGAGGCACTGAGCTTGTTGAGGGTTGTCTAGCCAGATATAATGCGTGCCTACGTCTTGGGCTTCCAGGATCACCTACCTGCTACAAACAACTGTACACCGAGGGCGGAAGGAGGACTCTGGCTGCCATCTTAAGACCCCTAGAGGAACACCGAGGGCGGAAGGAAATCTTTTGCAGGCCAGTGTTCTTCCTCATACTACACCGATAGAACTGTAGTGGGCGGAAGAAGACCATTACTACCAGAACCCAGCTAGCCGGGATCCAAGCCGTTATAGTTGGAACGCCTTTTACTCATTTATCTCAAAATGAATTTCCACGTTCCAGATTATTGAAAAATCCTTCCTTAGTGTAATTCTCTTCAATCGACTGTTCAAACTTTGCTATTATTGCTTAAAATATATAACAAAGGAGCATGATAATGTAATAATTCATTTTCATTTCACCCACTGTTTCAAACTTGACTATTAACATGGTAAATCCGAGACAATTGTGTGATGAGCCAATACCCTTGTTCGAGCTCTAATTTGTTATGTAACTAGAGACGTAGAGACGTTTGCAGGAGGTCACGTGACGTTGGACACGCGAAGCTTCCACAAACGCTCTCATACATTATATAACTAAGTACAAATCAATACTTATTTTATATATTAAGTATATATATTAAGTAGACCTTGACCGTCTACGAAAGATGCTTTAGATAGCGTCGCGGAAACACTTTTTCTGGTGGCTTACCAAGCCGATAAGGGAATGACGTCGACCACACTGAGCACACCCAAACAGACCAACTCTAATATTTGCAGAGCGTTCATGCCGTAATACACGCTTTACAGAAAGCTTCTTCGACCAGACGGAGTCACGGGATTGTGCAGGTGCAAGTGCTTTTTTCTGCACATCACGATCTTCTGCCAACTTCTGCCAGCAACGATGATCTATGGAAAACTTATACATGTCGCGCTCAGTACTATCTTTAAACCGTAGATGAGGTCTATCAACAGGTTATTTTGCGTAAGCAATTTCGCCAAAGGGAGTTTACCTTGGTAAACGTGAAAGATCCATACGATATACATGGCCTGTTCCTGTAGCATCACTTGAGAACCTTATTGTCCAGGATTATTGTCTTATTAATCCAGGACCACATCGTCATTTAACATCAGGTGAGATTGTGGTTAAAACATTGAGCCTATACCGTTTAAAAATGTGTATATTTAATACAAAAGTTATTGATAAAACGCGGTCGATAACAAATTTGAAAAATAGTTATTTCATAAATCTATTGATGTTGCGTTGTTCCCCAGCGAAAGAGTTATAAAGTGTGAAAGAGCCAACCACAGGTCAGACTAATTGTGCCTATGCAAATAGACAAATTCGTCATTACAAACAACGGTAAAAGCAGTACGTTAAACGTATAATCGGCGGAAAAATGATAAGGCTCTTAAGGACCTATTACCATTTTATCTCAGTTAGGACAAGAGTACTGTTAAATTATACTCATAAATAAAATTAAAGTGTCTGTTTGTAATAGCAAAATATCAATTTTTACTAAATACATGTGAAAATTTTAGCCTCCTGTCTGTTCGTTCCGGGTAATCTCCAGAACGACTGGATGGATTTAGTCAAAACTTATTTGGTAGATAACTGAAGTTACTTCGCGCAACTAAAGTTTTTACTTTATCCTTAGTACAAAAAATTTTTAGGATAATAATTAGGATTCGGTATATAAAAATTAAAACGCAGTGTGAAGAATTCACGAAACGCGGGCGCAGCAGCGCGAACCCTACTAGTAGGTTCATATTTTATATACAAGCTCTGCAAAACACTTTATCTGATGATGAAAACGCCCAATATATAAAAATCTGTTGTATGTCGTCCTTATCATTCCGGGCTACATTTGTAGCTACGGATTCAAACTTACTGATCCTGGAACGTGATGCGCCTAAACGTGCCACTATAGTGAATTTTTTACCATCATTATATAATTCCTTAGAAATTACTCTTCTACGTCGTAACTATAATTCATCAAAAACTTTCCCTAAAGCAAGCGGTCACCCCATTGATCAACAAAGATCTCCCTCAAAATTACATTGAATTTAAATAACCAAAAGAAAAAAAATGTCGGAAACAACTGCGTATAACAAAGGCTACTTCGGAAGTGGCGGTCGTTTCACAAAAAGTCTGGTGCCACGGTAATTTATAGAGCTCGGACTTTTTAATAAAACGTCGTAAATACATTGCCGACTTTTCAGCCTGATCGATTGTCCTTCTTTATTAGAAAAAGTGGAGCATTTTTGAAATTGGACGATATATATTGTTTACAACGACGGTGAGGTTTTCTCAGGTAAATTGCGCCGAGACTTAAGTGATGGTTCTACTGTTTACTCCTTATTCTTATGTAGTATGTTAGTTATATAATTTTATAAGAAATAATTAATATTTCAATATCCTTTATGCACAGAGCTTTGATCATAATCTCATATATCTAGTTCAAGATGATAAGCACGCTTAATCAATACTTTCGGTTAGAAAATTTTCTAACTCACAACTAGTTTCTTTTCGATGTTTTTATTACACTCTATAGGCTCAGGGCTTTGACCACAATCTCACCTGGTATTAAGTGATCCAGGGTGGTAAACACATTAAGCCTAGAGGTACTTGCTGTTATGTCATGTATGATATTGATGTTTGTTGACGTATATCCAAATATAATAAATGTCCGGCCAACACGCTATAGTTTCCTCATGATGTTTACTTTCATCATAAACTCAGACTTATTATGCGGAATCGCTTCGTTAGTCGACAGTGTTAGTAATTGTTATAAATGTATGCATAATTATCTTGTATCTGCGCCTCACTATAACCGCTTATATTTTATGAATAAAGTCAGTGCGTTACCGACTGCCGTTGCTTACTCCTCGCTCCATGCTAACAGTAATGAAATTAGTTTTACGTAAATTCCGTTAAAACTAACTGGCACATATCAGAGATGGAACCTGCACACATTATAGCGATCTTAACTGTTCACTCCTTGTGGTATAGATTTAAGTTATTCATAGTCATTACTACGAAAAAGAATATGTCGAGATTTCTGAGAGAATAACTGTATTCTTCTGTCAATATGATGACGTGCGGCCATTGTATTTGGTCTTATTTAAAAAACAAAAATTGGCTGTTTGGTTTTCATTTACTAATTTGCAAATAAATCATTGATAGTCTGACATTACACAATAATCTACCCAAAATTGTTTTTTTTTTTTTATTGAATTGATAAAATATCAGCGTCGGTTCATTAAACAACTAACTAGAATCAAAGTATCCTGAACAAACAAAGCTGTCGTTCTTCACGTAGAGGCATAACGTGAAACTCCTTAAATTTCATGTTTATTTTGTTCCCTTTGTCGAGTGTTTCGGTAAAAAAAAAACTTCGTCTAACGATCTCTCATGAATATTTCATATGTCCCCCCGAGTTAGGGTTCCCTGGAACTTGGTGACTCCTCTTTATTTCAACGAGAACTCATGATTCGTTTGAAAAACTTCTTTTTTTTTTCTCTTTATCAAATATATTGAATAATTCATAAGAGCGGCTATTAGTGTATTGTGTAGCGTTTGTAGGTTGCCGGCGGCGGTTGATGTCTAACTTTTCTGTAATCTTAAAGTTTGCGGTGCGGGAGAGAGTTTTCTGAAGCGTGCAACGTTTTTGCAGGCGTGTGGTTATGTGCGCATGCAATAACGTGTTTTTAATAATAAAATAAACTTATTTTCATCAAACTTATATGAGTATAGCAAGTTTTAAATTATTCTTTAAAACTTATTACTTAAAATCAGCCAATATTTAAGTTAATGAGATGTTCCTGCGGCTCCAATTTAATTCAACAATTCATTTTCTTTATTTATATTACCTTAAATGCATTAACTGCATTTTAAATATTCAATTGTACTATATGTAAAGTAATGTATTGTATTACAATATAATGTGCTGGTGGGGTTTTTACCACCTTCATTAATTTACTATTATCCTCACACTTATCACATATCTGGAATTCTAGCCCTCCTTTATCTCTTAGATCAATACAATCCCTTGAGGACAAATGAATCTTTCCTTAAATCTTTAACATTAACATTCAACAATTACGAGAATTACATCGCGAATCACAACACACACACACACACACACTAGTTGGAAACACGAGAGAGAGAGACATTTCATATGTACCTCATATGTGTAAATGAGATAAATGATAAGTTTGTAGACTAAGAGTAACTATGTGCTAGTTGTAAGTATTAAAAATGTATTAGAATTCGCGCCGACCGCCGGCAAAGTTGTACCGGCGAGATATAGTTTCTAAATACGTGTAATTCGAAGATCAATAAATACAGTCCACATTATATAGTGAAGTTGGGGTTTCATTGCTGGTGAATAAATCGTCCCCTTCAGGTACATAACTGTGTGTATGATTAATAGTCTATTTGTGTACTTTAAAGTATGTCACCTCATTAAATCTGCTTTTATATTCAGCAGACAATCGTCATAGTCAAAACATGTTAAAAGCATATTGTTCAAGCTTCCTTTAACTAGTACAGGATTACACCGAATTAAACACAGTTCTTTCGAAAGTACGACGAAAGTATAACAAACGAACATAACATACAAAATACAATTCGGATCCTAACCTATTAGAAGTGAATCTTGACACCATGTTATAAAATAACTTATAATTTAATTACCGCCATCTACCGGCGTATGGACATATCAATCTAGCACAGCTTCTAGACGACCGGATGTAACTGATCGATTCCGTACCGCATGGTGATAAGATTCCTCTCTGTTAGTGTTTCATGAAGAATATTACTAGATCTGACTTGGCACAAGTACTTTACTATCAGATACACCACTACAGTTCAAGTCTGTCGAGGCTATAACATAAATATCTGCAGAATAATGTTTAGTATTCATTCTGCGTTAACTACAAAACCTTTGATTAAACGGTGATGAACTTCGTTAATATAAATAAGTAAACAGAAGTTCTAAGGGACCTTCGCGCAACTTTCCAACTTTCTCATCAATAAATAACAGCCCCCGAATCCCCTCGCACCGTATATCTCGGCCATATTGGCGGTCACAGGTTAAATATTAACAGAACTTCACTGAACTTGTAATAACAATATATTAACGAATTGTATAGAATCATAGAATTCTTTCGTGACTTATTTGATCTCTTATAATCTTTAGAGATTACTAAACGTCCACATAGTAATCTAGTTTATCCTCGGCTAGTTTAAAATATAGATAATCAATTTTAGACTTTTGCCTTCAGAATATAACCCAGCTAAAAGTGTAACTATGGTCTTACTTGACAATTTCAATTTAGCTATTTTATTAGAAAATATCGCTTTTCATGTGTAACACCAGCCAAAGAAATAATAATTGGTCTAGACAGATGTCTATAGTAAACATTTTCTTTACTTTAGTAGTTTATTGCCCTAATTGAATCTACATATATTTAGTAGACGACTGTCGTCTTGATTAACGCATACTTGATTTGATTAACTATCAAAAATCGACACAAATTATACAACCGAATGTAATCACACGTTTTTTTTCTGAGTTTACTTGGAATTTACACAAAAAACACAGCACCAAAAAACTACCGCTAATGTATAGGTTATCCCCAAAGGAATATTATTTACTTCGAATTCCACCTGAACATGTTTTTTCATCGTCCCCCTGGGAAATAAACTTGTGTTTAATCGAGATCAGAGGTACCTTAAACCTTTCTTAATTCATTTATGATTACTATAAACTAACTAGTGCCTGTGAATTTGTTCATGTAATTAATGTGTTTGATGCTCCATATGATTAATACACCTACTACTGTTTTTAAATGTAAATTTCTCGATTTATTTTACTCAGTTACACTTTATTGACACAGATATTCCACAGACAAACGTAAAATTATAGAAATACACAGATATCTTATAATAATAGTGCTAACATTAACTTCAAGGTTATTAAAACAAAATTAATGTAGCGCACAGACGCTGGTGTGGGTTACTATAGTGTATTATGTAATATACACGACTTGATCTACTTCTGAACTAAATGTCAACACTACGGAGTATGTCCTTGCGATGGTATTTTTACTTAAATAATTAGCTGTGTTCCCGCGGCTGCGCCTGCGTTTCATATACGCTTCACGGCTTTTTTTTTTATAAGAAACCCTAATGTTTATTTAATACTAAGATAAAGTAAACATATTTTTCATAAATTCAAGCTAATTACCCATAAAACAGTGCATTGAATCGGATTTCATTCAATTTTTATGAGTTTTATTTTTTTACGCGGAACCCAAGCTATTTTCGAAAATGAAAAGTACTCTAAGTTACCCGGAGTGACTTCAGCTATCTACCAAAAATAAGTCCCGTCAAAATCCGTTCAGCCGTTCCGGAGATTACCCTGAAAGAACAGACAGAGAAAAATTTAAAAAATTGCGTTTTAGGTTAGGGTTTTGAGTATACATTGACATCTATATAGTAAAAAAAAATAATTAGACATTACAAACAGACACTGCAATCTTATTTATTAGTATCGAAAATAATAGCTGTTTTCGATTAACTGTAGGTCAATTTTATAAAAAAATGTGTGGTTTGCGTTACAAATAAATAATTGTGTACTGAATTAATAATACTAGTAATAAACATAAAGTGTATATAAAATGTATTGACGTATATGAATCTGATACTTCCACTAGAGTCATGTGATTTTGACAGCTATCCTAGACAATTACCTAAACCGATAAATTCTTTCGTTCTGTCTTCTCATCAGCTTCGGTTTAGTTTCGTTTTGATCAAATCTGAGAACATTATATATTGACATCTATAAAATGTTAACTAAACAACTCGTTGGAAACATATTCCCCGCTACATAACTTATGGTTTATTAATTCACGTACCTCGCTCTACGCTCTGTCATTAATCTTTCATCGCATCTTAACTGCGCGTTCGAGATTTATTGCCTACTCTCTATGTTTATGTTTTAGTCAAAACGATTTATTGCATAGTTTTATTAAGAACACTACGCATGAACTTTATGACCTTCAACTTGAAAACAATAAATAAAAGTAGTTGGGAGCCGTCTCCTTTCGGAGTTATAGCTAAATTCAATGAAATTCATTTGCCACGAGATAATTTGTCTTTACAATGAACGACACATAATATATACAAATGCTGGTGCTTACATGCTTTACTTAGCAACTATGTTTTCATTGGTTTACTTGACTTCAGCAATAGAAAAACATAAGAAGGAAAAAAATAATATTTTGATCGCACAATACTCGTTGACTCGCAAATAAATCATTACATTTTTTTATCTCAGTAACAGTATGGAAGGGGTCTCTGTTTCACGAGTGGAAGGGTGTTCCCGAATTAGTTACACTTGTGAAACATAAAAGGAACGTCTTCATTACGTTCGCTTTTGTCTAAATCAAAAAGTTTGTTTGTAACTCATGTCTCGTTAAGAAGAACGCTTTTATTTGTTCCGAAGGTATTTCCTTTAAACAAACTTGTCATCTCAAATGAAATGTTGGCATGTAAAATATATTTATAATATTTACTCAACGTTGTACGTTTTTAAAGAAAGTATTTCTTCGCGAACTAAGCAATAGTGTAGACTCTTGATTAAACAGATTATCCGTCAATGGGAAACCGCTCGATCGGTTCATTAGTTTCCATTGAATTCAATGAAGTCTTCACCTCGCTAGCGTAAAGTCATTACACAACATTTTGCAGTTATTTAATTCTGAATAAGAAAATATTTGGCAACTTACTTACGAATATTATGTGGTAATAAACTCTTGTATATATTATATACGACCAAGATACAAACCTTGAGCTTTCGTTGATGAAAGAAATCGTATCATTATAAAAGGAATTTTTTTTTGTCTTCTATTACGTAGCTACTATCTTCAAGCTTCAGATTCACTCGTTTTTCTAGACCTAAGAAAACTCATCAACTTCTTTCTTATTTCGTTGAATAAATGAGCGTTTTTAACACTTCCATCTTTTTACTTTTAATCAAGGTGCCATTCAAATCCATGGTTAGGAAGTGTTACCACATCTACGACATTCTCCCGATTTGTCACCAGCAGACTTTCTTATCTTTCAAACACATACATTCAAATATAGACATACATACATACATCAACACTTATCAAAACTCGGGTATATTCCAATATCTGTGCAGTTACGCATGAATTGAAACATAGCTGCCGTTTGTTTTTTCTTTTCACATGTTTAGAAACACTCCACCAAGTGTAGCAAGCCGAAACATTTATGCGATCACATTATTGTGGTAGGCCTCTACAATTATCCCCACTGGGCCATTGCACGGACGAGGCCCGGTGGGTTCGCTGCAAGGGGCGACGCGGTGCTTGCGAAAGCCACCCCGTGTCGCCCCCATCCCAAATGCAGCGGACGGCCCCGGGGGGTTTTAGTGGGTAATTCCGGGCGCTTCACGCCCGGGCGAGTCCCACACTTGCACGGAGTTCGTCCCTCCGTGCCCCCTTACCTATTGTATTGGGGGACTTCGGTCTCACTAATACAATAGGTAAGGGTAGTGCGTAAATGCATTACCCACCGTCAAAAAAAAAAAAAAGGCCTCTACAATTAACTATATCAAATTAGTATTATTACAGTATTACAAGATGATATAAGGTACATAAATAGCTATAAGTAAATGTTTACAGTGGCGTAGGCAATGTGGATTGGACTTATACTGAAATTGGCTGCCTTTGTCGGGTTCACACGCGAGTTCACTTGAAATACCTCACGAGAATACTACGAGTACTTCTGAACCGAGACTAAACGATTCGCTTTATTTCAGGGTTGCCAATTTCATTTTAATGTGAAACCAAAGCTTACATCAAATTGTAATGTAAAACAAGTGGAAATTTACTTATTCAATATTCACCCCATAATAGATTTATTCCTGCGTGCAAGTACTGAGTTTGTGATATTCTCTGGAGAAATATCATTAACTATATGGTGAAGTTTTTCTATATGTATTAATGGTGGTATGATTATAGGATCGCATACAATCCGACGACAATAACGACACAGTTAGATGGCCAGTGTATAGAAACGGAAAGCCTTCGCAGTGGCCAATATTACAAAGGTGATAGTCAATGAATTATCAATATATTGATGGTTACCACTATTTTTGTTTTATACAGTGTGCTGTGAAACATATTTTATTAGTGTTTAGGGTCTAGAACACGCACTTATTTGGTTAATTTCTCTACACTTCGGCCTTGTTACACATACTGTGGTCACGAGACGACTGAGGTGTTGCGGCGTCTTAGTCAGCGGGGTAGTTATGGAAAACTATCATCGTCTGTTTATGGTCATTAATTATATGTTGATACTCTACACTCACTGTATCCACTATAAAATTTATCAATCGCATGTGAGGTATTCGTTTTTCAACCACACCGAAAATAGGTTCAGTAAAATTGTTGTGTTTTTTAATTTCAAGAAACCCGAAACATTAATAAAATATTAGTACAAAAAGTGAAAGTTTAAAGAGTGCTATGAAACATATGACTGTCAAATTGGCACAGTTCAATAAAATAAAAAGTTTCTGCTCGATACATTCCTCCACAAAGATTACTTAAAATGACATCGATTTAATTCATAGCACTGTTTACTTGAAATAACTGATAAAATGATAACCCTGTGTTATAAGAGAGAGAAAGAATTGCGCACGAAATGCATTTAGAAATGTTCCCCGCATTGTTTTCTCTGTATTTCCGATTGTGGGATACATTCGTTTGTGAGACAATGGATGTCAACGGCGCTTTATTGCAGGAATCGCTATGAAAGGAAATATCTGGCGTCCGTCCATTGATCATCCCGGAAAATAATTACGTTTGTATTTTTCTTATTAAACTCGGTAACGACTTTGTTTGTATTTGAAAGGAGAATTCAGCTTTTAATTTACTTTTGTCTTGAGTGAGTAGCGTTTATATAACACTTGAGTTTGTTTGTGTATTTATTTGTTTAACTCTGCTTTAAAGTGTTTAATAACGCGCATACTGTTGTTCCGTTTGGGGTAAAGATACTTTCGTTTTATTGATTATATTTTTTTACACGTAATAGACGTTTGCTTTGACCACAATCTCACCTGATTTTAAGGGACTATGTGTGGTCCAGGATGGTAAACAAATTAAGTCTAGAGGTACTGGTCCTCAGGTGATGCTGCTGGAATAGACCTATTGGTATTTGGCGACAGGTGTTCAGATTAAAGGGTGGTAGCTACCTTGGTGAGAATTATTAGAAAATGCCTTACCACCATGCGCTATGGTTTCTTTACGATGCTTTCCTTCAGCGAAAGCGCAAGCTGATTTTTTAGAGTTGGACAGTTGAGCTCGAACCTGCGTCCATTGACGCGGAATCCGGCCGCACTATCCACTGCGCCATCATCGCTTCAAATAAATATCCAATATTACAGATCTACTTTTAATCCCTTGAGCACTTACCTGGCGTTTACGCCAGCTTTCCATTGTTTTCCTATTGTCTTATTTTTAGACATTATTTTATTTATTTCATTAACCATAATTAAGTACCATATTTAATTAATTGTATCATAATCTAATAGCACTTTTTTATCTATCGAAAACTTAGAGAACCTAACTTCTCTCTTTTTTTAATGATAACTCTTAGCTTCAAGTTGGTCGTGAAAACGTCTTCGGTTATAGTTTATAAAACCTCTATAATAAATATAGCAAACCTATTCATTTCTGGCTACAGATAGTACTAAGAGTAAAGCCATAAACTTACAGAGTTCTAGTTCTCAAGTGTGTCTGCGGAATACACTAATACGTTCTAGCGACGGGTCTGTGACTTCAACTCTTATCTGCTTATGTTATATTATTATAGTAGCTGTGTGCCCGCGGCTGCGCCCGCGTTTCATAATATGTTCTTCACTGAACCTTAATTATTTTCATGAAACTTTTTACTACTAAGTTAAAGTAAATTTATCATAAATTCAATCACTTTCCAGTAAAACTTTGCATCGAATTGTTTTTTATGACTTTTTTTTTTAGTTGGAACTCCAATTGTTTTCGAAAATTAAAAGTACCCTAAGTTATGCGGAGTGACTTCTGCTATCTACCAAAAATAGTCCCGTCAAAATCGGTCCAGTCGTTCCGGAAATTACCAGGAAGAAACAGACATACAGACAAAAATGTAAAAAAGATATATTTTTGATGTAGGTATCGTACATACATTGATATCAATTTAGTAAAATAAATAATGACCTTTCTTTATCAGTAAAGAGGATATTTCTGTGCTTTTACAAACAGACACTGCAATTTTATTTATTAGATAGGTTTTGATGTTACTCCTAGTGAGAACTCGAAATAACTAATCATTCAACTTCAGAAAATAAAATGATTGATAATATTTTTAAATAATAGAAAAAACCTCAACCGTGAGGACCTGGGTTTTTACAAATGCTTTGCATCATTTAAAAAATTACAATAAATATTATTAATACTAACTAGCTGTGTTCCCGTGGATCCACTAGCGTTATATAGATTTTTGATTATAATTAAGTTAATATTTTGATAATCCCAATTTCTTTTTTCTAAACTTTTTTGCTAGTACGAGAACGAATAGACATTATTCACAAACTCAAACACTCACGATTCTATCATATTTGTTTTGACAATTTCATGAGTTTCATTTTATATCCTAACAAAAATTAAAGTAGCTTCAGTTACGACGTGTAACTTCAAATATCTGCAAAAAAAAAACCTCGTCCAAATCGTACCAGCTGTTCCGGAGATTAGACGAAATAAACAGACAGCCAGATAAAAAAATGTAATAATTACTAAAAAGTTTCTATTGTAAACAGACTTTTCAATTCTATTAGTGTTGATAATAACACTGTAAAGAAACGAAATATGGATTAAATGTAATTTTAGAAAAAATACATTAAAATACTTTCTAGTCTTTAACAAAACACGTTTTTTTTTTTTTTTTTATTTCTGAGAATTAATCTAACAGGGAATGCAAGTTTGTAACATAATAAATTTCAGTCGCTTTATAAAGACTGAATTCCAAGTGGACCGAGTTGTGCGCAATGCTTGTTAATAAAACGTACATCGTTTGTCAGCCCTGGTTTGTGATTCCGCACATCGCAGAGCGTCAGGTGAGACGCGTTGCAACCTCCGTGTCGAATGCATTCGTGCATACAAACTGCAATCACAATATCACCGTGTGACAGGATTGGTTCGCGTTCGAACCGGATACTATCCCCGTTGCGTCTGCCTGAACTGGACAGATATGTTTCAGACACAATACAACTCAACGATATTTTATAGAAAGCAAATTTACTTCTATGCATTTCAAGTAATAAATAAGCAATTTATTAGAAATGCCACTCATTTATAATTCGGCTGTAGGTCTAACAGAGATGCAGATCGTGCGGTGCTGCGTGGCGCTAGGACGTAAATATCGCGTCGTATTATTAAATAAATTATGACACTACTTACACCGACATAAAGCGTGTGTGAGATACATATACTGAAAACACGTTCGTACGCCTTTACTTTGTAAGAAATTATGAACAAACAAAGACACTTTGGTCAATCATAACTCATTAACACAATGACTTTAACAGTTTATAATTTTTTATAAGAGTGCACATCTTTTTCTTGAACAGAATCAATGGAACTAGACTTAATGTTCCATCATAATAATTATCAAAAGGGATCACATATTTTTAATGTATCATTAATGTCATCAGTGATTCACAATTATCATCATCAAGTCTGATCAAGGTACGTGCATGACATCTTTACTACGTTCTCTCCACAAGTATCATAAAACCCGTCTTTATGAACAAAATGAAGCAATATTTCATGAGCAATGATTTTACAGTTTCATAGTGAGATGCGGTTGCCGCACTCGCCGCAGTTACCGCACCCCCCCCCCCCCCCCACCCCCTCTCACCCCCCACAGTGCCAGCACTGGCCGCACCGCTGCCCGGTCCAACGGGCTAATTAACCAGCAAACCTTTGTCCGTCGCCGCTCGCAATTACCTACAATTAAACCTACCTAAAATAATATTCCGAGTTAATTGCGACAAAGTTCTGAAAACAACGATCATCGTGAATATAGTGAACGGTACGGCATGTTTCACGTGAACCTTTCAAAATAGATCAAGTACCTATTAAAATTTTACTGGTTCGGTAAAAATCATTAGTCGTGATATAGATATCATACCTAGTACAAAACAGATAAGCTTTTCGCGTTTGATTATTCGCTAACTCTTCCTAAAACATGAATTGGATTTTTGAATGAATTGGTTTCACTCGCAGTTAGATATTTTATCAAGAGAGGTTTATATATATGTATTATTATTATTATGGTTTTATGTAAGTAGAAAAACAAATTCATTTTAATAACCAAGACCGCAAAATATTTTTTTTAAGGCTTTCGTAGGTTAAAACTAAGATATATGAATTTGACTCATATGAACTTGTTTCAATATGAATGTTTCAAAGTGAGTTTATATACAGTTTACTCGTAAAAACAAAATAAATTAAAAATGTTGTACATATTAATTGATCTATATTGAAAGAATCTAAGGAAATTAGTAATCTTGATGTAGTACTAGATTCAGAAACTCGATAAGAAATGAGGCATTCAGAATGTTAAGATTCTTTCGAGAATTTTTATAGGTTTTGAATGCTTGACCATAAGAATGATTACTTATAACGCTCTTATTACAAGTCAACTGGAATCTAACTGTATCATATGGAAACCAATATACGAAGTGCATATCAATCACATTAAAAGAGTGCAAAAACGATTCTTGAAACAAATATGTACTAAACATAATTTAGTGTCACGTGACGATATGTGGCTCTCCATAAATAAATAAAGTCTCTCCATAAAGTCGGTAAATTACCATTATCTTCAGGCCAGACGTTCTTTGGTCGAAATATTACTTTTATTCAAGTTACTAATAGTATTAGTACAGTTCGGAAATTTTGGAAAGAATTTCACTCAAGGTACCACGCCCAAAATTTAGATGCAGCACATATGTACCTTTCACCACTAATGTAATCCGTACAAATCAGGGCAAACAAACTTCTATTTGACGTATTTGTAATACTTTCAACAAAATTCACAATCACAGTCCTGATTTATTTTGTTGTTCTATTGCCTCTTTTAAATCTTCTATTTATAAAATTTATGAAATTTGATATACTCTTATGTTTATGTGTTACTTTTTATTTATATTTTGTTTTTTTTTTTAATGTTTATTGTTAAACTATCGATGTTGTGCTCACCTTAATGAACTAATCTGGCCATAAATACTGTCACATAAAAACTTTTCTTTTTTTCAACTTTTTAATTATTTTAGATTTAGAACACGTATATTATTTTAAAAATTCTTTCGATTTTGCACCATTTCACATATTTTTTCGTGTTCATTATCAAATTACAATATGGGTGTTAAAGAAAATAGGATTGCTGTGATCGCCTTGCACAAACTGAGTATGGAGCCGTCGGTCATATTCCAGACACTACAAAAGCTTGGTATCATCCGTATGTTCGTATATCGTACTATCAACAGATACAACAACATTTCGTCTATAGAATACCAAAAAAGATCGGAGCGGCCGCGTTTTGTTACAACTAAAAAGGCCATTAATGTTGTAAAAGCCAGAATTCGTCGAAACCCCATTCCATTCCCATTCCCGCTAGGTCTCTGTCGTGTATTATAAAACAAGACCTAAAGCTCGGTGCTTATCGTCGATATACAGGACATGTCCTAAATCAATCTTTACAATTAAAGAGATCGATCAAAACGCCTTCTGTCGCGACACGTAGGCGAAAGGCACAAAAATATCCTCTTTACTGATAAAGAAATTTTCACATTTGAAGAACACTACAATAAGCAAAATGATAAAGTATACGCTCACAGTTCTAAAGAAGGTGATCAAGTGGTCGGAAAAATACAACATGGTTATCATCCTGCATCAGTGATGTTTTGGTGGGACGTGTCTTATCGAGGAGTCACAAAGTTACATTAGTGTCAAAAGGAGTGAAAACTTCATCCAAAGTGTATCAAGATACAGTCTTCGATCATGTTTTGAAACCTCTCAGTAATACACTTTTTAAAAATATACCGTGGACTTTTCAGGAGGACTCATGGCCTGGTTTAACGACACGGTGACATTGAGTCTGTTAAAAAATCTGTGGAGCAAGCAGTGGCGAAATTTCCCTTGGAAATCGTGCGTAAGTCCATAGATTCGTGACCAAGCAAATTAAAGGCCTGTATAAAAGCCAAAGGTGGTCATTTCGAGTAGAATTTTTTTTTATTTTTTCCTGAGACTTTAATGTATATGTAGGTGTAAGTTTAATAAAATTACATTACTTAATTTAAAAAAATGCATTTTCATTTGTAACAGAACTTATGGCTGGAATATAGAGTACTACATCATCTCAAATTATACTAGAATCTTATTATCATGTAAATCTGTGTCTGTAATGTGGTTTTCCAATAAGAAAGCAATAATTTAAAGTCCTAACATAATTTCCAAAATTCTTTATTAGAGCTTTCAAATTAGCGTATACTATTAGACGTTCCAGTTATTACTACATTATTATTACAGTAAAGTAATAATGTACTAAATACTTCAAATAAAAAATGTATGTTTACCAACATGCGATACTGTTTCTACGTACATGATGCGGTAAGCTCCGTTTTATTATACAACTGCGACGCATTAGGCCACCCTTTAGGGGTCTTTCACGAGACCTCTTTCAATAAAAAGGCTCACGATTAGTCCTGGAGGTAATTAACACGACAATTAATAAAGACATCGCACGGAGGGCACAACGCACTGCGCCTCACGTCCCCACATTTGAAATATTACGATTACATCCCTGTGGGTCGGATCAAGTCACTAATGTATCTAATTTTGTCATTGTATTTGTTATTTTCAACCCTTTGCCCTGTTTATTGTTTCATATATGTAGACCAATTAGCTTTAATCAAATTGTACTGACATAACATCCAGTACTAAAGGTAAACCATCACATACATGGTGAAAACTCAATTTAAAAAGTACCATCTTATTAGAAAAGCAATAAGTACCTAATTGTTCCCGAGGAACATGGATATCCACACAAATCTGAACTGTCCTCGATGGTATCCATTTAAACTTAAATTAAGGTATTTTGATCGAACGGAAATATCTCCGAATTCTGTACACCAGTTCCCATAAAATACTAACCAATCTAAAAGAGAAAATAACGCTTAAGAAGCTTACCATTCCTCCTAAACGTAGATATCAAGCGAGCGAGCTCGTCCGTACGCCTGTGTAACTACCGTTCCCTTCGTCAAGGAAGGCCGGTTAACCTTGCTCAGATACAGAGTTCCAAGACGTGCTTCGACCTCCACTGAGGAATATTCTTGTATCCAACGCATACAGTGTCCCGGCATGTACTTGTAACACATGCACCATACTGCATACTCATGGTTCTTAGCGCGATTTTAGTCTGTGACGTAGAAATACTTGTTTTAGTCATTAACTTGCAGTATATTATGAACCTATATTATGTAATTTTAGCGATTATTTACGTAATATATTATGTTGGTTATTCCATGGATGAATAACTGACATTGTCCGAAGAATTGCTAATGTTAAGTGGCAATGGGCTGGGCGCATTGCTCGCAGAACCGATACCCGACGGGGCCAACGGGTTCTCGAAAGGATACGACGCACCGGAAGACGTAGTGTGGGTAGACCCCCCACAAGATAGACCGACGACCTGGTGAAAGTCGCAGGAATCCGCTGGATACGAGTGGCGCAAAACCGGTCCTAGTGGAGATCTTTGGGGAAGACCTATGTCCAGCAGTGGACGTCTTTAAGTTGAATGCATGTATTGCGTAGATCACAAGCTATGAAATCTCACAACAACTCTCTTTGAGCGCTTGTGTAAATTACCAATTTCAAACTTTAAGCGCTCACCACAAAATCTGGTGAAGTTGTCAAGAGCTATCAGGTACAAAACATTTAGTCAGTTAAAAGAAAAAACAACTAATATCATGACCGTCACTGCATATACTTTTGTTTGGATGCTATAATATTGTAGTGGTTAAATGAAAGTTACTGCTGGCTGTCATCCTCATATTGAAATTTTGTCGCCAAGCGACTAACCATGTTCCAAAACATGGCTTGAGAACCATTTCTTCAGGGCATAGAAGTATTATCCTATTTGGGAACAACATTAGATGGTGGTAGGTTATAAACATTACAGTATAAATAATATAGATAAAGTTTAGTATACAAGAGTATTCCCAATAGCAGGTGCATCACTCACCCGTCTACATGTCCGTACGTCTAGGCAAGTTGTCAGAGCAGAACCACTTCAGAACTGTATATTTCAAGTGCGAATGTATAAAATATTCAAACGAGCGCTCCTCGGCATTCGTTAGCAATAAACTTCAGCCAAACGCCATTCTAAATCAATTCCGAGGCGTCTCTCGACGTGGAACCCTGAATTTTTCAGTTTTCAGCTCCCGTAGACTATACAGGGTGCGCCGTTTGCAACACATTATTCTTAATAATTTAAATTCTTACCGAATGAGAATTTCATCTAATATTTTTCATGATTATCTCTATTTTTATTTGAAAAATACTTCTACCTAAATTTATCTAGCATGTGTCATTACTTACCTAGTTTCTTCAAGAGGGGCGTGAAAAGATTTTTAAAGAGTTGGCAACGCGCATATGATACCTCTGTATTTAGACATGGCGTAAACATAAAATATAATGGTATAAATATATTCGATAAGCTTATAGCAGTCATCAGATATCGGACACTGTAAAAGGAGTTCTGTTTTTATTATCGTAGGAAATATTAAATTTTAGGGAGAGCTGAGGTAAACTAAGGAAAACAAAATGGACGAAAAAATGATTATGGATGTTGCCTTATTCTTTCTTGACCGTAAACATTTTATCACATCGAAGGGGGGAGCACTGTACTCTCATGAATAGCTCGTCATAATGACAGGTCACATACCGGGAACAGAAAATATATGTCTTAATCTACTTAGAGGCTTTACCCTTGTTACATGTCGCCCGGCATTGTGATGCTGACTTGAGGTAGATTCACATCCATCGGCTATCGTCATCTTTATTCTTTATTTAATATCACATAAAGTTCCGTTGTTTTAACGAGCTCCAATAAAGAAATAATATTTGGTATTCGAGTAAACGTCGAATTTTATTGCTCTGGCATTTTATTTCACACCCTAAATAAGCATTAAATTATAAATAACATATCAAATAATAACTTTATAAAAGAAGTTTCAAATAAAAGCATGAAAACTGTAAAGTAAGCAGATTATTATAAGTTTTCTATTCTCGTTTCAAATATAAAATTAACGCGAACTCGAGCGAACACAAACGGTACGTATGAGAGGCGACTCTCCCGCGGGAGCTGACATTGCACATGACACCGCTCTCTCTCTCTCTCACTCTATATATAGATCGCCCCGCTGAGCTTTCCACCGCTCTAAACTACTCTAGCTAGACCTCTGTCCTGTATTAACTATTCACAAACTATTTGTTCTAAATTCGTTCGGGTTAACGTTTATCCCATTGGGTTTAAGAAGGGTTTCTTTTTATGATTTAGAAATTGACGATATCTACCCTCATTTTAGAGATAAACAAGATTGTAATACCTGATTGAAAACTAGAAACACATATGCTCAGAGATAATTGGTAATCAAATGAAGTATTTAAAGATTTTCTAAATCTAACCATATATTTTTATTGAAGGAAATTACTAATGAGTTGTCATAGATTCAAATAAAAAAATGTAAACGCTAAAGATTAAAAATTAATCATACAAAGTTAATCTTTCCAAATAAATACATGTACTTTCATGAAATTAATTATATTTGTCCAATTGTTATTTTCCTATTTAAGAGACAGTGTCGAAATAATATTTATTTTATAAACGTAACAAATTATGTCTACACATATTATTCAGTTGTGACATAAACATGGAACTCTTATCGCACACACTTAATGTTGCAAACGAGACGTTATTATCTTTGTTAAGTCGCAAGTCAAATAATTGTATTTGATACAGACAATTTATACAAATAAGGCCACAAGAATTTACATACTTCTTAAAATTTCACCGAACTATCTGTACGAGTGCATGTGCATGGTACGATGTGGTGCACGCGACAACCCTAGCTCATACTGAGAGTGCTATATACACGGATGTTGAATTCAGATGCTCGAAAAATTCACAGTCAAAGATTACGTATGTTACAGATGCGCAATTCAAATAATGTTCTTATAAACTTTTGTTACTCGATTCATTCATGATTCAGGAAGTATTTTTCTTGTCTGATATGAAAGAAAACAGGGAACCAAATCGAATTAAATAGCTTTTAATAAGGCACATTTTACCCATGAATACATATACCAGAGGGAGAATAAATTATTTCAAGCTAATATCAACGGAAAAATTAAAATTATTTATAAATTAGGCCTTAATTACTGACAATAGATTACACTGGAAAGATTTTGTACTTAATCTGATGACATCCCTTTCACTGTGGAATGAAATTTATGTGTATCTGTGGCACGTTGTTCTAAAAAAGGTTGACTGAAAATATCGTTTTACTATCTTTGAAAAGAGGAAGGTCCTCTGTTTGAGTGTTTGGAATTAATTCAGATACTGCGCGACCAATTTTTATGGTCCTTTTAGTGCGTTAATTTAAATACCCATGTGGAGTGTTTATTACATAATATTTCTCTTTATTGGTGATTTTATTTCCATAACCTCAAGATATGAAATCAAACTAGAAAATGAAATATTATTTTGATTTATATATTTTTAGTAATCGTTTACTTATTAACGTATCATAACAATTATTGAACATTTGAAACAAGAAAATTACTACTAATATTTTATTATCTCACAAAACCTTATTAATATATAGTTAGTATTTAATAGTTAAAAAAAGAAAATCAGTTGCTAAATAGTGGCGAAAAATGTCTTCGTCTTTGAATATTTACATATGGTTTGATAGCATGCAAAAGACGTTATAGTTGAAAGTCGTTTGAAGCGATATTAACAAAGTAATATCAACCATATAATTTATTAAAATAAGAATAAAATTAAGTTTTTTTAAAGAAATACGCAAAACGATTTCAAATTAACTAAAGGTTTTATGTTATTTACAATTAAATGAGTTTATACACAACACAATAAATACTTACGCAATCAGTTAAGACCAATACATCAATATTTGCACATAAAAACCGCTGGAGATGGCAGGTAACGACTACAGTTTTTATTCGTTTTAATTCCGAATAAATTATTTGTCCATTATTAAATCGATATATTTTAAATGAAAACATTATTTACGTTCGATCATGAATAAACTAAGTGAATGTAATATCACCAAAATATCTGCTTAGGTCACAGCTAAACGCGCCCTTAATTGACGTTATTTTTTCACTACACGTACACTTTTAAATTACTTTCAATAATACATCATTGAAATATGATACATTTAAAAATAAAAATCCACAATGATAAAAGAACATTGCCAGTCGGATTTATTAAATGACAATAAAAATCTCATTCATAATGTTAAAAAACAAACCGGCTTTTTTACACTGACGACTTGAAAAAATATCGGCATATACATATCGTTCAAGAAAGATGGCGACCACCAACTGCTGTCACTTTTAAATCAAATCGTTGCTTACCTACCAAACATATATTATCAAAAAGCATTTAAGGGTCTGAAAAACGCTGACCGATCCCAAACTATGTGTGGTGTGGTAACCTTATTCACTGTATGTGTGGTAGTCACGAACCAATACAATCTAGAGTGTTATTTTGCTACTGCTGCACATCATTTAATATAAAGTACACACATAAGGTTCAACTTTATTTCAATAAAACCTTACATAATTGCGTCGTCGTTTTGCTAGCTTGCTACTACCACAACAATTATAATACAGCAGACGCAAAATATTACACATGTTTTGACTAATTGTACAATTTACACATTATTGAATTACGTGGTTTTACATACATACATACATACATATGCTCACGCCTGTTTTCCCCGAAGGGTTAGGCAGAGGTGAAGTAGCGAACTACACCCACCCACATTTCGCCGAGCTTAGTTCCGTCCCAGATGTGACAGGGGGCGAGCCTGTCGCCATATCGGGCACAAATTCCAAACTCCGGGATGATACTGAGTAGAAAAAACCCAATATCACTTGACCCGACCCGGGGATCGAACCCGAGACCGGCAGTCGTATGTAATACAACTGCGCTACCGAGGCAGTTATTAGTGGTTTTACACAGATAATTTATATGTCATAACCCACTACCTGGGCCGTTTTATTGTTAATATATTGTGTTTTATTTTTATTTTAAAGAATTGACTTAGAAATAATTAACAATGAAGTCTCCTAAAATACAATACAAAAAGCACATTTGAGCATAAATACTAGTTCGTAATGTTTATATATTTACATAAATTCTTATTTTGTAGCGTTTACAAACTGTCCTCGTTGTGACTAATTTTCAATCTTTTAGTTCATTTTAGAAGTACATTCATTATACAAATGAACCTTTTGTGCTTTATATGTCTCCATCTTAAAAACTATAAAATAGATCAACAATGAAAACAATTATATAGAGTTCAATGAAGCTATCAAGGCCCTTTCGATCAACAGGAAAAAAGAACATGCATCTGTTTATTCCGAAACATTTTAACATGAGGTTTCCCTTCCCCATCTGAGGAAATTCTTGTGGCCCCTGTCAGCGCGATACAGTAACACTGCATACATTCGCAATCATACTGCACACACATACTTGCACACTACACGCAAGGTACATAGGTTTTGAATAATAAAAATAACCGTTCGGGTAGCTAGGGGCAAATTCCGCGGAATTTATGTAACGGGTAGCAGCTTAAGACGAGGTTCGTGCCATTTTGGTCTCCTTGTGCTGGTTACGATTCCTAGGCTGAGCGCCTTAAGGAAAGTTTGGTGAAGCAGTTAAGACCCTCCCGGTCAACAACGTTAGTCAGATTAAAAAAAAAGTTGGAACACGTTCTAAAATTATATCGTGAAATGAACTGCTCCCATAAATAAATAGATTTAAAATACCACATGTTGTTGTTGTGTGTGGAATTTAGTTGTCATTGGAACTACCTATTTACTTGCTAATATGTGTGTTAAAATTAAAAAAAAAATTTAAATATTCAAATGTATTGATTGAATTGATAATATTACAAAAAAAAATATGTTTATAGATTTAATTAAATATCACGTATTGCGACATCTGTATCGTTAAATGTATTGTGTCGTCTCAGAGGAACAATGCAGAGGTTAGCCCGCTATAACATTAAACCAGAACTATAAGACTGCACAAAGCGGTTCCCTTTGAAAATGAAATTATATTTGATTTTCGCTCAGTTGAACGAATTTTAAAGCATTATGATTAATATTCAGTTTATGTCTGTTTGTTTCATCAAAATATTACTATAGAAAAATAACATATACCAAAACACTCTCTATTTTCTTAGTTTTGTAAATTATTATATATTAGCCTACGTTTCATACATTCTTCATTGCGTAATATAGTTTTTAAATAATTGGTTAATAATGTTTTCATAGATATAGACATAAATATTGTTCACAATTTCTTGAGTTTTAATTTTTTTGCACGGAACTTTCATAATTTTTCTGAAATCATTTTCGTTAATAACAGAAATGCAAACATCTGTCACTGATTTTTTTTTGTTTTTATTTTTTACGCGGAACCCTATTTTTTGTCAAAAAATTAAAGTAGCTCAAGTTACATGGATTAATTTTGGCTTTCTACCAGAGAAAGTCGGTCGGAAAAATCGGTTCAGCCATTCCAGAGATTAGCTGTAACAAGCAAACAGACAGGCGATTATTTGAAAGATTATATTTTTTATCATACGTATCGTATATTCATGTGTATTTAGTAAAAATTGTTATTTTGATATTACAAACAGACACTTCATTTTTATTTATTGGTTCAGTCAGTTCAGTCACTGCTGGTCATAGGTCTCCCCCAAAGATCTCCACGACGACCGGTCTTGCGTCCACCGCATCCAGCGGATTCCCGCGAGCTTCACCAGGTCGTAAGTCCAGTTTGTGAAGGACCTACTCACGCTGTCTTCCGGTGTGCGTTACCCATTCGAGAACCCGTTGACCCCCATCGGGCATCCAATGTGCCTAGCCCACTGCTACATAAGTTTTTTGTGGGTATAGCAGATTTATTGAATTTTATCACATTTTAAATAACATAAAACAATGATTAAGAGCAATTGAGAGAAACAAATGAAAGAACCCTCAACATGACAAAATGATTTCACTCTATCTGTTAATAAATAAAGGACAGCCAAAGACCGATGACGTCACCACATAGATCAGAATAGGTATATAGATATTCAGCCTCATGACGCCAGACTACATCTCCGACGGGCAAGGTCTCTGCGATATACAAGGGCTGATTCTAAAAGACGAGTCCCCACTATGATTTACTTGGATCTACATTGGCTGATCCCGGATCACCTGTTACTATAGCGTATTTTCATAACGTGTATGGTAGTCGCAATCCAGGAACATACGAAAGCCGTATCACCCAAAATTATACTATTTCTTCTAAAATTAATGTAAATTATCAAATAAACCTTTGCCATATCTGCCTTCACTTACTAATCGTCGAATAGTGAGAGATCAAATTTATTTATTTAAACTTCTTAGAAATTTTATTGATTCTCCGTTTCTTGTTAGTGAAATTAATTTTAGGGTTCCTCGACCAAATGCCAGAAACCACTTACTTTTTAAAATCCCTGTTGCGCGAACGAGGTATGTGAAGAACACATATTTATTTCGTTCGTGCGATATATATAATAAGATGGTTACTAAAATTGATATATTTGCATGCCCCATCAGTTCCTTTAAAAAATTGCTGAAAATAGTTTTAAATTTATAGTGTTTGCCATAATATTATAGCTTGTAATGATGGAGGTATTAGTGTTGTTATATTTACTTTCATTAATTATAATTTTAGTGGAAACTTGACTGGTTTATGTATCATTGTTATGTAATTTCATATGTGTATATTATTAACTGTGTGTTTCCTAAATAAATAAATAAAAAAAAATTATTATATACGAAAAATGTTAAAATCTGGGATTCACACTATTGTTGTATTATTATGTTGTTTGCAATTCTTAACCGATTGCTTTCAAAGTTCGTCACAAAACATGACCAAACATAATTGCCATTAAAACAACAGCATAGATCAATCGAATAAAAAAGACTTACACACATCATTGTATTTCGTCTGGGAAAATATAATAAATTTTATGTTAGTAGAATACGCCGTATACATGAAGCGAACGAACACAACATATGTTCCCGTTTCATTATTCCGAACATAATAATAAACAGGAACAGGATAAATCGGAAAATAGTTTACATTCCCTATTATTTCTACTATATTGTTTCGGCAGTTTGCTATTTCTTATATTGAATACACACAATGATCATGTGATAATATAATTATAACTAGTGTAAATTCTATGAGACGGTTACATATCCGAAACGGAGGAGCGACAAACGCTACTTGCATGTACTCTGTATTGTGTTCATGTAACAATGGTTCTGTAATTAATTGATAGCATGTCTCTGAATAGCCCACATAACCGATGTTACATTTCCACAGCTTTTGATCATACTGTTATCTGATTTAAGTTACATCGGCTATTCAAATAATTATCTCAGAATTAATGCTATATGCACAAGAAAACATCTGCTCTTCTCGAAGAACCAAAATGTTGGGACATAAATGTACGTAAATGTTTTAAAATATCTTATCTATTTCAAAATAAATATAACAAAAACTCTAAAAAAAAAAAATCAAATAACAAATATGTTCAAAAATATTATAAATAAACTTGAATATAAATGTAATTATCCATTTAACATTTGTTAATCCTTTAACACTAAATTATGTTTTATAAATGTTATTAATGAAGACAAAAAATGTTTTCTCTCAACAAACAGACAAGATAAAATGTACAAAGCTTTATATTTATCAAAGGCAACAGTTGCATCGCGCTCGAATTTCCGTTGAAATTATGAGAGCTATATTAGCGAAGCGAGCTCGCCGAGACACATTGAAACTTCGCAACCCACTATTTATATGAACTATAAAACCATTGGTTGTTATATGTTCAGGCTTCATTAACTACCCAAATTAGTAATAGTTCTATATAAAGGAGTTCTAATTTACTCCAATGAAAAGTGTTTATTAAATTATTTTCTATTAAAAAAATCTAATTTTCATATTCGTAGAACTCTTTTGTTCCGTTATCCAATTACAGAATTAGCATAAACACAATCAGTTCTGTCAGCAACAAAGGCGTGAACTCGACGCTACATATTCAACATAACACGCGACGTGTTGAACACAAATAGCGCTAACAATTCCCGCGCTTGCAAATAAGACATATGCGGGCCATGAATTGGCCGTTTCACAGAAACGTTTGCAGGATCCTCTTGTCTCCGGCGCGACGCGACGCTCTTGCCAAATTGTTACGCATAACTCTTATATCATTTCATTTATCATTCAGGGAGGCTATGATTTAAAAACAAATATATTTTGATAAACAAATGAGACTGTATTTTCTCATGGCCATTTCATTATTATGAGCTGATGTAAACTTACGGTTTTACGCTAAGTTTAACAAAATATGTACGAGTATGTTTCTACTTACTACTTAATTTCCTTTATTTTGATTGCTTCATTTGTTATGTATTTCTCGGAGCGACAAAAATTAATATTATAAATGGATTTATCTGTTTGGATCGTCTAAATAATTGTATCAAAATTTATAAAAAACATATTAAGGTTTTATTTTATCCATTCTGGACAAAATAAAATAACTTTTTTAGTAGGTAATTGAGATACCTATAATTTTAATTTATACTATAAATATTTTTGTTTATTTTCTTTGTTGGTTTAAATTATTATTATTTTTAGAATACACTGATTTGTGTTCCCTGTGTATGTGATGTTCGTTTATATAAACCAGGGCTAAGTCGAGTACCTATACCGAGCTGTGATACAAATTTGAAACTGTTTGTTTGTCAGACAAATGCTGTGTGCATGTGCATACGCGTGCAAACACATATTTTATAAACGATTCGTTTACTCAGAAACCAAGTTTAGAGGTCTCCTTTACAATAATATTTTTTTATTTCATATAAAATAGCTGTCCCCGCGGCCCCGCTCGCATTTCTATGTGGAGACACTAAATTATTTTTGGTAGTAACAGAAAGCAAAGATATTACTCAACAATTCAAACACTTGATTCTTGCTTTATGACCATGAAACGGACATTTTTCACAATATTATGCGTTTTAATTTCTACGTGGAACCCATTATTATATAATATAGGAAAATAAATAGCCTAAGTTACGCCCCTTAACTTTAAGTCCCGTTAAAATCAGTACTGCGGTTCCGGAGATTAGCCAGAATAAGCAGATGGAAATACGGAGAAAATAAAAAAAAATGTTTTTTGGTATAAGTACCGTATTTATATTCTTTCTTTACACGATATAGGCTCAGTGCTTTGACCACAATCTCACCTGATATTAAGTGGCGATGTGGTCTAGGATGGTAAAAGTACTGAGCGTAGAGTTACTGATTCTCAAGTGATGCTGCCGGAACACACCTATTGGTATTTGGCAATAGGTTTTCAAACTTCATCATTAGAAAATGGCCTACCACCACGCTATGGTTTTCTCACGATGTTTTCCTTCACCGAAAGCGCAGGCTGATTTTAGTGTTGTGGGCTCAAACCCGTGTCCATTGACGCGGAATCTGACCGCATTATCCACTACGCCATTATTGCTTCAATGCGTATTTAGGAAAAAAACTGTTATTTTAATATTACAAACGAACTCTTCTATTTTATTTATTTGTTTAGATTATATTTTTTTGAATATTGGCACGGCAAAATAACTGGCTTCACCTGGTGTTAAATAAAATACTTAGCAAATCTATCGGCACATTATGCCGGCCTACATCTACTGCTAAACCATATAGGTAGTTATGTATATACATTTGCTAATCCTAAAACAACACATGTTATAATGTCACAAGTGTATAAGGGTTGCGATACAATTATACTATCATCCTGTTAAGTACTGGATCTACATTGGTCGATGTTAGAACGGGACACGGGTCGCGACTCAAGAGCATACCGTAGCCCTATCACCCCGCAAAAATTATATTTTAATTACCTACTGATTACTAGCTGTTCCTCACGATTATTGAGTACATCATATCTGGGATGAAATGAAAAATTTTGGGATTGGCTTTTTTTTGTCGCCCTACTTCAGCAACAAACTTACTATTATCCTCTAATTTTTCCATGTTTTGATGCATTTAACAAAATGTTCTAATAAAGAATCATGTAATTCAGTTCAGTGGCAAGTCATCCCAAGTTGCAAGATAACTAACAGACAGGCACACTGCCAGGCAAAGAGAAGTTGTCTTTTATATTATGTAAACGATTAGTATAAGTAATAGTTATGCGAACTATTAAGGAGTTTGTTATCGCGTACTATTCCGAACTAAATAAGATTGTAACTAACATTTCATTAATTTGGTTTCCTTTTTATAAAGTACTCACTCAACGCTCGCTTTCAATCACTTTAACTGTCAAAAAAATATAATGATTGTATTAGATTTCATTATTTTTACATTACGTTACGAAACAAAATATCTACGAGCTCCTACAAGATAAAGCACAATGATATATTGTTTTATCTTCCTTATGTGAAGTGCCGCAGTAAAATCCATTCTCGCACACCTCTGTAACAAATCTACGATATTTTACAGTACATTAAACGTAACGGCAACGCGACGGTAACCGGCAATGACTTGAGAGTGGCGCGAAGTTATACCACGAAAATATATCGTTCGATAAATACTGCCTCTTTATAATGGGAATAGTTGAAAATATACTCAATTTTTAATATTCTTAACGGTAGGGGTAGCTTCCATTGTTTGTCAAAGTATATATATATATATAATATATGACAAGTACATCAGCACCTTTCAGTCGGACGAGACACACAATAGCACAATACGATTCTACATATTATTCACCGACCGGTACACATGTTTACACATGTGCCTGTATATAAAACTCAACATCAATCATACCTAATGGAATATGAATTACAGCAAAGAGTATCATGATCTTAGCAAATCGTACCTTATATGTAAAAGATCTATTTGTCTGAACATGAAAATTCTCGATTTTATTTAGAGAACTTTAAATGTTATCTGCCTTTTTACTTCACAAAATTATTGTTTGTCGGTTGTAAAACTGTCACACGAACTGTAACAATTTATTTTTTAAACACGGCGATGAAAAGTATCAGAGTTATGCGTAACAATTTGGCAAGAGCATCGCGTCTCGCCGGAGACAAGAGGATCCTGCAAACGTTTCTGTGAAATAGGCAATTCATTGCCCGCATATGTTTTATTTGCAAACGCTATTTGTTTTCAACACGTCACGTGTTATGTTGAATATGTAGCGTCGAGTTCACGCCTTTGGTGCGTGAAAACGTATCAAAGAAGAGTGGATAAAGCAGAATGTTAAAACGGATGTGTAGATGACTAGAGATGATTAAATCAGAGGAAGCTTGAAATTAGCACTAATGACAGAGAAGTTAAGAGGTAACAGGTCGGTATGTTACTGGCTGGTCGTACTTACTAAAAGACAAAAATTAAGTAACTAGAAGGTAGTTTGATATAGACGTAGAAAAAGACCTAATGAGGTATGTATGATTTGTGTGAAGTATGAGAGGTGTGTATTAAAAGAACAAACATTGAAATAGCAATAAAATGTTGATAAAAATCCATTGAAGAAGAAAACATATTGTTCCGGGCTTACTCACTGACAAAGGAAATAAAATGATGATACAGTACTAATGGAAGTGACACTAAACATGCATTAAGCGTATAACACTATACACACATATAACACGCAGGTACATACGTCCTGTGAAGAACCTTTTTTATTATTATTAAATAAAAAATGTAGGACACGGAAAATTCTGCGGAATTTTTTTTTTTACGCTCAGATAACGGCCAAGCCGAAGTTCATACGAATTTGGTAACCCTTGTGCTAGTCACCTTTTTGCGGCTGAGTGCCTTCAGCGCTCGCCCACATAGCCACGGTGAAACTGTAAAACCCCTTTCGATCAACAGCATTAGCTAATTAGAAAAAAAACCTAACTAGGACGCTTCCTAGCGTTATCGAACTCCTTATCAAATTTTAAGAAAATAAACACACAGATTAGGAATATTCTGAGCTGAAAGTACAAACTTTTTTTTACACGGCTCACTACTATGACCACAATCTCACCTGATGTTAAGCGTCGTTGTGGTCAAGGATGGTAAGCACACTAAGCCTAGAGGTATTGGTTTGATACCGCCGAAACACACCTATTGGTATCTGGTGACAGATTTCAAACTTGAGGGTGGTGGCTACCCAGGCAGGTATGATAAGAAAAGTCCTACCACCGTGCTATCGTTTCATCACGATGTTATCCGTCACTGAAAGCTCAAGCTAATTTTAGAGCTGTATAGTTGAGCTCAAACCCGTGTTCGTTGGCGCGGAATCCAGCCGCACTACCAATTGCACCATCATCCTTCGCTGTCCTCTAAAAGTTTGATAAAATCGTTTTTTACGTCAAAAATTATAAGCGAAAGTTTTCTTACAGTTATGTACACACGTAAGAGCAAAGCTAACGCGAGAGTTCATCTCATTCGATAATAATGATTAATGACTGACCGGTAATGAATGAATGAATGACCGGTGAGTGAGCGCTTTGCCGTGGATGACTCGAGTGCCTCCCGGGGGATATCGACTTAGGGTGAAAATCGAGCTATAACTTTATTCTGTTTAACCATAGAAGATGTCATTAAGAATGATAAATTATTATAAGCTTCATTTTCTATTTTTATTATTTCTTTATTTTGGACAGTCGATGTTATACAGTGGAATAATGGCGTTTCATTATTAAGAAATCTGATCTCGTATTATATTTAGATACGATGCCAAAAAAAGACTTTGAACAGTCAATCTACCGAGACAATATAAAATGTAAGTCTCAGTATTATATTTATGACTTTAATACCTTAGTCTTTAATCGATTCCGTAAACATAAACTTTTATTGTTGTACAAATAATTCATTAGTGATAAGTATTAAGTAAACTCATAATAATCGACTTTATTTTAGAACTTTCTTCATTGTTATTATTTATAGAATCATAATTAGTTGTTTACTTTACTAATTTAAGAAGTCATTAAGAAATATTGTTTACAACCACACTAATTATTCTAGACATCTCCAAACTACAACATTCAATGATTGTAAATTTTAAACGTAATTAATTCTAACTTAGTTTTTTAAAACATGTTTTAAATATTCGCTGCTTCATCATTTGATTAATTCAATGTCTTATGGAGTACTTTTTCTGTCTTATGGTTTTTCACCATGCGTATAGAATGTTCCTTTTACCCCCGTTTAGTTTGGTACGTCTTATTACAATATTTAACCAGAAATTGAAGCAGAAATTTCATTAGTCGAAATAACATAAGCACTGCCCAGTTTATTAAATAAATTGATTATAACGCAGAATAAATGAAGTGCCTATGATCACTTAACGCACAACTCAAAGGAATAACAAAACATTGTGACGCTGTAACAAAGGCTCCCGGTAATCCCGGAGATACATCACCGACGAACGGACAAATCACCGCTTCTAGTGATTGATGTGTCATCATTACGTGTGATCAATTATCCGATACACGCTCTACTAACAAATCATTCACTTAATTCATTTTGCTTCATCTTCCACGCATATATTTCTAGTTTTAGAAGCGTTGGATTTTCCGTTAGATTTTATGTAACATTTGTTACTCGCGATCGTACTTAATATGTTTAACTATACTATAGAAAATCATCATTCTCATGTCTTATTTCCACTTGGGCTCGGCGCAGTATGGTCTCTTCTTCCTTACGGCTATAAAAAAATAAAAATACAATTTGTACAGCATACACGTCAAATCAAAATACTAAAGATGTTACATCTTATCATAATAGTGTAACTAGTTATGGCCGCGGCTCCATTCGCATGTATATATTATTCACTGCAAAAACATTTGAAAATATTACATCTAATGCACAATGTTCGATGCGATGATGGCGCAGTTGTTTGTACGTTCGAATTCTGCGTTGGTGGACGCAGATTCACACTTTATAATAAGCTACAGCTTTAGTTTTCTCTAACAACGTCCGTCTGGATAACTAATATCATAAAGTTTGAAAACGTCTCCCCAAACATTAATAGGCATGCTCCGGCAGCATCACTTGAGAACCAGTACCACTAGGCTCAGTCTGTTTACCATCCAAGATCACATCGTCACATAACATCAGGTGAGTTTGTGGTGGAAGCGCTGAGTCGGCACAGTATAAAAATAGGTGCGTATACTTATGTACGCGCGTGAGAAGTTATACTTCTTTGGCATCATTAAAAATAGTTTTTAATTGCATGCAAATACTTACAATAAAATAATAGAAGGATTGGAAAAGGATAATAAACAAAGTTCATTTTAAATTTGAAAAATTAAATAAAATAATTTAATAATATTTAGTGTTAATTATATTAAATAAAAGTATTTTAATTTATATCAATAAATAATACATACGGATAGTTAACCTCAATTATATTGGAGCACTTGAAAAAGTATATAAGCACAATTTTTTTCACTAATATTCACAAATAGTAAGTGACATCAATCAAAATATTCAATTTAAATCACTACTGAATATAATTTATTAGCACATTTATAATGTAGCACTTGTATGAAACTAAAACACGTGTTGTGAATGTATAAACTAGAAACATGTTGATAAATATTATAAATATGAAAACAGTGATCAGAGGTGACGAGCGTACCAACATGCGCGACTAATATCGAGGTTCAATTTTTATTTTGTTGGTACCTTTTTTTTCGAGACTTAATGAGCGGTTAAGCAGACAACTTCATACTGTTAATTTTGTGTGTCACAGATGCGCGCGCATCTTAAAATTTCACTCTCATCATTTTTTCATAACGCGCCTAAAGAAGTATAACTTCAAAAAGATACGATAAGTTAACAGAAACTAGTTAACTATGCAAAGAACACACTTTAATAATTATTCAATACCTACATAAGTGTAACATGCAGCCGACTCGGTGGATTAACTTTAAGTTAGTGTTGTAATTATTAATTTAGTAATTAAGTTAGTTCGCGTTAGTGAACTTCGCTGGCAAAGTTTTGGCTTCACGCCAGAACTATTTATTACGATCATAAATACTTCATAGGTTAATATATTCAAGAGATCCAAATAGTCAAATGTTAGCGTCATGTGGGATCAATTGAAGCATTCGACATTTCTGTCAATACAGTCACGTAGTGTCCATCACCTTTATGGTCCAACATTCAGATCTATACAAAACAAGGCCGGATCATCATCTTACTCGTATATATACCCTTTAGTTTAAGTGGGATTGCGAATCACAGGTGGTAGCTGATACTTGCCGCTATTTCATCCAGGCTGCGTTTATTCTATGCTGTACAGCTAGAGTGACCACTTTTCTTTCTGCAAATCTACTAAAAGGATTACCAAAAACTACTAAAATCTACTAACGTATTTCATCATATAACATAAAAGTCTCAGTGAGTAAAATGGTTCTTTTATTATAAAATTACAATATTTTAATTCTAAATTAACATACATCGTCAATCGTCACCATCTCTATAGATTTTTTGAACTGAAAATTTCTTTAGCGATGTTAAGCGATTCTCGTTAGGGGGAAAAATAACAGATTTACATTTCCAATGCTATGATGTCAGCCGTTATCATGCTACAGTATATCAAGTATAAGATGGCGTTTAAGTGATTTTACTTACTTTTTTATATCTGTCGGCAGTCCTCATGGCTCCCTATTTATTTTTTACATTATAAAGTGAAAAAACGCCCGATGAGAGCAATATGTCAAAGTTGCATCACAGTTTTGAATATTAAGGGACGGATAGAAGTGCATAGTGAGAGAGAAAGACGCAACAATAATAAAAATGTCATACGTTTTTTTTTTCTACTCCCTGCCAATTTTCCCCCTGGCATAACCAGGGACCTTGTTATTACCTCTCATTTTTGTGCTCTTTTTTTGTTTTTTGTGGCTTGTTCTTTTGCCTGTATTTTCTTTTTTGTGTCATTTTATTTCATAACTCTAAGACAATTCATTCGACTTATCTAATTTAATAATAAACAGTATACAGTTCCTTATGATATGGTGTTCATGTCAATAATTAAAAACGTAAAACAATTAAATTAATTTAAAATATACAATCACAACAATAAAACAATTTAAATAATTAAATTAAATTAAACTAAATTAAATTGAATTAAATTATAATTAAACAATTGAATCAGGACAATAATAAGGCAATAATAAATAATAAGTCCTTGCCTCATTTCCATTTGTATTCCATTCTCTTTCACATTTGTCACCTCCAACCAAAAATATCATGTGCAAAAGTCGTCATACGTTTTGACTCTAGGATTATTAGTTCTTTGTGCTATATTCGTTCTTGAGGAAGCATACGCATGGCTGTGACGTTTAAGTTAGCGCGGGGTAAATTCCCCGGAATTTTTAACCCCGAAAGCAGCTCAAGCCGAGTCTCGTACCATGTTGGTGCCCTTGTAGCTACCATTTTACACTAAGTGCCTCAAGCGCTCGCCGCAAATTCCGGTGAAGCTGCCAAAGCCCTTTACGAGTAAGTCAACAGAGTTTCATCAATTACAAAAAAAACATGCGCATGACTGTATTTTAGAGAGTATACTTATCTATTATCTCTTTCTCAGTATATGATGTTTATCTCTTACTAATAATTTTTCTTACAGATTTAAACTAAATATTGTCAAAGAAATTTCACTTATGACACGCGTATTATGTAAATACGATCAACTTTTCCATTTTCATCACTCGCAAAATACATATATGTATCTATCAGATGGATACTTTGTACTATTTCCTATTTATTACAATTCTCCTGCAGGCAAAATGGTTATCATATTTTGCATTGGATATGGGAAGAATTGTTTGGCGAATTTGCTCAAGTCCTCATTCTTGGGTTTATTGTCAATATGACATAATTTACCGACAAATATCACGCGGTAGTTTTTAAGTACTACGCAGGAGACAAATAAATACACTAGGTTATTGTAATTATTAAGTTAAGTCATTATTATATAATAAAGGTTTGAAATTTTGTTTCAAAATTTGTGTTTTTAGATTTATGCCTCTTTACTTTCAATTTTGTTCTATCTAATGAGAAATAAAGACGAATTTACGTAGAGTATAAACACGCATTTTTGAACAGGAAAAACAGAACAGAAGCTGAACGTGTGAACTTTTATCAATAAAATACCAAACAAGGACGAACACGAATAAACAAACATTTGATAAAAGCAAGTTGGAATGAAATTTCATACTTCAGTTTGAAAAAAAAATACAGCAAATAAATTCGTTAGTGTATTGGAAACGATTTCATGGGACTTGGTCACGTGTGGATCTGATGTAACACTAATCGTTTGAAACCTATATATCAACCATCAATATTCAAATTCAGTTTTCTTACATACCACGTTACATTATATTTCAGTAAGAAACATATTAGTTTGGGGAAAAAGTTTCCTCGCATTTTATATGAAAAGTTAAGACATTTTTTTCCAAAGTTTATTTACATTTTACTACAGTATATATGCGCCATTTTGTTATATGACTTTCTGCTATCTTGTAGGTGGTGCCGTAAACATTTTGAGATTTATGATGAAAAAAACGGGAAGAGTAGTTTTGGCAGTCCTCTCTTGATGTTAATCTGATACTGACTAAAGAATTTTGATAATGCCGAAACAGATGAAAATTCTGAAGGTGCAAGGTCAGAGCTTTATGATTTACGCAATAACACCTCCCAACCAAACTCTCTTAATTTTTGCTGAGTGGCTAAATATGTGTTTTGCTCTAGCGTTATCGTGATGAAAGACCACACCTTTTCTGTTTCGGACGCCTCCTCTTAACTTCTTGCTTAATCGCTTTAGTTATCATTAGAGATCCGAATCAACGGTTCTGCTCGGCGGTAGAAGCTCATAACTAACAATGCTTTTCCAATCCCACCATATACACAACATCGCTTTATTCCGAGTTAATCCAGGCTTGGCCACAGTCTGTAAAGTCTGACCGACCTTTCACCAAAACCTTTTTCGCAAGTGATCCATTTTTCATCACAGTTATCAATCGCTCTTCCGAAATGGTTCAAGTTCATTACGTCTCAATAAAGAATCGCAAATGAGTCCACGGTTCATTAGGTTGCTTTCATTGAGCTCGTATGGCACCCAAATATCGTGCTTTTCCGGTACCGAGCTTTTGTCAAATAAGTTAAAACTGTTTTGTGGTCAATTTTTAGCTGTTCAGCTATGTTGTAACTACTGATATGCCGATTGTGCTCCACTTTTTAAAAATGGCGTCCATTTTTATCCGTAATGGGTTCCCCTATAGAGCGAGGTGCATCTTTGACAACAAAATTCGGATGGAAAGAGCTTTAACCAACTTTGTGCTACTCTAACTGGCACTGCAGTAGGCATGCGGCTTGCTTTGCATTTTTCCTTTTCTGTACTAATAAATAAAACTGAAGTGTCTGCTTGTAATGTCAAAATATTTTCTTACTAAATAGATATGGATGTGTTTCCATTGAAAAATTTATGAACGCGGGCGCACCCGCGGGCACACAGCTACCTTGTAATAAAATTTGAAAATGTATCGAATTTCTTTATTAGTTTCATTTTGACAGAAAAAAACAAACGATAAGTAGCTGGAAATAATATTTTTACTAATTTGTTTCTTTTTTTTTAATGTGACATTATTACTGTCATCAATGCCTACAGCGTGCTTGTTATTTCTCTCTCTCTCTCTCTCTCTCTCTCTAAGAACTTATATATGTATATTAATATTCAAAATTGTAACGCTTATATTATTATTATCGCGTGATGCGACTTTGAAACCTTGAAGAACTGTCACTTCCTATCTCTACTACTTAGATTTTTTCGACAAAATATAACTCACTATAATTTATGCAAGAAATATTTTGTTTACCTTTGTACTTTACATGATTAAAAATTACAAATAAAATGTATTGAATTGATTCTTAGAGTGGATACTTATCAACGTCAATCACAATATATAATAGTACCCGTTAACGCTTCCCAAATGAACTTTACCCTAAAATTCATTCAAATTAATATCCCTTCAAGAGATCCTTTATTGCATTATGTTCTAAACATATACGCGCTCGCCTCAACCCCCCCCCCCCTCAGCCCCACCTCCTTCGCATCCTGATAATACGTCTCAAACAATTTGGGAAGCTTTTAAAGCCCCACATGAGTTGAACAGAAATTACGTTGCGGCCAGCGCAAACTGGCGCACGCCTCGCATTGTGTTACGTGTTCACCAGCTCGTAACTCTTATTAGGAATACCGTAACGTAAATTATTAAATATAAATATATATATATCCCCACATGCACTCGCTATTAAAAGCTTGCAGAGAAAATATTTAAAGAAAGAGAATTTTTCCGCTGTTTCCACTTACACTATTACGCGCTAACTATACAAGATTGAACTCGATGAAGAATACGTAGAAGAAATGTATACGAATTTGCAGTAACAAAACAACTAGTTTCAAATCAAATAGCACACGCGGTTCCTTTAATGTTCTCGTGAAATAAGTCAGAATTTGGAAATACGATCCAATTCCTATGTTTATTTAATCTGAATTTAGTTTCTGAGTGTTTATGTAGTAGCAATATCTCATATATAAAAGGAAATCCGCACGACAAAAGGTGTATGCTGTTGTTCTTGATTTTCGATTTCGGTTTCCCTCATATAGCCTTAAACGATGTATCAAGTCTGTTCAGAATTTCAGTACCTCGGTTCATTGGTCTAAATCGACGGCAACATTAAGCGGGACGTAAGGGACAGGATAAATGCAGGGTGGATGAAATGGTGTCAGGCCTCGGTCAGGATTATATGTGACCCGCAAATACTGCTAATGCATATAAAAAAACTATAAGACCATGACAATACATTAACAGAGTAAAGAAATAAAACATCTCCTATTCTATTTATTAGAAAATTTAACAGAGAAACAAAATTATTCGAAATAAATTTATTATTTCTGGAAATAAAATAAACACACACTGTATATGGATATACAGTGTGTATATACCGATATTATAAAAGGATAATGAAATCCGCTCTAAGTCTATATCATATCTGGGCTGAAGAATCTTAAAGAATACGCTCACAAAAGAATATATTTATCCTTCTTTACGTTACGTTATGAGTGACGCGTGACTTACGATATTGTAATGCGAGGCCCGCGCATAGAAGCCGTCGCACACCCGGCTATTCTCAACGTGTATCATCACGACTATCACACCGAGGGTCGGAATAAATTGCTGAGTAATCACATTCCTCTACAATAGTTATACATTTTTCGTTATTTTTGTATTTTACAACGAAATATTTATGTAATAAAGACGACGCATCTCTCAGAGGTTTGGCGGGGCGTGTACATACACGTGATATGTGACTACACCCGCACCCATTGTGATGTTTTTTTCGGATCTCTTTATCCTTTTTATGCCTCACGTGATTAATAAACTATTTCTCACGTGGCGTAGGTACGCATACATACATTAAATAAAATTGGTACATACAACACATTAGACCAAATAACAAAGAATTATGTAAATCAGTTCAGTGGCTAATAACTCTATAGTTGACCTATTTTTGTGCATTAGCAATTTCCATATATTTATGTATATGGTAGCGCAAAGGTCCTTCCACCTGCTGCGCTCCTGACACACATAATTCGCTTAATTTATTTTAATGAGCGCTTTCATACACGTTCTTCGGATGCGGGCACTTTTGACCACGGTCTTTCTTTAGAACATCTGCTATCTGGTCGACATTTGTTTGCCTAGGTAGGACTTAAGTGTAGGAACTAGCACACCTAGGTGCACAGCTAAACGTGCCTTTTCAGACACATTCTAGCTACTCATGAAGTTACTCAGTGTCCACTCGAATCCCTAGCACTTACTTTCACTCAATATCACAGTTCCATTTCTCGCAACTCTTAACCCCATGTATGCAACCATAATATACGATTGGCATATATAAAAGCATATTGAGAACTTCTGTAAACATTTAATAATATAATGTTTATCACTCTTATTATTACATTTACTTTGTTAATTTATCTACTCAGTGTAAAAGAGTTACGTATATTTAATGACTGATGTTTATTTGTAATTAGTATTTGATTAGCCTTTTTAAAAATATGTTTATTTATTTACTAATAAATCAATAATTACGTACTTTGTCGATGTGGAGTTTACTATTGCTGATCCAGTGAATATTAGCCAAGGTGATACTTACCTGAAATTGAAAACAATTAAGGAATCAATTTTGAGGTGTAAGTTTTATAAAGGGTAATTCTGAAATATCTAAGCTAGACTCATTGATACGATTTGCGATCGTGCTTTTTAGAACCCTCGGTAGGATAGTCTGTCTTAAGGGTTATCGCTACTGATGAAGGGTAATAAGTAGAATCCGTTTGGAATTATACTACGTACTAACTGCAGGAATTCAAAAACCAACTCTTTCTACAAGTAATATAATCATAGAAAAGTGATAATTGCTAAATGAGGATTCGAAACGGAAACAAGCATTCAATAAATTTGTCTATATGGAGAAAAGTGAACTTCAAATTATCCTAAAACTGTATTTGAAAATTGTTCCTAGAATTTATAAGCAAAAAGTATTGTGTCCGCACAGTTGAGCGGTGAGTGTGGCCACAACGCTGGCGACGCGGCGATACTCGACCTCTTTATAAATCGCCAATACAAGTACGGTAACGAGCCCCACTTCATTTCCCTTCAAAAGAAATCCGCCTTGTTTCATTGTTTGCGGCATTCATTCTCTCTTGTGGAGTTACAAAATTAGCGATAATTGATCATAACTTCTAACAAGTATTTCAAACGTATTTTTGATAACGATGTTTTTATCTGACATCTAATACGATGTCAGGAACAATCATAGATTAAAAAGGGTAGTGACTCCCAGCGCGAAACCTTCGTACTTACCGTTAGGACCTCTGCAGATAATCAAACAATGTTAAAGCAATAGAGCAAAACCGCGCAAGTACAAAATAACAATTATAATTATTACATCAATATCTATAGTGAATTGCATCCGCCATATTAATCTGTGTGAAGTACCTCTTAACTACGTCTTAGCGCTCTAATTAATTAGAAGCGCAAATTATGTCTATAAGTCTCCAACTATTCATAGCATTTCTGTAATATCAAATCAAACGGTGGCTTTGATTGCTACATCAAAAAGATTTCAAAGAATTTGAAAGAAAGTTTTAGACTGAAAATTACATTATAAATCATTAAACACATCTGAGCAAACTTCTAGAGCTCTATGTTTTTGTAAATCACAAAGAGATGCCATTCGTGACACGTTTAAAAAGAATACGTTAAGGACTTCGCAAAATACTTAAATTATTTATACTGGAAATACCGTAAGGTGGCATCGATTTCAAAATTATTAATGGTATTAAAATAAGGGATATCGAAAAAAAAGCAGAAGTAGATTAATGTGTCGAGTACCCATAAAAATAAGACAATAGGAAAACTGGCGTAAACACCAGGTAAGTAAGTAAGTGCTCAAGGGGTTAATAGAGTATTTATTTATTTTATTTATAGTATATTCCTTTGATGTCGGTTTTTTTTTTTTAATTAAAGCAGTTTTGTATACATGTATGTGTGTACGTATGTGTGTGTGTATGTGTGGACGAGTTTTGAGGTTTAACAGTAAGAGTTGCGTAGGATTAATTTTTAAAGCGATAATGGCGCAGTTAGTAGTGCGGTTGGATTTTGCGTCAATGGATCACATAATGGAAACACACCTATCCAACTCTAAATTCAGCCCTAGCTTTCGGTGAAGGAAAATATCGCGAGGAAACCAAACAGTGGTAGTAGGGCATTTTCTAATAATGCCGCCTAGGTAGCTATCACCCTCAAGTTTGAAAATCTGTCGCCAAATACCAATAGATGTGTTCTGACAGCATCACTTGAGAACCAGTACCTCTGGAATTAGTGTGTTTACCATCCTGGACCTCATTGTCACTTAAAATCAGATGAGATTGTTGTCACAGCACTGAACCTGTACCAGTATGCAAATATCATTTAAACTCATGTTTTTGTTATAATTTTAATTTACATTAATTTTATGCATATGAAACTTATAATTCACTATTTGAAATTTAATTTGGAATAAACTATTATTTTATTAATATGTTATGTTACGTTTATTATTTTAGATCCTTACTTAATATTCTTGCATTGAAAAAGTAATAAAAAAATAACATTAAATATAGAAATGAGAGAGACCGTTCAATGAATGAGGACGCGCTTTTTGGTGTGACATACAGTAATATAATCAACAAAATTCTACATTTTAAACACTTTTTGAATACAAAAATAACGCATGTTCTTGAGGGAGGTCCCTCTTCACACAATGTTTTAAATAAATCTAGATTAAATTATTTTGTGCGACACTTTTAGTTAAGAAATATTGTAGTAGTAAGCCTAATAAAGAAAAAAAAATACAAAAGCAAACAGAATTTGTATTTGTTTTTCTTTTCCTTAAATTCAAAATTAACTGTTACATTTAACCGCAAAGTGTAGTGGTCACCGCGCCACACCTCGCCGGCTGCGTGGCCACACACTAAATCTTTATTCCCAGCGCAGCTCGTTAGCGCGATCTTTTCCATGCAACAATTACAGAAGGCAGGTATTCGCGGTTCATTCGTTCTTTAGTATTCCTTCTTTTTTATTTCGTTTCTTCGCGTTTGTATTTATGCGCTCAACCGCTTTCGTTTATTTCTACAATGGAATTCATTTAACCGAGCCATTATAAATTCTTTTTTCATTGATCTTTCCCTTTACTTTGGCAATTTAGAATATTTTTTCGACGTCGAATTTTAACTCTTTTCAATGATTTTATCTTTATTGGGAAAAGATTTAGGCGACGTTTCCCCTCGTTGATTAAATACTTGACCTACCTGTTACGTGACTCGCTTATAATCGTGATTCAAAAAAAAAAAAAAAAATACACGAGATTTTCGTCAGTGAATTTACAATCAACTTCTAAAATGTTTTTTCTTCTTTTTTTTATTTGATTGTCTTTTATATATTCTTGTGAACTAGTTATATATTATCAACTTAATTCTTGTTGAGAAAAACCCGTAAGAGTGACAAATTAGAGCGAGTCGTAATCTAGGATTACTAAACGCATGTCCGGAGCTATCTAGAGGCTTGGTAGACGTATTCCGGCATAGTGATGGCGGCTGTCAATAGATTTACATCTGTCGAGTGACGTCATCGTGCTCAAATAATACTTTACAAGCTGTGCCCGCGGCTCCGTTCGCGTGATTTGTAACATTATGGCTAGTGTTCTTTTTTTTAATAACTTTGAACATACATGTTCTTCCTATCGAAATATGAATTCCAAGACCTCTTTATATATTAAAAAAAAATAGGTACCTACACGTGATATGTGACTACACCCGCACCCATTGTGATGTTTTTTTTTTTTCCGATTAAGCCTCACGTGATTAATGAACTATTTCTCGCGTGGCATAGGTACGCATACATACATTAAATAAAATTGGTACATACAACACATTAGACCAAATAACAAAGAATTATGTAAATCGGTTCAGTGGTTATTGAGTTATAAGCTACAGATAAACAGAGAGACGTTGTCTTTATATAATGTAACATAGGCAGTAAAGTAAATTAAACATTACTTTGGGTAATTTTACTAATAATGATGATTTTTATGAAATTTTACATTATTATATATAAATACAACGTCATACAAAAATAGAACAGTCAAAGAGATTTCATTACAAACTGGCTGTATGCCTGCGGCTGTGTCCGCGTTTCATATATTATTCACTGTGTTTTAATTTTTTTTACCCTAATTATTTTCACAAAAAAATTTACAACTAAGATTAAGTAATTTTATTTTTTAAATTAAAGCATTTACCCGTTAAAAACGGTGTATTGAATCGGATTTTATTCTTTTTTTTCCCTAATTATTTTCGAAAATTAAAAATACTCTAAGTTACCCGGAGTAACTTCCGTTATCTACCAATAAAAGTCTCGTCCAAATCGGTCCAGCCGCTCTGGAAATTATCCATTACAAACAGACAGACAGATAAAAATTGTATTTTTAGGTATCGTATGTAGATTCATGTCTATTTAGGAGAAAAAAAAAATATTTTGACATTACAAACAGACGCTTCAATTTTATTTATTACTATAGACTCTATAGAGTATAAATATAGATTTATAAATAAAATATGCGAATAGACATTTTCCCCAACCTAATATATATATAATTACTTGTCATGACTGACTGATTCATCAATACAGAGGCTTAACCGAAAGAACTATAAATTTGAAAATTTGGCAATAGTTGCCTTTTATTTACTTTTCAAAGTAAGAGGCACGAAATTTAACATTCTTGGTTGACATAGACACATCAACCACTGATAGATTGCGTCCAGAGAGAGAACATAGTTAGTTTTATACAAACGAAACCGAAGACCACAATGGATATTGTAATAAATTTTATTTTAACAAGTTAAGGTTTAAAAAATGCCCACTGAATTGTTAAAAGATTAAAAAGAGTATATACGAGTATCCTCCCCGTGACCTTTGCGTAGTTCTGCGCAGTTAAATAACAAGATAGAATCTAGTCTAGGCAATAACTCAGCTTAGTGTCTCCAGTGCGTCGCCATACTAAACACTCGTAACAGTAACTGTATCCAACAATATATTACATTTTACACATGTGCTCTAGTGGAATTTGACTTTCACATGTGGTTTAAGATCAAATGCTAAAGAAAACAATAATGTTTATTAGATTTTTTCATCAAAAGCATACTTTATATTAATACGAAGATGGAAACAAAATTGATAAAAATCTTCATCTGAATCTTTATCTTTTTACATAAACAAGAATACAGTTGAAATATACTTTAAAAGTGGGTTGAATTTGAAAAATTAGTTATGTAGAATTTTAATTCAAAGGAATTTAATACGTTATAATATCCATCCATCCATTCAACTGAAAGACGTCCACTGCTGGACATATGTACGTCTCCCCCAAAGATCTCCACGACGAACGGCCTACCTTGAGAAGGGCCTACCCACGCTACGTCTTCCGGTGCGTAGTAGCTATTCGAGAACCCGTTGCCCCCATCGGGCATCGGTTTTGCGAGCAATCTGCACAGCCCACTGCCACTTAAGTTTAGCAATTCTTTGGGCAATGTCGATTACTTTGGTTCTTCTACGGATCTCCTCATTCCTGATTAGATAACGCAGTGAAACTCCAAGCATAGCCTTCTCCATTGCTCTCTGAGCAAATTTGAGCCTTTTTATTAGGTCCATTGTGAGCGACCATGTCTCAATTCCGTATATCATAACTGGCAACACACACTGCTCGAAGACTTTCGTTATAATATATAATTTATAAAATCATATTTGCTATAAATTATCTGCGCGGAATATTTAACCAATGATGAGACTACTTGGGAATATGACCAGTTTTACTGGAAAATAAATTTGAATATCGCGTTGGAAATCAAACTCGTTTGAAATGGCACGTTACAATAAATTATAATCAAATTACGTTAATCGCATAATTTTAAATTAACTGTCTATTATTTATATTGAATATTTTTTACAGTTTCTGTAATTGACGATGAAGCAATTTTTGCATGTATTTCAGCTAAGAAATATGGTTACTGGACTTTCCAAATAATATATCTTTCTATCCTCAAGTAAAATATCTATACATATTTCTGATCGCCTTAGATTATGCAGTGAATAATCGTAAAGAATTAATTAAAATAAGTAACAGTGCCATAAATGTAAATGAAAAAAAAAACAGTTTTTTATTTGAAAATCACACATTTACTATTTAGGATTAATTTTAAAAGACAAAAACACTGAATAAATTGTATAATTAACACGAGTGACGCCACAGACGTATCTTGTTATGATGATTAAAGTCAAAAAATCAACCCACAGTCACAACGATCGAGCGTCACGCAACCGCGAGTTCGCTTCCAGAGTCTCTACATAATTTATCCATTTTGTTTTCGCAATTTTTTCCCGTTTTATATACATATTACTGAGTTTCTCCCGTTCGACTAAATAACATGTAAATTTGAAGTTTACCCGAGGACGGTGACAGCGGTGACGGTGTCGACGGTCACCCTCAGTAAATAAGTTTGTGCTGAGTAAGGGCTCGTAATGAAACCGACGGTGCACGAGTAATGAAAAAAATATGTAAAATTCATACCTCAAATTAAACGTAATATACCTAGTTGAAAAGGGACAGCCGTGACGTTTTGCAGGCGTATGAAGAGTTCGGGAGATGTGAATATACATTGAGCTCTCCATTGGCTTAACAGACTTATGGTCTAATCAGGTTTATGAGTATTATTGTAGAGAAGAATTTATAGTGTTTTGTCAAAACAAATCAAGATCAAAAATATCCCGCGTCCAAAAGGTTGTTAACATCTTAAGCCTTTGGTACAAGAAGTGGCGCATAGCGATTATGTTCTCCGTAGAGAAATCTGACCTTCCTCGTCCAGTCAGTTACCTAGGAGTAGAGATCCCATGGGCGACCGAGGTCAAGTACCTTGGTGTCACACTAGACGCCCACATGACTTTCAAACCTCACGTTTTGAAAGTCAGAAACCGTGCCAACATGGTTATGGGACGTCTTTTCCCTCTGTATAACGCTCGTAGTAAGATGGCCGTCCGCCATAAACTTACATTATATAAAACGGTAGTTAGGCTCATTCTCACCTATTGCTCCCCTGCCTTCGCTCACACAGATCTGGCCTCCTTCCAAGTGGTTCAGAACCGCTTCACCAGGAGAGCCGTAGGTGCCCGGTGGTACGAGAGGAATGTGGACGTCCACAGAGACCTCAACCTACCATCCATTCATTCCGTCATCAAGTCTCAGTGTCGCGCATTTTTCGACCGCGCAGAGACACACCCGAATCCGCTCATAGCGAAAGCCGTCGCGTACTCCTCCGACCCGCTAGCTCCGAAATCGTTTCGGAGACCGCGTAACGTTCTCACCGATCCCGATGATCTTATCACGTGCGAAAATAGGATCTTTCCTTTCCAACCGATTCAGTATGCGTGCCAGCGCCCACGCCCGCGTAACCGCCGTTCCCGCCGCCGGGGACAGGCGGCTAATTTTGCTCCCGCACACTCTCCGGTTCCCCCTCAGGCGGCGACCCAAGACGTGTCTCGTTCCCCAACTGGGGAGGCTCTTGACCTCGCCGCCAGTGCGATACAGTAACACTGCCCATGCATTGAGCATTACACGCACAACACTGCATACACACTCCTGCACATAACACGCAGGTACATAGGTCCTGTAAGGAACCTTTTTTTTTTTATTATTAAATAAAAAAATGTAGGGAATAGCTAGGTTCAAACTCGCGAGAGAGTTTTACACTCAGGTGACGGCCAAGCCGAGGTTCGTACCATTTTGGTAGCCCTTGTGCTAGTCACCTTTTGCGGCTGAGTGCCTTCAGCACTCGCCCCTAAAGTCACGGTGAAGCTGTAAAAGCTCTTCCGGTCAACAGCGTTAGCTAGGTTCGAAAAAAAAACAAATCAAGATCAAATGTGGGATCGACTAATTTTGCATCAAGTACATGCTTCCTGTATACCACATTTCATCATCATATTACAGCATTAATTTTATTATTTTATTTAATATTAAATTTATTTATATTATTATTTTTAAAATAAAACTAATACTGGTAAATTTTATAGGCTATCACCCGCTAATTGACGTATACGTCTGCAACACCATTGTATCAAAATCGGTCAAGACTAATAATTATTTTTATTATGAGATTCGAGAAAATTCTTAGATACAAAATGTGTTTAAAGTTGACGGTCCTGATCGAGAGAGGTCGTCTCATCTTTTTACCACAAACTGAATGTTTGTATGGAACCTGAATCGAGCAACTATAAGGTGACGTCATGTTATAGCATCGTACGCTCGGTTTCTGTAGGTAAAATTGTAATGTTTAAAAAATCAGTATATCTGATCATATTTTAACTTCGTTTTCAGTGCTCATCCTTATTTGTGGTATATTTTTTCACGATAAAACAAAAGTAAATCAGTAAGCATAGTTATTAACTGCGATAGAACTTTCCGCGCTATTGCGAAATCATTTTAAAGAGGCTTCAGAAACCTTCGACAAAGTCATTCCTAAAATATTAACAATACAAAATACGCGATGTTGGTTAAATTATTTTGTTTCGTTCAATCCGAAATGTTGTGCTACGTATATCATGGATAATGGTTATATGATTTAATTTTTTTTGTTCAAATCTACTTTAAAATAACGATATGAAATAATATACATATGTTTAAATATGGCTACTAACTAAAAATAAATGATTTTTTTATATCTACCATCAAATTTTACTTGATTTCTACCAGAATGCGAATATTTTGTAAATTGACAAAGACCCGTTTTTTTTTTTTTTTTTTTTTTTTCTCAAAGAATCTCCGAAGGCAGACTACGCTAAGTCAAAGGGATTATGATGGTCATGAGACCGTACTCCATACCCTTTGATTTAATTTTATTTAACTGTATTGGATTCTCGAAATCTTAGTGTTAGTAATAAAAATACGAGATATATAAAGAATCTAGACTCCAACAAGATTCACCCTCGTCAGACCTACATCATTAACATATACATTTGATACCCATTTTTTTTTTGACGGGGGGAAATGCATTTACGCACTACCCTTATCTATTGTACTTAGGGGATCAAAGTCCCCCAGTACACTAGATAAGGGGCACGGAGTGACGAGCTCCGTGCAGTGTGGGACTCACCCGGGCGAGAGTCGCCCGGAAATACCCACTAAAACCCCCCGGGGCCGTCCGCTGCATTGGGATGGGGGCGACACGGGGTGGCGGATGGGGGCGACACGGGGGTACTTACCAAAGCTCGATAAAAAAAAAATTAAAGACAGTTGAATATATATAAATAAAGTATATTCGTATAAATATAAATTGACATCTTCTCACAAAACTTGTAATAAGGTATAGCGAAGCTTTTTTCTTATCGCAACAGATAGCGTAAGATACGATCTCTGGAAATTGACATCGAATCTGGAACGACATCACAACACACACTGTTAACAGCTGGTGCACTCGCTCTGCTAGTTGCTCTAACATATTATTGTCTACTTATAAAAATAAATAATTATTTATTATTTCTTTAATTTAATGCTGGCAATTGTAAAGTTTGGTTTGATCTAACTTTTCTTGTTGTTACATGTGATTTAAAACTTGTGGTTAAGTAAATCTTGTAACCCTTGTATATTTGCGACAGAAGACACTAGATTAAGACGTCTGTTGTTTTGCTGATATTCGTTTTAAACTTCTTTTTGTCTTCTTTTTTCGATATAAAAGGTAATCGATCGACTTAAACCCCTTATGGCGTTAATTAGTTATGTAGCCAAACAGTACAAAGTGCTAAATCTAGGTTTAGATTTGAACTAGTTGAGACGAGAAAGTTAGTTCTGTAAGGAAGAAAGAAATAAATATTGAAGCATACTTGTATGTGTTTGTTGACAGATTTTACTATTTTAAGCGACTTGTTTGGAAAAGAAAATCCTTTATTAGGGGTAGCATGTGCAACTTATTCGATCCTTAAAGAAAATTTTTGTATGGAATCAATTTATTACCTTACTTACACATTTTGTATAATTGCACAGAAGTAAATTATTTATAATAACTTTGGGACTGTAGGACATAAATATTAACGTCCGCTCAAACCACTGATTCAGATACGTACCTACTAAACGATAACTGTTTGCTTTTCAAACCAGTGCTGTTATTAAAGGGGTATAAATTAAATCGAATGTTATTATTATAGTTTCCTTATAATTGAAGTAGAATACGAGTCGTCTGTTATCGTTATCTTGTGTCTCGAAACTATCGGAGGGAAAAACAAGTGAACGCCGCGCCGGAGACAACGAGAGAAACGCGACCGAATCCCTTATACAAAAGACGAACGCTTTTGTTTCGTAAACAATCCAATTAGTGTTGCGAAAAGACTGACTCTCGGTGACGCACGGGCAGGGGGAGGGGGGCAATTAAAAAAAAAGAGAGAGATATCTGATGAAACGAAAAGTGAGTTGGCAGACATGTAATCAGTATTGTAATTGGGGGTTATTTTGTTTTGTACTTTTATTTATACTAATAGGTAAAATTGAAGTGTCTGTTTGTAATATCAAAACACAAACTAAATACCAAAACACCAATTTTAATATATACATATGAATGTATATTCGGTACCCACTGATCTTATCCCATTCTACTTGGGGTCGGCGCAAAATGTCTTCCTCTTCCATTCCTCTATATTTGGGATCATATCTAAATTCACTCCCTTTTAAAGAATATCATGTTTCACACAGTCCATCCATTTTTTCTTTGGTTTTTCCCTTCCCGTATAACCGTCTACATTAATATACCATACCTTCTTACAACATCTTCTGCCTCGCTTCGCATCACATGACCATACCAAGTCAGACACCTGCTCCTTAACTTCTCTGTGCCACTTTCAAACTTCCACCAGTGATCTTAATCCTAATTGTATCCATTCTTGTTACCCCACACATCCATTTCAACATTCTCTGGTTACGCCAGTTTAATTTATTAAAATGTAATTTAATATCGAGTTCGCTGGGGAAAATGGAATGTTACTGTGCCTCGAGTTTGGTCGAAATTTGACTGGCTCGACACGGCAACCCTACCCCTCCTACCCCTCCTTTGCTCTTACCCCTTTCTTCAAACCGCAAGAGTGAGTCAAGCATAAAACGCCTTACGAGTCGCACGCGCACCGCACTCGCGAAATATAGCACAGGCTGAAGAAGAAGTCTCTCTCGTCTTGGTATTGCCCAGACCTTCGCCCTCATCGCCACCTCGACGCTGGGAGAAAGGACACCAACTCCAGGTACTGTGCATTGTATTTTTCCTCAACGAACTCGATTAAGTAGGGACACCGCCATCTTAGGATTACAGTCCATTAGGCCGCGCGCCGTACCATTCTTATCTCTGCTGCGTACAGTCTCCTTCTATCCTTCACCTTTATGGGCCAAGATTCTGATCCTTACAAGACAACGAATTATACTCTTGTATGTCTTGCTCTTTAATTTGCGGATCACAAGTGATATCTGTGACCTATCACTATTTCATCCGTGCTGTGTTTATTCTATGTTTTACTTCCCGGTCTATTTCATAAATGTATCGGTAACTATACCAAAAACTCAATTAAAAAACATTCTGTCCGTTTGTTTATTTCCGCTAATCTCCAGAACGGCTGGACCGATATAGACGGACTTTTTTGGTAGATAGTTGAAGTTACTCCGCGAACTTAGGCTTATCTTATTTTTCGAAAATAATTAAGGTTCCGCGTAAAAAATTCAAACTTATGAAGTTGTGAACAAAATACGATTCAATAGACAGCACCATCAAATCATTCCAATGACGATTTTAAAACTATATCACGCAGTGAAGAATACCTATACGAAACGCGGGTGGAGTCACAGGAACACAGCTAGTCTCATACATACCTTTTAAATTAATTGTTGACACATGAATATCTATGACTAATTTTGTAAATTCTCTATTAACTATGTCTTTGCGACTTCATAATTATACCAACGCCAGACACTTTATTGCATTCAGTTGTACCAAATGATCGCTTTAGATTATATATATTGTGAACTAAATTAATCATAAAAAGTTAAAGTTATGGTTATATTAACTAACCATCTGTTAGTTTAAATTCGTTCGGAGTATTTCCTTACGTTTCGTACGTATGTTAATGCACTGTAAAGAGACTCTGCTTGTAAAAACAAATTAATACAAGAATCGTAATCATCGGTATATAAATATCGCTGGATGATCGTCACATATGCAAACATAATACCTAAAGTTACTACATTACTACTATATTGAAATAATCTTACAATATTTACGTTCCTTTTGGCTCAATAGTATAAATGTAGAAGGCAATAACGCTCTATACATGCATAGGTATATATATATACAAATAGATTACTGCTACAACACATGATTCAGCTGAAACGTACAAATATATAACATTTCGTATGCTATTTTAGACTACGTTTTCGTTTAAAAAAACTATTAAATATTCAAATTGTTATTTGGTCAAAATCTGATAAAAAAAAATTTGTAAATTAGCTTGAAAATATTGTAGACGGTGATAAAAATAAAACACAGTTAAAGTTTTAGAACTTAATATAATAATACTCTAGAAGAGTACGTGTTGTTAACTCGAATATGGTGATTGATAAAAAAATAATAAAATTTCAAAGTATGACAAAAAAAAACATTTACTAGGTTTATTAAAGGAAAAAAATTCTCAACGCTTCATAAGTTATGAACATATATTTCATTGGTTTCATAGATTTTAATAAAATATTAAATTTATATTTTATCCTATAAACAAGTTTATCTTGAGAGGTTTCGAGCCTGAGAGAATTCGTTTTCACACAAATAATTTTTATCAGCCCCCACCCTCCTTCATATTGAATTCGAAGGTCACGTCGTGAGGTTCAGTCACTCAGGCACTCGGGCACTCGAGTTCATTCGCTATAATATACCTATTATATTTTTTATCTTGAACAAATCAATCACATAACGGCTTCGCGTTTCGTTTATTAATAAAAATTCCGTAACTTTTTTTGTATTGTTATAATTTAAGCCGTGTGGTGCCGGCTATGTATAGTACCACCCCATATCTCCCCGCAGGTGTTGGAAATGGTGATCCTCTGAGTACCACACACACCTACTGCGATCGCCAACCTGCCTGCCAAGAGTGGGGATTACGGCAATGCCCTCCTCATTGGGGAGACCTATGTCCAACAGTAAGCGTCTTATGGACGGACGGAATGGATGGATGCAATATTTATCATGATAACATTCCACCAGACTGCTCGAAACAGAACTGTATACATGTCCGCATGTATCGGCATGTATGTATGTATATGTAGAATGAATCATATTTTTGTCGAACTAGCTAATGTTGTTTACGAGACGTGCCCTTACAGCTTCCCCGATCTGAGCCGCAAAAGGAAACTAACACCTGAATTACTATCCTCATTGCAGGCCTCTTTTGTACTAGTTTCGTTACTTAAGGTAGTTGTCATTTAATCATATATGTTTGATTTAACTCATTGGCAAATTAATGTTCATATTTTTCCGAGCATGGTCAATACCCACAGACAGTTACCGGAATACGGCTCTATACGTTCGGAATCAAACAATTCTCGGTGAATGCGCCCAGTTAAACGGTCGACCAGTCTGAATGGTGATTGTCAGTTCTGTTACGCTTTTGTTAGGATTTGTTAGGTTTACATTGTACTCTCGCATCAATATATGTACTTGGTTTTTGTTAAATTATCACTATAAACTAATTATCTATGTATATAATAAAATCATAAATTTACCACGTTCAAAAATGGAACAACTGAACCGATTGGAAGGTTGGATTCAGATTAATACAGAAGTAAGCTTTGAAACAATGTAGATGTTTCACGCTTTTTCAAATGAGTTACGTTATTCCAAGGGAACGAAACAGCGGCCGCGTATATTTAAAAATATTACATACGTAGTATCACGCCTTTCTCTCGTGGGGTAGGCAGGTATTACGTCCTTTCACTTGCTCCGATCTTGACACACCTCTTTCGCTTTCTCTATTTTCACGTGCGCCTTCATACATACTCGCTGATTATGGGTACATTTCACCTGCCCTTTATTTAAGACTTGCTCGATTTCGTCATAATACGTTCGCCTAGGTCGATCCTTACAAACGTGCTTAGTCACCCTCGCCTTATAAATTCGTTAATCTTCTGTCATCCATCCTCTACACATGCCCGAACCAACTAAGCACACCTTTCGCTATCTTTCTCACTACATCCTCTATGACACCAAACAAAAAATATCATGTCATTTAATAATCTTTCTTAATAATCTTAAACTAGCATTTTTAACGAAATTCCTATAAAAGAGCGCTACAACGGGGATAATGATTCATTCTACATCGTAAAGACTGTATGGTAAATCACTCTGTTACTGGTCAAAAATATGAACAGAGCTAAGGCGGTCTGGTATCACATATTATTGCATATGTAATTTCTTTTTTTTTATTGAAATGAAATTTCACAAGACCTTTCACGTTTCACCTTTCACGAACCTAACATTCTTTTATACTAATAATTACAATAATATTTCTAATACCAAACATATAAACGTCCGTATACAATATACGTATCAAAATTACATAACTAAGACACCAAGATATTTATCTGTATAATCTATATTAATCGACTATTATTAGACATTTTAACAATGATAAAAGCATTATATTTTAATTATAACAGTAATTATAATATAAGAACACAATTTACTCTGAATATTTGATCTACGACTTTCGTTTATGGGACGTGCGAACACACTACGAGCTCTCGTGACTTGTTACAGTATATACAGAGTGAACAGTATCATAACTTTATAATGTAAGAGTTCATGTAGTAAACTTTATTAATTCACAACAAAATTGACTTCAAAAGAGTATACTATAAAAATCCACTAAAAAGAAATAATTACTTTATTAATCTACTTCTGTTTACTTAAATATATCCTGTGTTTTAATACCATTTATAATCTCGAAATCGGTGGCAGCTTACGAATAATAAAATGGTGTGAATGTACGACGCTAATTATATTCGATTTTGATTAATTGTTTCATAAAATCACCTTAGTCCTTAGAATATTTAAACTTATATGCTAACTCTAGCGAGCACCGACTAAAGTGTTTATTTATTTACTTTTTAGTGCATTTTTATAATATATTCGTTTGACATTGGTTTTGTTTTTAATTTTAAAAGTTTTCTTTTTTTCTACTTTATAGCTTAAGTATGTACTTTTAAGTATAGTTATGAAACCAGTTTTTGATTTTTTTTTTCTAAAAATGTTTTTATTTCTGTACTAAATTCTTCTTCTGCCTTTTTTTAATTCACTATTAGTGCACATAAATAAAGTTTGATATTAAACATATATATTCTTCAATTCGACACGTAAAAATAATGTAACTTCCGTCATCAGATCAGATCAGTGGTGACTGCAATACGCAAATACTTAAATAGCATTGGAAACAAATATGAGTGCAAGGGTCTATAATATTCAAAGAGTTAGTTACGATTCCCCAAAATTCATTGATCAGATCCTGATTTAGTCACAATTAAATCCGTCTTCGAAATATTTTTTTTTTTACAAATCGGTCTACAATCGTCTGAAAAATCTCATGTTTGTTAATGAGAAATTGAGAACCTCCTCTTTTTTGGTGTCGGTTAAAAAACTACATCTTCAAGCACTGTATTTTTATATTTGTTTAATATATTATTTTAAAATATGAAATGATTTAAATAAAGTAAATAAAGAACATGACGTTGGTCATTTTTGTAATGTCTTAATTTATTATTTTCATAACTAGGACTAGCTGCCCCCCTCCTCCACTTTCCAATCACTAACCAAAAGAGGTCAAGCCCCTCGCCACCAGTGTTCTTATCTGTAGATACGTTGGACTGTGTCTGGCTTAGGAAAGTGGAAAAGCACAGACATACCGTGGATAAATCCCCCTAGGGATCCTCTTTCCGTTCCCCCTCGACGGTGTCTTTTGCAGCACCACAGTGATGACAGGCCTCCGTCGGCTACCTTCTGGCAATCTTGTGCACATACCATCATTCAAAGCATTACAACCTGGATAATACCTGTATGGGGCTCGAACTGCCATCTCTCATCCAGGATCATACATCTACTTACCATCTTGATAACAATTATACTTGCGTATAATATTGTTTATATGTAATTTAAAATTATATAAATTTATTAATATGTCTATTACCCATAAAAATGAGACGATAGGAAAACAATGGAAACCTGGCGTAAATGCCAAGAGATTATAAAAAATTCTAAATCGAAATCAAAATAAATATAATAATAACAAATCATGTAGTAGATATTACTTTGCTAATTCTGATTCAAATATAGATAAAGTCAATAGTAAATAATAACTGAAAGCCTACATGTAAACATCACATATATCTAACTGCTAAAACAAAATAATTAGTCGAAGTTAATTTAACTTGTACCGAGCTAATATTCCAGTAGCTAGGTAATGGTATACCGCGATATAGGATCGGACAAGTTTGCTTAACGTACTGTTGTCTTAACTTATTCTTGTGTAAATTGTACGACTTCTTAACAGTAGTGATTGGACGAAGATTCGGTTTCGACTCCGTATATTCGTTCCATTCTTGTAAAATTATTTATTTTTATTTCTGTTTATAAAAAGAAAAATATTGAAGCAGTATTAGCATAAGTTCACACTTGCGTTCGAAATGAATATTAAATTATATTGATGAGTTTTAGTAAGTTATAATATCATAAGGTGTTGTAATAATTAATAAGTAAGTTTCATAAAATATAACGGAAAGATACTAGCGTCTGAAATACAGGCTATTAATATAGTATAGTTAATTAGTATTAAAAAATAAAACGGTGTTATGGTAAAGTAGAAAACTTGCATACAGTCCGCTCGTTGTGAAGTGTTCACTGCAGCTTCCTGTGAATTAAAATTCGTAAAAATAGAACCGAAACATTAATGCTGTTAATACACGTACGGGTCGGAACGCGGACATAGCATGGTGAGCGGCTGAGGTCATCAGTCGCCTGAGTAGGGATGAGGAATAAGATTTTTCAAAAATATCTTCTTTTTTGTTTATTCGGCCGCCCCCGCCGTACTATGTCCGCGTTCCGGTCCGTACGTGTGTTAATACCATAATTGAAGACTGACTGAATAATAAGTCAGGATATTCAATTTTTAAATTAAATCTCATTAGATTACCTAAATTAAAAATAATTGTCTATTGTATTGTAAGATGATCAAACCTATTTATGATTAAAAAAAATTATAATCCTAAAGCCGAATATTCCCGAGGTCTTTAGGTACGAATTTATCTAACCACAATTTTTTCGGTTTTAAAACAGCCAGTACCGAGAATCGGTTTCGATTTCGATCCAACCCTAGTAACATTTAATTAGTCAAGTTTTTCGTGGAATTTTCGGTTGTTCCTAACATCATGAGTAATTATTGTTGTGAGACGAAACACTCGCCGGTGCGTTACAAGCGTTTTAAATGTTCACAAGCTTAGTGTGAGATTCGAGTAAAGTGAATGGCGTCGAAATATTTTCTTTTAATATTCGGTTTAAAACCAATTTTAAATACTAATTATATAATGAAAAATAATCAGTAGCTATTTCTTATCTTTGGTTGAATGTGAGAAGTCATGATTTTGTTTTACTTCTCAGTACTCATAAAGATTTTTTTTTTTTAAATGATTTCGGTCAAGCCGTTTTTGAGTTAAATCCAGACGTATACACGGGCAGACTGATATAATAGACAGTTATAATATTTCTAAAAAAGCGTACATTTCGTACGTTTATATCTATGTACTATATTGATACATGGGTATAAATCTTGTTCGTGGCGAAGTGAAGTATGTTCTTCTTGTAATTAAATGACGGCTATAATAGTTGATTATAAAATAAACTAAAATTCAGTAAATCTAAAAGTTTGGACTAATGTTCGTTCAGTGGAAGTGCGATCAGACACCGCGATGGTCGATATGGATTCGAATCCTACAAGCTTAAGCAAATTATCTCGATGTAATCATAGTTTAGTGGTGAAACATTCCCCTAAGTATCATTTACATGACAGCTCTATTATAAAGTTCATGTTACCATCTTTATGATAACTAAAGTTCAGATGAGATTGTAAACAAATTTGAAATTTAAATGCCATAAAAATTGGAAAGTATATTTTTGATGAAAGACCAAAGGATACATTTATTTGGTATAAAACACACTACAAAGCGAACCGCCTCGATACCACGGTTTGCTAACAGTACACGGTATTCTTTTTTTAGACGATATAGCGCTTTGACAGTCTCTGATGTTACTCGTATGTAATGATGTGGTCCAGGATGGTAAACACACTGAGTCTAGAGGTACTGGTTCTCAATTGATGCTTCCGGAATAAACCTATTGGAATTTGTCGACAGGTTTTCAAACTTGAGGGTGGTAGCTACCCAGGCGAGCATTATTAGAAAATACCCTTCCACCATGCTATGGTTTCCTCACGATGTTTTTCTTCACCGAAAACTCAGGCTGATTTTAGAGTTAGATAGGTGGGCTCTAACCCGCGTCCTTTCACGCGGATTCTGGCCGCACTATCCACTGCGCCATAATCGCTTGAAGTAGATCCCTCATTGTTACTGCTTTCCTAATACCGTGTGCTTAACAAATCAAAACGAAACAGAATTATACATCTACATAATATTAATTGAATTACTCTAGGAAACCTTTTATGAAATATTTTGATTTACCTACAAAGATAGAAAATAATATTTCATGTAAGTTTGCGGGTAATATTAAGTTATCTTTAAGTTTATATTACGATAGTACATACATGTTCATATTAAAACTTTTTTTTTTATTATTCCCCCGCCGTTTCCCCTGGCATTACCAGGGACCTTATTACTACGATTCTCTTTATATGTGTGCTCTTTTGTTGTTTTTTTTTTTATTATATAAAGCGTGTTCTTTTGCTTCTTAATTTTCTTCGTTTCATCACTTTATTTTCTTTATTGAATTTAGCCTACATATTAAACCTATCATTAATTAAACATACATACATACAGACATATGCTCACGCCTGTTATCCCCGAAGGGTTAGGCAGAGGTGAAGTAGCGAACTACACCACCCACATTTCGCCGAGCTTAGTTCCGTCCCAGATGTGACAGGGGGCGAGCCTGTCGCCATATCGGGCACAAATTCCAAACTCCGGGATGATACTGAGTAGAAAAACCCAATATCACTTTACCCGACCCGGGGAACGAACCCGAGACCTCAGAACGGCAGTCGTATGTAATACAACTGCGCTACCGAGGCAGTTTTAACATGTCAAACTTATTTATTAAAATTACAATGTTAATATATTACGTCAATTACACAACAAGACGTGGACAAAGCAACAAAAAAACAGAGGTAGAAACAGTGACAGTTCATAGTCTTATTCAGAACGAAACGAGATTTGAAAAGAAACTTAATCTAGAACAACAAATAATGTTAACTTATTCTAGGTTAATACTGTTCAAAATAATGTCAACATTTTTATAATTAATAGTAATAGTCAATAATAAATGTCAAGTTAATCAAGTACAATTTGGAACAATGATATTATAAACTTGTCTCTTAGATAAAAAAAAAAGATGAGATTGTTCTCAAATATTATATTTATCTAAACAGGAATAGGTAATCAGTCGGTGGGAATTGCCGACCGAAGTAAAAACTTAAAACTATAAAGCTATTTTTCAAATTGAATAACCAGCGCTGAGATAAGCTAATTTATGTAAAGACAATTTGGTCCAAAAGCAGCGAGTCCCTCGCACAACGCACAAGAACTTGAACAAGAGTTCAAGTTGGCTTAGCTCCTGAGATACGACTAGATCTTCAGCACGCCTTAGAATTGTAAGTACTATTTACAATAGTCGATTAAAACTATGTTTACCCTAGGGTTTGTTTCCATATAAGCTATGATAATGTCTTAAATATGCTGTGTAGTGTGTCCACAGATGTGGTTATCAGGTCACATTAGTATACATTAGAACTAAAAATTTTAATGGTGATTCAAATTTCCAAACTATTTTACACTCTTGTAAATTATGCAATTTAATGTAACTTGATAATAATAGATTAAGTCGTACAGCAGTATAGCGTGCTCTCAATAAGTTCTTTGCTTTTGAACAGATTTTAATTTTGTTTCAGTGATCACCCTTATTTATGGTATGTATTTTTACAAGATAATAAAAATGATCAGTCAAGATACCTATTAAATTGAAGATGCAGGTCACAGAATCCTACTGTTACCATCGATGGGACACACACATGCAAACTCAGTATAACTTGTTAATAATCTCCTTGGCTCTCTGATAGAAACAACTCGTTGGCTCTGATCCGACCACTCTACTTTTCCCTCCACTTCCCCACATATTATGTGCAAATAGTTCGTGTTTTGTTTTCGACTGACTGCTCCAAAAAGTTTTGACCTAGTTTCATATAGACTGTAGAGACATGGCATCGCCTTGCCGGCTTTATGTTACAGTTTACTCTAGTGAAACATAATCTCTTTGCATTATTAACCTAAACCTAAATTAACTGCATTTTAATTTTTTGATACAGAACCATAATTATTTTGCTAAAAAAAAATTAGCACTAAGTTAAAGTAAAAATATTTGTCATATATGATAGTACTTGTCCGGAAAACTATGGATTGAATTGGGTTTTATTCAAATTTTTATGAGTTTTTATTTTTTTTTTCACGCGGTACTCTAATTATTTTCGAAAATTAAAAGTGCCCTAAGTTACCCGGAGTATTATCAGCTATCTACCAAACAGGTCCCGTCAAAATCGATCCAGCCGTTCCGGAGATTACCCATTACAAACAGACAAAAAAAAGGATTTTAGGTATAGATATCGTACATAGTTAATATCGATTTAGTAAAAAAAATAATTTTGACATTACAAACAGGCACTTCAAATTTATTTATTACTATAGACTCTATAGAGTATAGATATAGATTTATAAATAAAATATGCGAAAAGACATGTCTTAATTAAGTTTTTTTATAAGTAGATACAACAAATTTGAATAGCTTACTTAGACCTTACTTACGTAGACTTAACCTTTAAAGTTTCATCAAAATAATATACTAGAATAATTTGAATCTTGAAAAGTCTTAGAAACAACTTCCAGATCATAATATCTCTTACGGTTGACCGACAATAACACAGTACCTCCCGGGATTTCATTCCAAACTTATCATGGAAGAAGTTGCAATCAGAAACTAATTTACGATAAGAATCATGTACCTAATAATATTAGGTTAATGTAATCCTAACAGTTTGAACAATGAGATGGCTATACGACAGTTTCATTTGATCTAGAATGCATAGGAGAAAAATCTGTTCGTACAGTCAAAACTTATATAAAATCCAGCAACATCAAAAAATATATTATCGCAGTAGAGTGGGCAACGTGAATACAAAGTCGTTAAATTGTCATGACGAGAGCACTGGTAACATGTTAGGAAGTTAGTTTCCGTTAGTGCATTTGTTTGTTTGCGTATTTGCAAAGTAAATTGTTCAATATTCGAGTTGAATCTCGTGTTCCTCGTTTTAATAACATTACTGTTTAATATGCTACTATGTTTAGAAGTTGGAATGCTTTTGTCAAAAATGAACTTGAAGCGGTGTTTGCTCTTCGATCTCCTAAAATTATTTATTTCAAACTGCATTCGAAATTGTTTATTATCACAATATAAATTGATTAACCACAGACCAGCTAACTAGTCTAGTAACTAGTTAGTGCTCGCGATTTTCTTCACTTTTGATAATCCACACGAATTACGGATCGTGTCTAGATTAAAAAACACGCTTTTATTAATGATAAAGATTTAAAAAATTGAATCGGTTGTGTTAAATTTCTATTCGATACATCGTTTTAAAAAAGAGCATTTGATGAGAAAGTATATATCTATGTTGCTGCTGGTTTGGGTTTACTGCCCATTTCCCTTACTTATACATATATTACATTATTATATATATTTTAACATTAGAAATATATTTAAGAATTTATGGTTTAATTAGAAAAGAGAACGTCTTGAAGCAAATATACAAACTTTATAATCTACGTAAGCATAAAGTTTTATAATTACCAGATATCTAAAAACAATTCCGAGATTGTCACACAAAAAGGACGTTTTAAAGCATAACAAGCAACGCAAAACAAGACGGAAATGTATTAAAATTTCAAAGGAAAACAATTTTTTTTATTAAAACGCCGGAAACAGACGGAAATCGAAGTATAGCTGTGACGCTTCACTCCCGAGGCCCGCCCGCCGGACTTATAAACGTTGACGTGAAAATCTTCTTAGAATTATTAAACGACTCGAAAAAATACACATAACAAATGCGACAAAATTGTGTAAAACTTTCACCGAGGCCCGAACAAAATCACTCATGTTTCTTATGTTGTACTAAACTCTTACTAATTCGCACTGTAACTTACTAGTTTTTGTATATCCATTAATGTTTTCTAGTTAATCGATCCTGTATTTAACTTAATAAATGTAATTCTGTTTTTTTGTCGTTCTGTGCCTTTATTAAATTAAAATGTATGTATGTCCCATTTGTATGATGAAAACTCTTTAGGGAAAGTAATATACAAAAATTATAGCACTTGCCCCTAAAACTGTGCATTGGATCGGATTTTATTCTAATTTTAATGAGTTATATTCATTATACGTGAAACCCTAATTATTTTCAAAAACTAAAAGCCCGTAAGTTACCCAGAGTAACTTCAGCTATCTACCAAAAAAGGTCGGTCAAAATCTGTCCAGCCGTTCCAGAGATCACACGGAAAAAAAACAGACAGAAAGACAAAAATTGTATTTTTGGCATAGGTATCGTATATGCATTGAAATCTATTCAGTAAAAAAATAATTTTCCATTACAAACAGACACTTCAATTATATTTATTAGTATCTATGTACAAGTATATGTGATTTCTGAGGGTTTTAACATATTAGAAAATTACATAGTTATCTTTCGTAGGTTAATATAAAAACAAAACTGTCGCCGAGAGTTCTAGAAAATTTTAACACGACTCCAGTGATAAAGCGGTTACCCCACGGCAGAGCGATGTAAGAATAATCCAGATAAACTGTGAATTATTGCCTCTACGTACTTTGAAACTATCCTTTCATGGAATTTATCTTCACGAGTCGGAGACACAGGGTACAGTGTCCTGGCGCCTTCACTGAGATCTTTGTGAGGGTTAAACACATTTTTCCAGAATATTTTAAATGCATACTGTTTTATGAATAAAACTGCTTATGCACACGTTATAGTTTATTTTAATTCATCTTTATGTCATCTCAAACCAATGCTCCATTCCAGCCCCACATGATTTTATATGGTTATTTTTCGATTTATTTTAAGAAATATACGAGAGTACAAAACATAAATACCTATAAACAATTTTAAAGTAATAAGGAAATTAATAACAAAAATAGGTTATTATGTTTTCAATGACACGTTTCGTTTGTATGTAAATACCAGTTATATAACTATAAAAACTATTATAGACTATGAAAATTATCAAAACTTAGTAAAGAATATGTATAATGCAATTTTTTATAATTAAAAAGATGATGTATTTATTATATATTATCATTATGTCGTAAGAACATGTGTTTATTTTAGTCAATTTTTTTACACGATATAGGCTTAGTGCTTCGACCACAATCTCACCTTATGTTACGTGACGATGTGGACCAGGATGGTAAACACACTAATCCTAGATGTACTGGTATCCATGTAATGCTGCTGGAACATACCTATTGGTATTTGCAATAAGTTTTTCAAACTTGAGGGTGGTAGCTACCCAGACGGATTTTAAAAGAAAATAGTTCACCATATTATGGTTTTCTCACGAATTTTTTCCTTCACCGAAAGCTCAGGCTGATTTTAGAGTTGAATAGGTGGGTTCGAACCCTCGTCCATTGACGCGGAAACCAGCCGCACTGAGCCACCATCGCTTCAAAAATTGTTTTCAAATGCACAAATATACCTATAACTACTAGTTGTTCCCGCGGCTACGCTCGCTTTATACTACTACTACTTACGGCAGTGTAGTACTAAAATATTAAATGAATACATTTGCAATGGTCATCTAGGTATCAACTCCATTTTTAAAACTGCATAACACTTTCCATATTTTATCATAATCATCATCATCATCTCCCTACCCTTTTTCCATTTTTATTTGGGGTCGGCGCAACATGTCTTCCTCTTCCATTCCTCTCTATTTGTTGTCATCTCCGCATTCACTCCTTTCTAAACTTATCATCTTCCACACAGTCCATCCATCTTTTCTTTGGTCTTCCCCTTCCCATGTAACCGTCCACATTCATATCCAATACCTTTCTTACAACATCCTCTTTTTCCTGTCCATACCAGGACAAACGACTTTCCGTATTTTATATATACCTAAAATAATATTAATAATAATAACATTAAATCGAGGGAGGGTCAACAATCAACATCCTCTAAGTACCACAAACACCTAGTGAGATTGCCAACCCGCCCGCCAAGCGTGCCGATTATGGCAATGCCCCTATGTCCAGCAGCGGAGTTCTTGTCGTTGCATGGATGTATACATTAAAATTCACCCAGAGGATTAAAAAAAAATTGCTAATTAGTTCAATAACTATCGAGTTATAAAATGAGTTAAGGTACATACATATAGATATAGAGATGTGGTTGATTTTAAAATATGTTCATAAATATTTGTGAAGAGCAATGCATGCGACGTCTGGTTCCCACGCGGCGCGGCGGTGCATCTATTACGACGCAATAAGAGAGTGACACTCGACACACACGCGTACCGGTCCGCGTGCTCTTGAAGTAAGACACATCTTCAGTGTAGTAAAGCTAGAGCCATGATGATTGCGCCAGATTTTAAAGACATTTCATTATTTTTCACAGATCTAAACATACACTAATAACCTAGCGAGCGCTCACGACTTAGTCTACGAGTTTGATACAGATTAAATGTGGGACGTCTTGATTGTGTTTTGTTTTTCACAGCCTATCAGCTACCGAACGACACATTTTTCTCCTACACCAAATTTTATAGCCAAACAATCGTTAAAAATAAAAATTTATCAAAATAGGTCAGCTCGTTAAAGAGAAACAGAATTTTTTCTTAAATTGTTTTCTTTTTTCACAATTCCTAAAAATATTTTTTAATATCTATCAATTGCTCCTTGATATATAGTTCCCTTGTACAAAGATTTATCCAAACCGATCAAGCCATTTTAATGTCATATTTCATATTATTGTAATGGTTAAAATATACATTTGTCAAACATTTCTAAAGAGAGAATTAAACTTCAGATAAATTATTAAATATAGACACAGTTCAAACTACAGCTCTATCAAACATCCAGCAGTGTGAAAGTATCAAATAAAAACACGGTACCGCCTCAACAACTAACTGAAACGAATCGAATAAATTTATTTAAAAATAAAGCACTTTCTCAGAAGCCATCGGTGGATCACCTTAAGGTAAAACCATTTCGATTAAATCTCAACTTTATTCCTGAATTTGTAGAGTAACAAATTTGAAATAGCAAGTAACGTGAGTAGGTCTGAATTCGTTCTAGTGAATATTCGAAATCGGTAGGTAAGCGAAACGGCGGGTCTCGGTTTCAACTCGTATCACGAGGGGATGGCGCCCTCACGGATTCGCTGCAATAATCCTAATCAATTTTACTACCATATCTATAAAGTTCCGACCTATATCGCTTTTGAATTTATTCCTATAAGTTATTTCAAGTATGTAATATTCTTAAAGCTTTATAACTAAGCTCGGCGAAATGTGAGTGGTGTCATTCGCTACATCACCTCTGCCTAACCCTTCGGGGATAACAGGCGTGAGCTTATGTTATGTTATGTTTATATCGCTCAGTCGCGAATAGCACAGTTTATAGAAAATGACACGCAAAGTTACAAACTTTTTAAAAACATAAATAATCTTTAATCCGAATTTTCGTTAGTATCAATAATGTCTTAATGTATTTCTTAAAATTTATTAACCCCAGTTATTATGAGTTATTCGGTTTTTACTGTTTAACATTAAAATGGTTTTCTAGACGCTTGAGAGAGTAGTCGTGATTGACCTACGAAGTGTGTTGCTGTGGTCTCCTGCAGAAAACTGTGGTTAATAATTAAGCATATTTGGATGAAGAATGGTTTCTGGATTTCCTATACAGAACGTCTTACTTAGACAAAAAAATATTGAGGAATGTAATGCATTAAGTAATTATATTGACAGAGCTTACTCTTTATGTAACCTAATACCTAAATCAAATATTATAACAAAACTTGTTAATCGTCTTAACAATGTACTAAGCTACAGTTTTAAAAAATTATTCCAGAAATACGACAGAATAGTTTAAGCTGATATTATAACGTACATAATAAAAAAAAGAAATACTTAGAAATTTACATTACGCTGGAATTAATACTCAAACCATTCGACCGAAAGACGCCCACTGCTGGACATAGGTCTTCCCTAAAGATCTACACATAGACCCGTGTTGCGGCACCGGTATCAGCGCATTCCCACGACCTTCATCAGCTCGTCAGTCTACATTGTAGGAGGCCTACCCACGCTGCATCTTCCGGTACGCGGCAGCATTAGTTCTTCGAGCAATGTGGGTTACTTTGGTGAATGTTATCAGAGAATCCTCAAGTGCAATGAAAGCTGGCCACACTAGCACTAAGCCTTAAGACGTCTAGTCACGTTGACCTCGTACTCAATACCCCGGGGGGGCGGTAAGTTAGTAAGTTATCAACAAGGTCCCAGTGCGTTCGCGCCGGAGCTCCCACCTGCCGGTCCAGAGATTACTTGTTTGTGCAACTTCGCACCGAGTAATCAACTTACGGGCTTAACAACTACCCACAACAAATAACAACACCACACTATCCCCCCGGTACATACAGAATTACTATTGATTATACTTATATATATTAATAGTCTTACAAATAAAATTGCTGCAAACGGGTTTGATAAGTGTCGTTTTAACATTTCACTTGGATATATTTTCAATACCTATTAATAATATTATTTTATTTTTTCATAAATTAGCTTCTGCCTGAAACTTCGCCCGCGGTATTAATGCGAGATATGTCATTAAATTTTTTTTTATAGACTCTATAAACAATTTACGTACATGAACTATGAAAATTGATTTTTGAAGCGAAAACTTCTTAAGGCGCGTTAAGCGATTTTCGTTAGGAGAAAAAGTTTCACCTATAACCTCAGCCTTCAGCGACATGCTAAAGTCCGTCAAATATAAGATGGCGTTTATGTGGATGATTTTGTGTTGCCACAACTAAAATGTTTGCCCATAAAAGCCCGAGTAAAAATTTTCAAGTAGAAACGAATACAACCCAAATATCCCATTGTTTGTCTAAATAAGGTTATAAGTAATCAATGAGACTCATAAGTAGTGGGTGTATTATTAATTTCATTTTTAAAATAAAGTTTTTTCTAGTTTTCACTTCTACCGGCAGTTTCTATGCCTGCTTAGTTTTTTTGGCAATATAGTTACAAAATATTGTTTTTTTTTTTAATTAATTACATATTTTATGCATATAATTATAATAAATATTTGATTAAAAATATCTGAATGTGCAAGCGGGTCTAAATCCGTTACGTGGTTTAAGTTTAGGTTTAGTAGATTCCTAGAAGGTGATGACAACGATTTAGTACGTAATACGTTGCCATTGTTAATACTAGCTGTGCTCTCGGCTCCCTTTGTTTATAATATTTTTTATTCTTTAAAAAAATTTCACTGCAATATTATGTTAGCTCCAATTGGCATTCATATGCACATTTTGAAATGAATTTAATGTCTCGTATTGTTTACATATTTTTAATCTTTGATCGATCAATAGTAATTGACATATAATTTTATTTAAGACTTTGTTCATTATAATGACGTAAAAATGTTGAGGTACGTAATATGCATGTAAAAAATGTCTTTGATTGGAAATCGGATTCGTTTTAACATTTTTTGTTCAATTCTCAGAAATAAAAGTCTCGGGATTTTGGTGTCAAATACAAGATCACACAGCGACATGTAATTTACAAAACATTGTCATTGTGACATAATATTCAATATAATATTTATATTGGAGTACAAAAAGAAAGGTTAAAATGAAATGAGTTTCGAATCAGAGACATTTGGTAGTAGCATGTACTATATACACCTTCACATTTGTATTTTATTTTGCTGTAGCGATATTTAAATAAATGTTACATCAATCACTGTTATAAAAACAAAACCAGTTAAATGTCAGTAACTTATATTTTTTCTATATTCTTTAAAAAGATGTCCTAAATGTTCTCGAAATGAGGATCATGTAGGTTGACTTTGTGTTGATTATTATTTGCGTATTAACTAGCGGTGTGCGCGCGGTTGCACCCGCGTTTCATGTATTTATCACTGCGTAATATAGTTTTTTTTATACAGATCCCTAATTAATTTCGAAATTTTTTTTGTTACTAACATTAATTAAAGACATTTATCATAAATTCAAAAACCTGTCAGAAAAACTGTCCATTAAATTGAATTTTTTCACAACGTCATGAGTTTTATTTTTTTATCTTACATCTTTTGTTAACATTTAAGTTTGTAGTCCCAGCGGTTTAGGCTCTGCGTTGATAAATCATTCAGGACATATTTGTTTATTATATAGATAGATGACGAACGCTCCATATATATATGTATATATATATATACCTTTAATTCACCCTCTCAGATGTACAATTTTGAAAAACGCCACTTACTTCAAAAATCTCAAGCTTCTCGAGCAAAATTGCAACCCCTAATTCACCATCTTAGGGGTCCAATTAGGAAAAACCCGTCTAGATTTATTTTTGACAACAAGTATGTATATTAAATTCCGTGGCTCCTTGTTTGAAAATGACTGTTTTTAATACAACGATTCATCCCCTTTTTACCCCCTTAGGGGTGAAATTTTCAAAACTCTTTTCTTAGTGGATCCCTAAATAATAAAAGATCCTTACTGTCAAAATTTCAAGTTTATAGGCCCAGCGGTTTAGAATCTACGATTATGAACCAGGCAATCAGAACAATTAATTTTCTATATAGAAGTATTAAAGAGGGGGGGGGGGGGGAGTGGCAGTGGCCAATACAATGAACATGCACATAAAATATTGAAAGAATAAACAATTATAAATGACCTTTGAAGGCTGCCACATCATCACAAAGTAGACAAAATATTTATTTATTTACATAAGAAAATAAAAGATTTTTTTAAAGAAGTATACAATTTTTTTTTAAGTAATATGAAATGTAATAAATATACTACTAACAACTCATGCTAAACTTAAGTGGCAGTGGGCTAGGCACATTGCTCGCCCGATGGGGCAACGGGTTCTCAAATGGGTATACCACGCACGGAAAGACGTAACATGGGCAGCCCCACCCCCAAGGTGGGCCAAGACCTAGTAAAGGTCGCAGGAATCCGCTGGATGCGAGTGGCGCGGGACTGGTCGTCGTTGTGATCTTTGGGGGAGACCTATGTCCAGCAGTGAACGTCTGTCGGTTGAATGGATGGAAGCAACTCATAAGATTACGCTACATGGTATGCTATGGCAATGTCTCTCAACAACCTCAAAACCTTATCTTTGAAAGTACATCATGCGTCTCCAAAAATGTCCAAATCAATTGAATACAGCCGGGACAATCTACTTGACGGTGCGTTTAACCCAAGATTTGTTTTTACTCTCGGTGTTTAAAAAATGCTAGTCGCGGATGTCTGGGGATTCTGGTAGGTACTCTAAGGGAGAACATTGGTATTAGTATTCAAAAAGAAATATTAAGTTAGGTCTATCACATAACGTCATTTTGTTAAATATATGTTATTCGTTTTATATTTGAAATTTCACACTGTGTTCCGTACCAGCGTTTGTATTCGTAGGGTAGTAGCTTTGTCCTCCCTTCTCCCCCAGTCCCTCCCCTCACCAGCAGTGTCAAGCAGATAGCCGATGTGTGACGGGACTGGACGAGTTCGTGCTAATTAAAATACAAAGGTGGCATTGCGGTTAACGGTCACAGAGTATCCGTAGAGAGTCCACCGCGGTCGGCGGGGGACCTGCTCCATTAGGTGAAAAGTCAGGACTATCTAACTGTAATGTAGTCGCGGGCGCGGCCGCGATAAAACCCTCACTCACTCGCTTTCTCAATTGTTTAAACTACTTGCCATCATTCCGTGACGTTTCTCAATAATGAGGTTTTCATTAGATTGTTTGAAAATCAAGCCATTGACTATTTTGATGTGAATAATTTAGAATATACTACACGAGCAGTGCCACGTGCAAAGCTTGTGTTATATAAAGTAATAATAAAACTATAAAGAAAAAATGTAGTTTATTTAATTACATTGAGTATATTTAAAAAAAGAAATTCTTGTGGCTTTAGAGTCGACGCGCATGTTACTAAAACACATGCCCATTGAATCAGTTTGTTTGTTTTAGTATTAGCCCGAGGACGGAGATTCGAACAAATCCTCTACTGAAAATTGAAATAATAAAAAAAAAACTGTTTTTTAAATGTGTTATAACACTGAAACTTATCATTGAGCTAGGCATTAAGCAAAAATTAAAAAGGAAATCGATTGAAAAATAGACATGATTTCTTAACTGTTTTGTCTTTACCTATTAGATATCGAACGTGCAAAATTCCACACGTTTTCATAAATTAATAAGTGTTTTTAAAACATATCGAATGAAACTATACATTAGAAGTGCTTGGCGATATCCGTGGCAATTGTGATTTGGCACGCGACGAGTTAATGAGCCAAAAAACCGCAGAAGCTTAATGAATCCAGGAGAGCTGGTATGTTTTATCAAATAATTCCGATTGGATCAATCAGTTCAAGTAGTTCTGTAGATGAGATCTCACCTCCCCCCCCCCCCCCCCCCCCAGCCCGCGCATCTCCCGCACATGCCGTTTTCCGACGGAGGCGGGTCCGAGTAATCTGTAGAAGTATGTCAATCGTGACCGCCGCCGGCACATTAAAACCTCGAGGTGAATCGTCCCGTGTAATTGTTCACGAATTCAGATTCCGTTCAAAAACTATTGAGGGAATGTTTTCGGGAACTTAATTAAGTCAGATACTGTGCGTTTGTATAAACGATTACATTTTAAACTCAGCTCTTCCGGACGAGAGTTGCCAGCTCTCACGATTCACTCGGGAGACGTTTCTTTTTATTACTTACCCTAGTTTTGGACTTCATATGTGAGTTCATGTGAATAAACTAGTAATCCATATGAATGTGGAATGATGGAAAAATAGAGGAAGGCCAAAGAAAACGTGGATGAAGTATGTGACAAATATTATGAAAGAAAAAAAGGGTAAATGAAAAAATAGCTTTTTGAACGTATGAAAGAAGAAAACATATTACGCCGACCCCAAGTGAACATTGGGAACTGGGCATGAGAATTGTGTCGTTGTCTTTTTACTTTTTAATATAAAGCAACATCAATCAGTAGGTACTTATTAAAAGGTACCTAGAAAGTAAATGCTCTAAAAGTACTTCACGTTCTCAAGGCCTAATATTAAAATGGCCGTAAAAAAAATCCTTTAACATTTCGTCTGAAGCGTATTTGTTGTCTGTTTTAAACAGAATTACATAATCCTTTGTCTTGATTGTTTTTATTTCTTCAGCTATTGAAGGTGCCTTGTTCAGGTGAGGTGTCATAGTGAAGTTAGATTTGAAAGGAACCTCGTCAAACAACTTACGCGACCAACTCGTTAAGTATATATTTATTTATAATTAGGCATAATTAAAACCAATCTTTATTGTATACTTACAATAACAGTCATTTAAGTAACGTCGAGATTTAAAAATGGCATATAATAGATGCTTTTCTAACCAATACTCTCTGTTCATATTGTTTAGTTTTGTACACACAAATAAAACCGCACGAGTACTCTATGAATTAAATACAAAGTATTTTTTTAATAATTCAAATTTAAAAAAAACTTACGTTAACTTTCTAGTTAAATCTCTCCCTGTGTATCTCTTAGAGAAAAAGTTTAATTGCTCAAAGCTTTAGCAATTTTATTTAAGTTAGTAAAAAACTTCTTTGGGTAAATAACTTGGTGAATATAGTTTGGTACAAGTAAGCTTCAGTGAAATTCTTTAGATAATTGAAGCAACAAAACTATTCGCCCACGCACACCGACGCAGTTATGATATTCCTACAAGCACTATATTCCCCCCAATAGTAAAGGGGGTTAGGCATTACACCATGGATACAAATTTAGTTTCAACATATTTTAAAATAAATCTTATCTTATTCAAAGTAATATTAGCGTGTTTGAAGTTGCTTCACATTTCTGTTACGTTCATTTCCTTCTACTATATAAGTTAGAACAAATAAATAAATAACATTCCATTTACAAGTTTCACTACACTTATTTTATTTCTATTAGTATACTGGATGTACCACAGTTTGTGTGTTTTATTATATTATCCAATAGCCGATGTAACGTATAATATATAGTAAAAATAGTCCTAACTTTGTAAATAAAGAAGAGAAAAACTCACACTAGCGTCTCTCTTTTGAATACATTTCACGATTTATTTGCAACTAGATTATTTCTCCAGTCATTAAAAATTATCAAGCCGGCAAGAAACGTTTAGAAGTAAGTAAAAATAGAATGGTAGAAATATAAATACCAAATTGGAATCGAAATTATAACTAAATTTATTTCGACTATATGAATGTTTACTAATAAATAAATTCATTGCCAATTTTATCATAACGATCGATCATAAAATAATAATGCGTAAAAAGTATTATAAAACAAATACGGAGCTAACATAATTTCCGAATATTAAAATACGTTAGCAGTGTGAAATGAAGTTAACGTGGAAACGAAGCCAACAAAAAACTATAACAATTCGTTTCGGTCATTATACGAGACACAAATCGAGTTTTTCCCCCCCGATACGAGACAAAGTCGGTTTGCGCGCGAGACACTTGGCATTCTACCAACTCGAGGCAGCGTCGGCGCCCCCTCTACAACTAACCCGTGCGGTCCAATTCAACGTCGACAAGCGATACATAAAACATACGCATGTTTCATTTTACTTTAAATGAAATTATTCTCAAAACTATATTAAACAACTATGCTAAGCTGACTAAATAAATAAACACAAAGATAAAACAGTACGATAAAAAATAAACATTCACTACTCTGTTCATCCTCTGTTTATGAGATTTTTTGTACTATCTAGATACAGCGCTTTAACGACAAAAATTGCCACCGTGTTATGATTTCCTGGTGATGTTTTTTGACTGGAAGCTCAGGACATAAGAGGCGGAATACGACATTACTACAAAACTGCGCCATTAACGTTTTGCTTGTTTGCATTGAACTTTAATTTTATCAATAAAATAATGTAGCAGCAGTTTATTTACTTCAGTTGTTAAATGTTGATTATTATCTCATTTTGATTACTAGCCTAACACTAGTTACATGCACACACTTACTCGCAAAACTCATACACACATACAGACACAACAACCATATATACACACGTTCTTAGCATTGCTTAAAAGAAACTGCTATTTTACAATTTTTTTTAATTTTTTTACATATTTTTAATGTTGTGGATCGTAACTAAAATTTTTTTGTTAATAATTTGCTGGCGGGCGCTATTGGCTGCGGCACAGTTATACTAATGTAACCAATATCGTGTACTTCTGTTTTTTGTAAAATTGTTATGATTCCAATAAATAAATAAATATAGATATTAAACCGTGTTATATATTTAGGTATTTTCCAGTATTTAAACATAAAGTTTTACAGAGTTGACACTACCAATTGTATTTATGTATGTCAACGTTAACGAATAAATGCTAGTTTAATTTATGATTTTTTACATAAATTACGATAATCCCAAAGAATGATATTAATAAAATAATACTAGATATGGCAGCGGTTAATATGTTTATATATTGATATGTTTGAATATAACAATTTTTATTCTTCTATTATTTTTTACTGCATTATAATATCTTAAAATATTCAATGTATTAGATAAGTTACTGCAAAGAAGGGAACGGTGATCATTTTTGGGACCTTTTCGCTATTATATTTTATACATACTACGTAGTGTGAGAAAACATCGATAATTAAAAAAAGAGTTATGTAAATCTATTTAGCAGCATTTGAAAATAACAGACAGACAGAGAGTCGTTATTTTTTTATATTAACCTAGGCAATTACAAAGTGTACTTTAAAATGACTTTATAAATATTTTATTTATTTATCAAGAATTAAATACAACGCAATATTTAAATAGAGATCGACAACTTTCGAATTACAGTAAGTTGAATATGGTAAATGTGTATTAGTTTATTTCTAATCCCGCTAATCGTTTATAACATATGCCGTTCATGCGCATGAGATAATTTATTATCGAATGTTAGTAACAGTACGACTAGTTGTGTTATTCTCGACGCCCTCAAGCTAGCAGTGCATCGCCTGCATGTGCTTCAAGATATCTATATAATTGAAATGTCCATGTTGTTTTGATGTGCTTAAATGGCGACAAAAAATTGTCAAAAAATGTATAGTTGGAAACATTCATTAAAATTTATAATACGTTCTTGTTTCTATTAATATTTCTGGAATTACTGGTAGTTTATATCTAGGCCCTCGTCCACTCGACAAATGCATCATTACATTATTGTGAAATTTTCACTCTTAGCAAAATGTACTGGTCGCATCTCGTACAGTCCAACATTACCAATATTTTAGATGTAACAATAGATAAGAAAATTGATACACCTTTATAACCAATTCCAATCACGCATCAATTGAAAAAAAGATTTTAAAGAAATATACAAAACTCCGTCGTCTGCTTTTTACTTGAACCATCGTTTAAAAGCATTTATTATTAACTGTTAGAAGCAGGTCGTATTTGCATCGCATCGTAACAGATGGCGTTTCGCTGCTTCGTTGGCTAGAACCTAGTGTAGATCATACAAGTTACAAATTGGAAGATCCTCACAACACTTCATTGACGAAAATATCCTGTAATATTATTACAACGGCTAGTGTAGACACGATCTGGAGTGCAGGGTCGGGAAAGTCACAATGGAGAACCTTTTTTCTTTTTTTGTTTGTCGAGGGGAGATGCATTTACGCACTACCCACAATGGAGAATTTTTTTTTTTTTTTGACGGGGGGAAATGCATTTACGCACTACCCTTATCTATTGTACTTAGGGGATCGAGGACTCACCCGGGCGAGAGTCGCCCGGAAATACCCACTAAAACCCCCCGTGGCCGTCCGCTGCATTTGGGATGGGGGCGACACGGGGTGGCTTTCGCAAGCACCGCGTCGCCCCCTGCAGCGAACCCGCCGGGACAATGGAGAACCTGACCTCTCTGCTGGAGGGGAAGGACACTCGAAAGTATCTGTTCCATTTCGTCCCTGAGGTTGTGACAGTTTCCAGGTATAGAAATAACAGTCGAAAGTAAGCACTATAAAATAACAAAAAAAAAATATATTAGGGGAAAATAAAAAATAAATAAAAAAAACAAAGGTAAATAAGGGAAATAAATTATTAAATACATGTGAAGGGTTATTTAAAACACATATTATAAGACATTAAAACAAAGAGGGACAACAAAGGGTCGGGTTATGCCTGGGGTGTAGGATGTAGGTGTAGAGGACTAGAAAAAATATTAATACAACATTTCCGGAGAAATTTTCAGGAATCTGGTTTCGTGTGGACATGTTGTTATAAGAACTAAACGGACAGCCATCAACGTCTTTGTCAAATAATAAAAGTTGTACTATTGTCATAATGTTGCTTATGTACGCGACTCGGTCGTAACTCCCATACACATGATGAAGAATGCAAAATAGTGACACATCTGCTGCTACGTTTTAGAATTAGCTAGTGTCAACTCAAGTATAAAAGATATATGATCAGCATTTCATGCCTTATTGGATTATAATACAACATGACCAAGTTTCTACTGTGATCATTGAACGTTTGAAGAGAAAACTTCTTTATGTGATATGAGTGATTTTTAGATGGATCAAAATTTCAAGATCTGTCCCCGACATGTATAACCTCTGTTAGACCAGACGAGACCGACAACATGCGGAAACGCGTTGGTAGCTCCGCACGTAAGTATGGGTGCTCAAGACTAAACTGTTCTCCACCGGACTACCGCACGCAGCGATTCACGTTTGCTATATGACCCTGTGAACATCGGCCAGACTATATTTTTTTTACCTGTAAGTATGACATATTACGCGTTCGATATTTTTCAATTGATGCAGTTAAATTACCACAATTAATTATGAAAATAATAACGTAAATTAAGTTAATAGAAATTCATGTAAAAACAAAATTGTCTTGTTATATTTAAATAAAATCAAAACCACTGTTATTTAACATTCTATTAAGTTTTTGACTTCTGTTAGCAATCCCTACCGACTGTCAATTGCTTTTTCCATTCATCTAGTCAACTGAAAGACATCCACTGCTGGACATAGGTCTCCCCCAAAGATCTCCACGTCGACCGGTCTTGCGTCACTCGCATCCAGCGGATTCCCGCAACCTTCACCAGGTCGTCGGTCCACCTGTTATCCTGTCCGTTTTGAGGGGTCTGCCTTACCCACGATACGTGCTCCAAAGCGTGGTGGATCCGTTGGGCCCATCCGGCTTTACTTTATTTGCTTTTTATTACTCTATGATATTATATAAGCCGATGTGACTTACGAAACTCTCCGCATCGATACGAGAGCGACGCTCGTATCAGTAAGCAGTTACATTATCAGTAACCGCTATTGTTGTAACGTTCAGTAATAACACGCTTCAGATAACAGGTTATTATTACAGGAAACTCCCGGGAAGACATTCGACTCGTTTCAGATTGCGAACGGATCCGAAAAGGGGTCATGTAGGGGCATAGAGCTCTGGGGGTCGCGTGCACGGGGTGGCTAGGGTTTCATCACGTACTAATTATGTTATACTATAGTTTTGTGCATTTTCTATATGTTTATATATAGAAGTAATATTATATCACTTTTTAAATGAATAAAAAAGCTAATTAAAACTTTTTGACTGTAAGATTATTATGTATATATGTATACTGTCATTTGGTTTGCGAGTATAGTTCATTGTTATTATCAACGCTGAGTTCAAACTCAATACTTGAGTATAATATCTGGTTTATATGCACACGGGTACCTACCCCCTCCCCCTTTCGGGTACTCTCTATAGACTTGTCTTTGCTCATGATGTAAATACACGAAAACATAGAAACTTGCGATTTTTAATACAACAAAAAAACTTCCAAAAATTGTATCGTATATCTTCTCATGGGTGTCGTTATATAACTTAGAACCCTCTTTAATATAGAAACTAAAACAAAGAAGAATTTATAAATATGTGTCCGCAATTTATGAGGTGTATTGTTCAAACATTTATATTACCCGACATTACAATATTACATAATGAAAATGTTTAGGTTATGTTTAATGAAGCAACAACAAAAATAAAACGATAATAGATTAATTATAAAAGCAATTAATAATACAAAACCAATAAAACGGTTTAGAGCTTCCACGCCCTCCGCTCCTGCCCCGCCGCCTCTTGACTCAACGCACGTGACTTTTATGACGTGACAATACATGTTTTAAAACAACTCACAGGTCATTAATGTATTCTAATAAGTTTATTTTAAAAACGTTAATCATAAACAACAGAATTCAAGAAAATATAGTATTTACGCGTTTTATGTAACAAAAAAATCCTCATAGTATTTTATGAGACGCTCTAGCTAGACAATAACCATCGGTTTTGATTGCAGGTAAAATAAATTACAGTCGTATAACAAAGAACTATTCCGCTGATCTGTATCCGCTAAAGTGTACTGTGGTCAACGTAGTCAAAGGCCTTTGAGAGATCGCAGAATACACCTATTGCATCCTGCCAGATCCCCCAAGCTCCCAATATATGGCTAATTATCGTTGCACCAGCCAGCGTCAGTGGTAGATTTAGATTTCGTGAAACCAAACTGCCGACCATCTAAAAATTTTTCTCCTCTAAAGTATTCAACTAACTGATTAAGCATAATCTTTTCGAAAATCTCACTAATCGATGGAAGTACTGAAATTGGTCTATAATTTTTGAGACTACTTCCGCAACCTGGTTTAAACAAGATTTAATACTAAATCCTTATATACCAAAAACACAATTTTTAAAATCTGGTCTGTCTGTTTTTTCTGACTCATCTTCGGAACATATATATTGATTTTAACCTGTTACCCTGGATTTTTTCTGGTAGATAGTTGAAGTTAAAGTAAAATAAGTAGGGTTATACGTAAAAAAATTAAAACTCATGAAATTTCAAAATTCCATTCAATGTTCGGTTTTACTGGCAAGTGTTTGAATTTTATTTTAAAGTTTTTGGGAAGGCTTACAGTCAAATGTTGAATATAGGTAGAAGAAATTATGAAAATGTTACAATTGCTAATTATAAGCCTCCACCTTTATATAATATGTATATATATAATTTGTCAGAAATATATTTACATTCTGTTATTACCAAAAATTATTTAAGGTCTGTTCAGGAAATAGGATCCCTATTTTTCCAATTATTATTTAAATACTATATTACTTAGTGAATCATTAATTGTGCGGAAAAAAAAGGATTCCTTTTTAAGTACATGCAGTTGAGATGACAAATGCATTTACAATATTCGATTCGATGGGTTTTATAGTATTTCTGATATAGATATGTTATTTATTTATCTATGTACCTTTTATATCTAAATACCGATGAGAAGAATTAGCTCTACTCATTTTAAAATGAACACGCTCTTATCATAGCCAAATACAGAACTATTAGTAAATCCGCGTCTTTAGTTTCATTAAATTCTTATTAAACTGTTATTTAATTTAAAAATAAATTTCATTGAAACGTTGATGACCTAAATAACGTTTGTGTTTAATAAACGTTCAGGGTTCATTGTCTCCCCCTCCATTGTACCCCACTTAGTATCCTCCCCCTCCCCACCATCCGTCCACCCCACTGTAATGAGAGATACTGAGAAAAATTGTATTCGAGGTAAAAACACAGATCCGTGACCTCGGACTTATCTCACGAGGCCTCGCTTTATGTTTTACTCTTATGCGATCATTCGAACTCGAAAGATGCATTCAATGTTTATGTTAAACTTTAAATGAGGTTCGATTCTCAAATAAAACTGTTGGATGTAGAAAATATTTTTTATGTAATGTTAAGCTCCCCGTACTATGGTGACATCCGATAGATATGAATCTATCGACAGTCTGCATCATCGTGCTGGACTAGGTCTACCTCGGCTGAAACCTCCAGGTAAGTCTGGGTATACACAGGCGACGCGTCGTTTTGCACCATGCGTACTCGTCTGGTGGTACCGACCCACTCGGCCACGAAGCTCTGCTTCGGATTGCCAACTGCCTAGGTACATCGAATAATGTTAATGTGCCGCTATCATAAATTAATCACTTGTTCTCAAAACAAAAATGCAGAAAAAATGCACTATTTGTTTTAAACCTAAATTTTAGCAATTTCACTTAATCTAATGGTGTCAAGTAAAAAGTCTATCGAGCCGTCGAACATAATCTACTATTGCATAATTTAAATAAGATTTAATTGTACACAAATCATTCTCCCATGTAAACGTATCATTTGTTTGAGCTGCTGCTTGCTTACCGTTGTATCAGAAATTATATAAAATCTGAATCGAAAACCTAAAAAGAGTTACTTCTACAATAAGAAGTACGAAAAGATAAAGGCCGGTCGTCAGTAGTCGTGACGGAACCAGGTCATTCCGAAAGAATCAATCCTACTGTCCTAGTTCGTACTGATTACTTTAGTTCGCACACCCGCGTCAATCCTGTGTCCAAACACACTGCTTAGATCACTAATAATGTTGCCAGTCATGCTGAAAGAAAAACCAGGAGCACGGAAAAATTATCCACAAAACCATTATATTAAAAAAAAAACAATAAAAAACGAAAATATGAGAAATTAGTATATCACATATAATCTATACTAATAAATAGAATTGAAGTGTCTGTTTGTAATGTCAATATTATTTTTTTTATTTATTATGAATGTGTATACGATAACTATACCAAAAATACGATTTTTGAAATTATTGGATGTATGTCTGTTTGTAATGGATAATCTCCGGAACGGCTGGACTGATTTGGACAGGACTTTTTTGGTAGATAGCTCTTCAGCTATTTCGGAATAACTACTTATTCCGGGTAAATTAGGGTATTTTTCGGTTTTGAAAATAACTAGGGTTCCGCGTAAAAAAAAAAAAACAAAACTCATAAAAAATTGAATAAAATCTGATTCAGTACACAGTTTTACGGGGAAGTGCTTGAATTTATGAGAAATATATTTACTTTATCTTAGTACTATTTTTTTTTTTTTGGAATATAATTATCGTTCCGTATAAAAAATTAAAACGCAGAACATATGAAACGTGGGCACACAGCTAGTTTTCAATAATAATTTCAAATTCCGGAAGACATTTAGTGAATTCCTACAGCTGCGATACTTTCAGAATTCGGAAGGAAACATTGGAAAGGTTCCGGAAATCCTTAGGGTTGACACCCCTATACATTCTGTATACGGAATGGTCACAATCGATCAGACGGCCTTTAAGGGCTCGATATTGGACTTTGAGTGTTGACTTAACTTGTTTGAACATGTCTGAATATTTAAGCGCTTGTCGTCAGGTTTGTGATAAGTCATTACTACAGAGGGAATTTTCCTATACGCCTATTCGAATATATTTTAGGTTTAAAGTTACCGTTTATATTTATTTCGGTTCTATTTATATTGGATATAGAGTGTAATGTATTTACATTATTTTCAAGATTTGCAATTTTTAGTGTTTTACAATATGGGACCTCGCGAATCTTTATAGATCAAGTTTCAAGAATATGATATCTTAACTTTGCCCTCCCAATACATCTTCGAAAACCTAACGTATGTTTGTAAAAATTTGCACAAGCTTGATCTGGTAAATGATCGTCATAATTTTAATACTAAAAATAAAGGTAAGTTGGCTGTCCCACGATTTAGGCTAAGTAAATCTAATAGAAGTTTTATAGGTATTCGGTTTTCATAATAAGATCCCTAAGAACAGTACCGATTTACCTGACAATAAGTTCAAAAAAACCATGTCAAGCATGTCTTAATTTCAAAAGGTTATTACAGGGTAGATCATTACGTGAACGATAGTGATGTCTGGAATTTTCACCCCTCTTTGTGCTTCCACTAACAATGATTTATATAATCTTTATTTAAAAAAAATGTATATTTTGAATTTATATAAAAAAAGAACCAGATCGAGTTCCTGCCGGCTCTTCTCGACTGTGTTATTTTCCGAACCGGTGATAGTGTTTTAGACGTTAAATAAAGATTTTTTTATTTGATTTTATTTTGGTATTTTAAATAACTAAGAGGTGGCAAATACCGTAAGATTCGCCTTATAATAAAGTATCAAGATCTCTAAGAACTGAGTACGGTAGAGACTTGAGTCATCAAGACATAGGTACAATAATTAATTGTAAATTAATTACAATTGTTAATTGCAGAAAATAACTAGTTCAACGTAGTCTAGGTTTAATAACGAAAGCATCACTACCACATTTATTTCCTCTGTAAAAGCAGAAATGTACGTGGATTTCATGCGTGTTCTTCACTTCTTAACATTAGATATAAATCTATTGAATAATCTTTACACAACTATTACTAATAAAATTCTAATGAAACAGCTTTAATTATATGACTCCGTAAAAACGTTACTTTTTGGTCCTTCGAGCCCCACAGTATAAAGAATCGCAGTATTTCCGAGTAGTGCCGCGAGTCGGTGGTTGACGCGGGTCGACAAACGTTAATAATAAACCGGAACAACCAGAACGACTGAGGGATTTCTTTGTACAGACGGACAAGCAGACAAACGACTTGACGCTGTTGTTAACACAACTTTATACATTTTACTGAACAATAAGCAACAATATAAACAACGCGGTATTAAATAATTTATACATATTTTATTTTATTAATATCTCGGGTCTGAGACGCGCACTTGCTTTGTTATTTTCTCGACGTTTTGGCCTGGTTATACAAGCCGTGGTCTAGACATGATTTATTTTATACATACGTATAAATCAATTGCACCAAAATTGAGAAGTAATTAGCAAATAGATAACATTAACTAATTTAGTTTAGTTAAATCACAACAGAATTACGATTACTACACGTTTCGTCAAAACTCTACACCTACAAAATTGATAGCATCTTAGATAGTTTTATAAAATGTTTGTTCTCTTAACCAGTTACATAGTTTTAGTCCTGCAATAACCGTTCCACGTATATTTATGCTATGAATTATGTACAGTCGTTTTCTTCCACCATGAGATTGCTACATTAATCTTATTATTCCTGCAAATAAATTCACAAGTAATATAAACCGACACATGTATGGGTGACAGCTCGATCCCCGCTTGGCGACGCCGCGTGTTACGCGCCATTCGTGATACAATTTGACAGCGGAGTGACGTTGGTTCCGCGTGACGTCACTACACTCAGCTCCTGTCAACTTCACGTTAAACATGACGTATCATAGCTCGTGACGTATTCGATTACTTTTTATAAGCTATTCGCGTTCGTTCGCAGTTCTAAATAGAGGCCTATTCACACCTTGTCACTAATACACAGGCCTCAGGAGCGCGATCTCATACGCCGGTCCTCGCCTAGCTGAGTAGGTAGTTGAAGGAGGACCGTGTCTATGACCCGTATAGATCAGGTGCATCAGGTGCATCCCTGACCCCTCAGAGTCCGATCGATAGCAGGATTAGCTCCCAGAACTCAAAAGATTACTTCACGAGGGACGCACCTTGTGTGCCTCACCCAGTTGACTTGTCCGTAGGCGCGGACAAAGAAGAGGCCACCGTCGAAGGGAATAGCCCTGATGCGGTTTCCCCGTGTCCCCTATTAGTTCGTAGTCTAGTCAGTAAGTGTAGTTTGTTTAGATTTGCAACTGTTTTCTTATTTTTTAATTTTATTATAATTTGTAAATTGTAATTTATCATATTTAATATCTTATTAAATAAAAAATTGTTAGGGACACACACGCTGCATTGCTGTTGGACTGCTAGAGCTAAACAAAGGGAGCGCACGAGAAGATTGTCAATCAAGGCTATTCACACTGCACGCGTTGGTTTCCTATGGAACTCAGTGCTTCATCACAGTCTAACGTAGCGTCTTCGAATCTTCTGGAAATTATTGGTAAATTAATGATAAAACGAACACTGGTTTTGATGTGCAAATTTCCATTTGCTCTTATCGGGTAGTTTAAGATGATTCACGGCAAATTCACAATGGAACATAACATTTTTTTTTTTGGTACATCCGGATTTAATTGGAAAACGGTTAGACCTATTTTAATAAAACTATGTACACGGAAAGTACATGTCAAGGATAAATTTATAAGCCATATTAATGATTAAAATAACATTTTTAGAAATTGTAAAACAAATTCTGTAAGGTTTGAACTCAATAACGGTTGATCGATTTCTATTGTATGCTTCTGGGTATGAAGACAATCCATTGCCAAAGCTATAATAATCTAGTTATCAACGTCATTATTAAAAATTATAAATAGTAGGTGTAAAAAGGTGTTCATCGATTTGAATGAAATGAGATACACAGGAAGCATGTGACGTTTCGCCGCAGGAGGAGGCCGAGAGGGCGGTAGGTCCGTTATGTCAGGGGTTCCTGCGGTTGTAGGGGCCCCCTGGGCGGTTCATTGTTGTGGACTTTGTCCGTATTGTTTTGTGTTTGTCTTTGTCTCTGTGTTGTGTGTGTGTTCTTTGTCTGTCCCCCCTTTTCTCTTCCTGGGTATCCCTCTCCTCTCTACGTCTTGTCGTTGGTGACAAGATGAGCGAAGGAGAGGGACTCAGAATTTCATCTTTGGTGGCGGGTTTCTTCCCCCTTTCTCTTTGCCCGCCACTAAACTGTCCCAACTTTCCATCTTTATGGGGGGCAGGAAGTATATCCTGCCCCCCGGCTGACTGAACTAACTAGGTCATGCCTCCTACGGGAGGCGGGCGAAGAGGTGGGGTTGAGAAGTGTGTACACTCCCCCATCCCCGCTGGGCCATTGCACGACGAGGCCCGGTGGGTTCGCTGCAGGGGGCGACTCGGTGCTTGCGAAAGCCACCCCGTGTGGCCCCCATCCCAAATGCAGCGGACGGCCCCGGGGGGTTTTAGTGGGTATTTCCGGGCGACTCTCGCCCGGGTGAGTCCCACACTGGCGCGGAGCTCGTCAATCCGTGCCCCCTTATCTATTGTATTGGGGGACTCTGATCCCTCAAATACAATAGATAAGGGTAGTGCGTAAATGCATTTCCGCCCGTCAAAAAAAAAAAAAAAAAAAAAGGTAGTACGGGCTATGAAAAATAAAATAACAATGAGACATCCCACATTTAATCAAGAAGACGAAGTAGCTGGAACCCACTAGTTCAAATTTAAATTCAAAAATACTTTATTCAATTTATGACCTGGTAAGACGCATATGAACGACAAAACACTACTAACGGGTCGGAAAACAATGGACTGGATCAAGAAGAACCGGCAAGAAACTCGATCTGGTTTTTTCTGCATGTTTTTTTGCAACTCTACAACTAACAGTTACAAAGTTGTTTAGATGCACAAAGAAAGATTTTCCACTTTATAATAACTCTTACAAATAAAAACTTCCTTGAACTTGAGCTTGTTGTCTGGTAAATTGGTAATGCGCTTTGGGATGTTATTGTAAAACCTAACACTATTACCTAGAAAGCATTTATTAGTTTTACTAAGTCTGAAACATGGAACTGTTTATTCCTTATATTAAAATTATGCTGATCGTATACAAGTTTAAATTTATGAGGCATACAATAAGTTAACAAGAATATATTGGGAGGGCAAGGTCAAGATAGTACATTCCGGAAACTTGTTTTTAAGTGATTCGCGAGATCTTGTATTATAAATTGCTCGACAAGCTCGTTTTTGTAAAATAAATAAAGTATCTACTTCAGCTGCTGTTCCTCGCAGCGAAATGCCATAAGACATCAAGCTATGAAAATAACTAAAATAGATGTATATATATATAAGTTGTACATATGTATATTTCTGAATTTGAATCTTCACACTTGTGAGTCTCTGTGCTTGTTATCTATTATATCTCTAAATTATTTTGTGATTTTTTTTATTTTTTTACAGTTACGAGTCTGAGAATAAAGATAAGCGAACATAAAACTTATGGACGTTCGTTATTCGAAGATAAAGAAGTACTACAAGTCACTGGCCCGAGATGTGTGTAATAATTTGATTTAAAAAATGGGAAGAAGGATACTGTATAGCATGTACTTAGCCATAATAACGTCAGAACAAGCCCTTCTTTGCTCGGCGTTAGCAGCGTCGGCGTCTGTAACGGCAAGATCGTTATAACCGTTACGCCGTTATTATGTTAATAGCACGCCATTATAGCAGATATCATTATCTCGGCGGGGTAACTGTGATCTTTAGGGGCGAGTTAATTTATTAATTTACCCTCCGAGGCCCGAGGAGGACTTGTTTTCAATTTACTTTCTGAATATATTGTGAACATTTAAACTGGGACAAATTTTCTTTGAATTTTAAACGGTCCTTATAATAATTTATTAAGTTCATTATAAATGCTACTATCATGGGAAATGTGAAAATATTGCGCGACGCTATCGCTTTTGAACTGGCTTATTGAGTGAATGAATAATACGTAGCATAAACATAATTTAGGTAATTAATAAGTAATGGAGATGCCGTCGCGTTATGTTGACACGCGCATACGTTGGGTTTCAGATAAAAATATTTATGCGCTTATAGTTTCTCGAATTAATATTTAAAATGTCAACCGTTTTTTGTAATTTATTTATTTATTACTATGGACGACTAACAGTAAAGAAATTTAACAGTAACAGTTGATAGTATAATAACATATTTACCAATAAGAAGTCATCGCATATATAAATCAGTTACATTATGAAGAAAATGTGGGTATGTCTGACATCGCTAACACTACTATAAAAATCAATGCGGACTCAAAAATTCACTATATAATAAGAAAAGAGAACGATTTAAATATTAAATAAGGCAAGACTTAAGCACCTTCTAGCCGAAGTAACACTTATTCGGAAAGGATCAAGGTTATACCGCTCACACAAATCATTGAAACTTTTACTAGCCCGAATTAGATAAGAGTTTTTTCTATAATTAGATGAAGCAAATGGAACTTTCAATAGGCAACTATGACGAGTTGACGATATTGAAAATTGTGCAAAATGTTACATAATATAATATTATAGAGTTGTGTATTGTGTGAGTCGGTACAGGTAACGCGGACGCGGAATGATAAATAGCGTGTTCCGGCGCCCGGCACCGGCGCGGCTCTCGGTGGAGGACACGGCTTTGACAAACAAACTTCTTAAACTCCCGCACGCAGTTCATATCAACGAGTCCCTGATTTTACACAATAACCACGTTTCAGTTTACCTATTTCTTCTTCGCTATTTTATCTTATTCATTTTTTTATTAGATATATCTACTAAGAACTAACTTTACTTTCTCTTTGGGTACATAATTTATGTGAACAAATAAAATGAGGTAGTAGTGTAGTTGTAGAACCCGCGCAAGGTTCGAATCATCATCACATTTACTTCTTACGTAATGTACCAATGCTCGCGCTTCTGTATTCTGAATTGAAGAGTTTAGTTAGCAGCACGCACTGTAACAAGAGCTATTCCAATCAAAATCAAAATCAAAATCAAAATTTATTTATTCAATTTAGGCCCTAAGAAGGCGCTTATGAACGTCTAAAACACTACCACCAGTTCGGAAAACAACCCAGTCGAGAAGAGCGCAGGCGAGAAACTCGATCTGGTTCTTTTTTTTTTTCATAAATATAATATATATCATTTTTTTTGTCATATAAAAAACTATACAAATCGTAGTTTTTAGTGGAAGCACAGAGATGTGGGTTATTTCCAGACATTACCATCGTTCACGTAATGATCCACCCTGTAATAACCTTTTGAGATTAAGACTTGCTTGACATAATACTTGAACTTATTGTCAGGTAAATCGGTAATGTTACTTGGGATCTTATTGTAAAACCGAATACTATTACCTATAAAGCTTTTATTACACTTACTTAACCTAAAGCGTGGTTCCGGCCAACTTGTCTTTACTTCTAGTATTAAAATTATGACGATCATTCACTAGATCGAGTTTGTCTAAATTTTTTACGAATATGCATTAAGTTATCGAAGATGTATTGGGAGGACAAAGTTAAGATATCATAAGATATAATGCACTCATTAGCGGTATATTTTTTAATGGCCTCAATTAAAGTATTTTCTAATACTAATCATCTATATATATCTGTAGACAGCAATCAGTTAATATCAGGTTAAATGCAAACCTGTTTGCTACTATAACATATAAAGTTTTTTTTCTCTTTATTACATTTGGCAACAGTTGAACAATATTTCTTTGTCTAACACATACACAATAAAATATGCTAAAAGTTGGAACCAATAAAAGGCAAACACAACATGCTCTAATTAGATAAATAGACTTGCGAGATTCACAAAATAATTTTAATCTCTGCAACTAAACTAAACTAAAAAAACAACAATTATGTTAGTAAACACTATAGTAACATTGACGCAGCAATACATTCTCTATAATTTGGTAAAGAATCCACGTGAATATCTGTTGCTAGGCTTACAGTATTATGCAATTCACACGTTCTAGATACAGGTTAGTTACTCCCAAGAATTGATTTTCTTAAGGGGGGAGCTAAACGGACGGACGAAAGAAGATTACATGCAGCTGAGATGCGAATGTTCAGATGGATGTGTGCCGTGTGGGGTAACAAGAATGGACAGGATTAGGAATGAATATATTAGAGGAAGTTTGAAAGTGGCGCCAATAACAGACAAGTTAAGAGGCGGTCGTTTATCCTGGTATGGGCATGTGATGCGCAGGGAGAAAGAGAATGTTGTAAGAAAGGTATTGGATATGAATGTGGACGGTTACATGGGAAGGGGAAGACCAAAGAAAAGATGGATGGACTGTGTGAAAGATGATATGCTTAGGAAAGGAGTGAATGCGGAGATGACAACAAATAGAGAGGAATGGAAGAGGAAGACATGTTGCGCCGACCCCAATAAAAAAATGGGAAAAGGGTAGGGAGATGATGATGATGAAGGGGGGAGCTAAAGGGGTTATTATTTGGCGCGGTGGTAGGTACTCTAAAATTAATTAATTTAAGGATTTCTGTACAGTCAATTTTATTTCTTATGCTTTTGTATAAAAATAAAAAATTTAAGAAGTCTCTGCGTTTCGAGAGTGTTACATTTTGAAATTCTTTCATTCTCTCTGTGTATGGTTTGATTTTTTTTTTTGCTATACCAATAGAATATGTTAGATGATTTTTTTATTTATTTTTTAGGCATATCTACAGAATATAAACTAAATCTATACATATAATAATGTGGTTAATATTAATGCATTTTAAGTTTATTATCCTATAAAAAATACGCACAGCATGCTATGTAAACTAAATAAAAATAAGATAATTTAAAATATATATCCTCAATACATACTCGTTATTACACACATGTATACAAAAATATTCCCAAAGCCACAAAAATATCTGAATTTATAGCACGGTCATTGTAAGCTCTGAACATTCTGAGCAATGGATTATATTATAAGGGACATTATTTACGCAAAATCGTACGTCGAAAATTCTCTGTGATCGGTTATGTCCAGTTATCAGTGAAACTTGGCTCAACAGTTCGCATGTGTCTCATTGACAATTACCAATCATGTGAAGGACGCAGAATGAGCTAACTGTGCGTCGAGACAATGGCGTTTTTTAAGTCATAATGATCTAGTCGAGCTTCATAGTTATGACGATAGCTTTCATCATCTCAATCCAAATTTATACTAAGTAACGTAAAAAACGTCTTTGTACAGCTTCGATCCTGTCTACATGGGACTCGTAATGTGGAGCCCATATTACATTACAATATTCTAGAATACTTCTAACTAAAGCCAGAAATAAAGTAATCAAGTTTTATAGTTTTTTGAATGGCCGTGACATTCTAAATATGAAACCCATGATTTTATTAGCTTTTGAAATCATAATGGTATGCCAAGTCGTATTTGTTTGGACAGTAGTCCGGTAGTGTAGTAGAAGTAAGAAAATGTTTTAGTCATAATACAGCAGTTACATTTTGTAGAATAATTTAAAATTTTACTAGTTCTTATATAAAAAAAGGTTTGAATAATCACCCTAGTAAATTAATATGATTGATATCCAGTAGTGAGTTTCAATGTTATCATTGATAATACATTTTCTAGCTTCAATGTTCTACAACAAGGGATAAGATGCGAAAGTGAAAGCTAATGAAGGAGTTCGATGAGTTTAAAATAATTCAACTCGAACGGAATCCACAACTCGTAACTAATTGAAGGGATGTTTCAGACATTAATTACTTTGCGATCAATCGTTCTATATTATCTTCAAGATTGTTTCAGTGGAGATATTTTATGTATTACCCTGCACAAACAAATATTACCTACATATGTAGATTTAAGTGAACAGTGTAGTACATGAAGGTCTATGAATATGGAAGAACAAAAAATGATAACTCCTAAATACCATGAAAGTCAAAAAGGACACCAGCATACCATGTGTTCCAACAATATGACATAGTTTTCGTCACTGTTGATTATTAATCTGGATAGCTGGCACTCGACTGCCTTATCACCCATTATTTGTCGAAGGAGGTGTACTGGATAATCTGTTCTATAATGACTCATTATTTAACTACAGATACGTCTCTTTTTGTTCACTATATATAACCTTTTTTTTTTTTTTGACGGGGGGAAATGCATTTACGCACTACCCTTATCTATTGTATTTAGGGGGATCAAAGTCCCCCAATACAATAGATAAGGGGGCACGGAGTGACGAGCTCCGTGCCAGTGTGGGACTCACCCGGGCGAGAGTCGCCCGGAAATACCCACTAAAACCCCCCGGGGTGTCCGCTCACTATATATAAACCTGATTGTACTTAGTGTTCTTGTTAATAATACAATCAAGACATCGCTCCTACTAAATAAATGTCCAAAAAATTTGTGAAAACGCTAGTCGGTGAAATAACAAGAGTGTTAAAATTTGTGACTGTAAATATACCTCTACTATATTTATATCTGATATAAAACAGCAACGCAAGGGCTTTTCTGTTTCGATCAAAGAATTGGATAAAATGGGTTTGGTTAAAAAACATCATTGAAATTCAGACCGTTTTAATTAACATTTTTGAGATCTTAAGTGCAGTGGCTATTTAAATCGAAATTAATAGCATACAAAATTAAGAAATAAGATAGAGCAGAGAACGAAGAGTGCTGAGAAAGAAAGGTGAGTAATGGATAGCAAACTAATTCAGTTTCCAATTACATAGTTTTGTCGATACTCACAGAAAGCAATTACGTTGAGTCAAAGTGAAATTATTCGCGTAACAAATCCTCGGATTAGTTTTAAGAGCTTCTAAACAGGAGTTAGGCGCCGTTTGCCTACGGTAATTAATTTAATTCGAGCGATTTTGCGTTTGCGGTCTCACTTGAAGCGTTTACACCGACAATATAATCTCATTTAAAGAATATATTTTTAATCAAATCACAGTAGATTAGATTTTATAGTTAACATAAAATTTATTGTGTAAACTTTCGTATGCTTACGGAATCTAAGATTAAATAAAGTGAATTCCCTAATAATACCTTATTGTTAAATTTGATTTAATACCATAAAAGATATAGGCTAAGTTCTCTATTTTAATTAATGACAAACTCATTAATTCACATAAAAGTAAGAATTGAATCAACCAGATTAGGTGCTATATATTTATGGGGTCGTGTAATGATTGGTTTTAGTTCAATTCATATTTATAATATTATTGAGGAGACCTTTTAAGAAAGAAAATTTAAAATGTGAATATTTGGAGCATCGCGAGAAAAAATAGAATTTTAATAGCATTAAGAAAAAGGAAAGGATAGTGTCATCATCAAAATTTCAAGTGTAAATATAATAAAATTTAATAAACAAATATAACACGATAAAATGGGAGAAGACGTGAGATATTGTATAATGGAGCGATCTTTAGACCAAGTTTTATATAAAGTAATGCTATCAGACACACACTACGGGTGTGATGAAGTCCAAGCTACACTCAACAGACAATTTATTGGATATAGTAAATCGTTAAAGAATAAAAAATCCGGCAACACTATTACATTACACCGTGCAGATATTTGGATAAGGGAAGCGTATACAGCCGTACAGTTCTGACAACGAATTTTATTATAAATATTGCGGTGCCATATGGGACGAGTTTCTATGCTGGTCAGGTTTTTTATTATTTATACCTGTTTATGTAGAAGAGAACCTTCGGTTTTATATGTTATTATCCATCCATCCATCCATGCAACCGTAAAGACGTCCACTACTGAACATAGGTGGAGACCAACTTTGGGGAGCGGCGGGGGGGGGGGGGGGGTATTGCCATAATCGCCACGCTTGACAGGCGGGTTGGTGGTCGCAGTAGATGTTTGTGGTGCTCAGAGAATGTTGCTGCCCATCCCTTGGTTTATCCCTTAGTCGCCTTTTACGACACCCACGGGAAGATACGGGGTGGTTCTATTCTTAAGCCGGTACCATTATACAACTTTCATATTTTCATTTCGTTTTTAATTTTTGTTCCTTAATTTAACAGTCGTTTCGACTTCGGTATGAGTTCCTTAGATCCTTTATACCACTTCACGAAGTCGAATACATAAATTGATTTCCCCCACATTAAAAAAAAGGTAGGACAATGACACTAACCTTTTCATGGCGATTGAAATGAAGCCATAGTAGTATCGTGAAACAATTGCTGATGCCCGCCTGACCAGTTACTATTTTCTAGTTCGAAAATATCTCACCAAGCACCTATGTGAGCTCCCGTAAACAACACGTACTTCATACAGTTAAATGAAAGTATATACACCCGTACGAAGTCACAGGAGCCAGTTAGTTTAAAATAAATTATATTCGGTACAAATTCGAATTTCTTTTTATACGTAATGGAGAGAAACATCTTTGTATAAAAATATAAAATAAACGATTTCGTGCAACGCACTAAGTAGTGAAAAATATCTCAACGAATAAACGTACATAGAGGTTTATGTATCTTCACAGCGCAAAATATCGGATCATTTCGTACAAAGAAAAACTCTTTTGACTGATTTTAATAATGTAAAAAAATATTTATGTCTCTTATGTACTCACTAATACTTTTACCCAACACCGTAACTTGTACAATAACTTACAGAATGTTAATGTTCAAAAAGTTAAAACTTTCCTAAATCCGATACATAATAAAATCTTTTTTTTACGAGTATATGAAAGTTTTGCTAACGACACGACTCGTAAATGAGATACTTTGTAATATTTTTTTTTGAATCTTTCGTATCATTGATATTACAAGATCCCCGAAGTTCAATTGTTAAGATTTATGAATTATTATGTCGTTTTATAATAACTATCCTTCAATTTTAGGTTAAAAATAAACTCATGTGTTGCTTCTGAAAACGAAGTTTTATTTCGTTAGTTTCTTACAAATACGATAACTTATTTAACTACACTATTATTACCACTTTACCTGAAAACGAAGAAACGACAATTAAAGTCTATTCTTCTACCAATTATTCTTATTTATCTATTTTAATTAACAAATCTATCACAATAAATCTCTTTTACAATGCTATTTTTTTCATAACCTCTCAACTGCCCATAGACCTCAGACCAAGGATGCCACAGACTCTAGCGCTTGTCAGTTGTCAATGTCATTGGTAATGTAGTAAGCGCGGCCAAATTCAAAATTAAAGAAATATTGTTTCTTTACATATATTTATATACTTTTACACGATATAGGTTTAGTGGTTTGGCCACAATCTCACCTGATGTTAAGTGACGATGTGGTCCAAGATGGCAAACACACTAAGCCAAGAGGTACTGCCGGAACACACCTATTGGTATTTGGCGACAGGTTTTCAAACTTGAGGTCGGTTTCTACTCAGGTGGACATTATAGAAAATGCCCTGCTATAGTTTCCTCATGATGTTTTCCTTTACCGAAAGCTCAGGCTGATTTTAGAGTTAGATAAGTGGATTCGAACCCGCGTCCATTAATGCAGAATTTGGGCGCACTATCCACTGCGCATTCATCGCTAAAAACGCTACATCGTTTGTGTAGTTCTTTACCATTATAATTTCTTGAGAACAACAGTACATACTCGCTCATGTCTTAAAAGACCCTTGATACAGTATTTGTCATATGAACAATTGGCAAACATATTTAAAAAAATACTAATTTATTGCTCTACGTACACAATCCTTGTATTTTTTAAGTCTACGCCGAATACCACCGCGTCCAAACTAAGGTATGATCGTTTTAATTATATCTATCTACCCAAGATGTGTTGAAGATAAATATTCGGAGACAGATATCCGGGCGCGGGTCCCATCAGCAGTGCTGGAGTGCGTACAGACGCGAGCTATAAAACACAGGCCTCATGCTCCATTACATGGGCTCCGGAGATTTACTTCCAAGAAATTTTCCTTAACATCTCGCAAAGTTTCGCTCCCTCGAATCTATATAAGGGAGTTAATCGAGTATACGGTATTTTTATTAAGTTTCTCTTTCTTTACAGACTCGCTTTAGCCGGCGAGTCCTCCTGCATCACCATGTTCATTATTCATATAAATATTATTTGTGTAAGATCACTGTAGTGGTTGGTTATGGAGCGATAAGTTGTTCATGGGTTTGTAAATAGTTAATTACTTACAAGGATTACAATAGTGAGTCCTATATGTCCTATGACCGCTAATGCGCAATAGCGTACTGTGAAGTCGCGTTAATGGTTATAACTGGACACGTTTCGTCGCCTCATTGGTTCGAGATGGACTCGTGTGGTCGCTTTAATGGTCAGAAGCGGATTCATATAAAATACATGTTTTCAATAAATTATAAAAGTGCACTAATAGAGGTTTCTAGGTAATGGAGTCGTTCGGTTGTGGAACTCCGAACATTCACTTTCATTTAACCAAAAGAAATCAATATATTCAATTCATACTAAACGTACTGCGGAATACGTATTATTTGTATTCAAATGATTCAATTTATATTCTATAATTAAAATCTCATTCATAATACTTATGTAAACTAGACATATATGTTCTTATTTATGTTTTAAAAACGTTGTTCAATATTGAAAAACATTTTTACTCGTCACTTTATTGTAAGGAAAGAAGAAAATAAAATATAATAATACATTATTCGATGAATATAAGTCATAGAGACATGAAAGACGTTGTATTATGATTCTCAAACCAGTGTCAGTGAAAGATGTAAAGAGAAAAAAAAAAATGAACATTGAAGTAGACAGATCTTACTCGTTTGACATAAATGATATACCTATATTGTTATTATTTGTAGGCATTTTCAATAATTATTTATTTTTCATTAAAAAATAAAACGACACATCAACTAATTTGTTTAAAGCTTAAACTGCTGTTAATGTGTTATATTGATTCGATTAAACCGACGACGGCTAAGTTGATAACGTGATCGGAGGACGTAGGCTCGAACCTAGGTGGTTTCGAATCGACTATTAATCTGTATCGACTTTATCTGTATTTGGTCCGATCACGGCTTAATTCCTTTTCTTACCGATATCGGCGACGGGAGTTCTCTCATTTGGAACGCGCGCGCTTTTTTGAATGCGCTGCAACCAATGAAATGCATATGGATCTCGACCAATCGCCTCATCGCACTGAAAAATACCTTACCGCGCGGTATCTCATTACATTGCACTTTTTGGACTTGCATACCAAACATATATATACACTGTATTTCTATAACCGCCGCGCAGAAGCAATAATAAATAGACTGTGTGTTTGTGGACGTTGTTTTCAAACTTTTTGTGTGTGTCGAAAATTATATGTGTACCGGTGGACGGCGCTGCACTAGATATATGACATGCGGCTTCCAAGTCTGGCACCAAAGTCACCATCAGGTTAGTGGAGTTTTCTTGTACTCTAGTATTGGTGAGGGAGGATTCAGCGATGTAAGCCCAGTTTGTCCCCGGTTATTTTCTGCCTAGCCCACTATGCCATAAGGGACAGCGTTCCCATCAACAGTAGCAGTAGTCACATAATTTATATTTTGTGGTCGCTGCTCCAATCTGAGTTATTTAAGTAAGTAATTAAATACTACTGAATAATAAAGTAAAGGAATAAAATTAATAACAATATAGACTTTATATACTAGTCGAATTACAGGCGAATAAAACTGCTAGCACAACAATAACAGAAAAAAACATGATACGTTGGTAATCTTTTGTATGTATATATTGGAAATAGTTTAGGATAATAGTTTCCGGTCCGCTCGCAGTACGACCGCACCCCGCGGACCATTCATCGCGCTCCCCGTTGATTTACTTAAGGCGACTTTCCGACTGAGTCCCGAACAAAGTAATCCTTAAAAGCTTTCTTTGGATTTTTGGACGATTTGCCTTAAAATATTTACTATCTAACGAATAAACAACTAAGTGAAGGGAAAAATAATTCACTGTTGTTATATCAAAATAAAGTGGTTTCTCATAACTTCACGCCCACACAGGCGTGGGGCAGATAGAGCTCTGTATACTTGTTAAACGAATATTCTGTTGTATAAATAGAGTGGATACAAATGACATAGGTACTTGAATAAACAGTTTGCAAACATCTCGGTTCAAACTGATACTTTAGAAGGAGCAGCCTGTTTGCTGACCACACTTTTGATGGACGGTATATAATTGTTAACAGTTTTTAAATGCGTTAAAAATTAAACAAAATAACTATCTCACAAACAACAGTAGTCTTATAACAGATATAAAAGAGCTGCTTTCGCTATTTCAGCGTTACATATCCACAAAGGGAGTAGTTTACTGTAACGTCCGTCCGCGTGATCAATCTCTCCGCAATGGATCTTTAAGTGTGAGACCGCCGTTTTTTCTCTGCCAACTCATTGCAACATTAAATCTATATTATGAACTATTCACTAAACGTTTGGCATAAAGCGATGATGGAGCAGTGACTAGTGCAGCCGGATTTCGAGTCAATCGACGCGGGTTCGATCCTCACCTGTTCACCACTAAATTTCAGCCTAAACTTTCGGTGAAGGAAAATGTCGTGAGGAAACCAGTACTTTTAGACATAGTGTGTTTACCATCCTGGACCACATCGTCACTTAACATCAGGTGAGATTGTGGTCAAAGCAATGAGCTTATATCGTGTAAAAAAAAAAAATACGAGTATTTCTGATATATATATGTGGGAATAATTTATCTGTCAAACACGGCAACACTGAATTAGTGGTAATAAAGACTTAAGATGAGACAGTGCTTTTGTAAATTTGTTTTTAAATAAAATATTTAAACTATCGTATCTCTATTTTAACATCCCACATATATATACTTATATTATACAAAAAAAAAAACAAATACAGAATCATATTGAAATTATGTCTAATGATGTACGTCATATAAATAATTAATGAAATCGGTATTTTGCCAATGTCGGGACGTAACGTAGAACGGATATCCGGTACACTCGGCTCTCCGGTAACAGCCGCGCCCTTGCCTATGAGGGTGCTTACAAATGGAAATACTGTTGCTATCCAATAATCTTTGTATATCATTTTAATGTATATGTATAATGTCACTGAACTTAACAGGAGGACTAATTTTGATTAATTTATTATTATTCGTTTGAGTTGCTCGCTCGATAGTTTGGATTGACAATTGGAACCGATAGGTGGCGCTGAGATTAGATTCTAGATTTATTATATTTTTAGGCAGAATGACGCTACCGTGTCCGCTAGTTGTTTTATTATGGTGATGGAAAACCTAACCCATCGAGCGGGAAAGCGGGAAATCGTTATGTGAACGCTAATAATAATCGAGATTTTCTTGAAACGCACAAGACTATATAAAAACTTACATTATACAAAGTAGTGTGGCATGTTGCAATGTTTCTATTTTTTTTTTTTTTAACAATATAGGTTTATCATGTAAGCAAAAGGTAACCGATTTCTAATAAATGACATATTGTACTAGCGTGTTAAATACCTTAATATTTTTATTTCATTTTATTAGTAATGTTTTCTAATGAAATAATACGTGGATGTTTATAAAAAAGTAAAACCAGTTAAATTGCTACAATGCCTTATGATTTTCTATATATTATTTAAAAGATATTTTAAATCTTTAATTGATGGTCAGAGTGGTTGACACTGTATTGCTTACAGGTGTCCACATATCCAACCATATAAGTTGTTAAACAGTAGATTTAAAACAATCAATCCTAGCTGTCAATCCCGAACCGGCCGACGAAATCAATACGACTGATATATTAGTGGACAGTCGATACTAAACAGAACATTGACCAGATCTCTTTGGATAATTTAATGATAGATTCACATGTTCCTCATAAAGTGATATAATTTACGACGTCGCAACAGTACCACGAGCGCTGCAGAGAGCGGACAGAGCGACGCACGACCGAAGTGCTTTATCGCGTCGAAGTAGGGAGACGTCGGCAATGGCTCTCCTGTCGCTTTATCACTGACACATTACATTAACCGGCTTTTCGATGTACTCTATACTTAAGAGAACATGCGGTCAGAAAAGTAAGTTTTTCAAAAATCGATTGCTATCGCGTTGTGTCCCAAAGAAAGAATAATAAAACCCGAAAGGGACAATTGCAGCGCAGGCTGTTTTAACTAAGCAAAATAGACGAAACCATCACTTTGTAGTACCCTGTTTCCTCCTCCAAATCTGAACTGATTTTTAATTTTCTTTCAGTTTTAGAATAATAAAGACTTTGGCTATGCCTGTACGTTTTGCTTTTTTTAAATTTTATTCATCAAAGTTGTTTGATGAACGTTTGAAAATGACGGTAAAAGTCGAGCATTTTTTCATTTTCAAAGGCTTGTAGTTTCTACAATATCTAATTTATGGAAAAAAAACAAAACTGATTAATAATGTAGTCAAACTTCGATGGGCAATTTATTCACAACTATTATCCACAGAATGAACTCTTCCCCTAGACACAGTAAACGTTCTGTTATAACCCTTATTTCTATGTCCACAAAGCTTACTCAGCGTCTTAGCTTAGCTTATGACGTTGTTTTATCACATGCACAATTTTGCAATTATGCATTTTTAGTTTACTTTATTACAAATTTCACTTAGTTCAACCAGTCAGGATTTAAACCTCGCGTAGTTCGGTGGTAACCACTCAAATTCGGAAGTCAGTGACAGTGTAAATCTTTATAAAATATATAAATATTTTAGTAGTTCAATGTGTAGTTTTTTTTTAAAAAGACAAACAGGGACGGTCTCCTAACAGTTCACATGACAGGTGGAAACTACTGACCAATTGATCATACCGACCAATTGGTCATACCTCTCTTGGAGAGGTGGGCTAAGAGGTGGGTGGGGAAGTATTCCCCCCCATCCCCATTGGGCCTTTGCACTGACGAGGCCCGGTGGGTACGCCGCAGGGGGCGACGCGGTGCTTGCGAAAGCCACCCCGTGTCGCCCCCATCCCAAATGCGGCGGACGGCCCCGTGGGGTTTTAGTGGGTATTTCCTTGCGCTTCACGCCCGGGTGAGTCCCACACTGGCACGGAGTTCGTCCCTCCGTAATGCAATGGGTAAGGGTAGTGCGTAAATGCATTTCCCCTCGACAACAAAAAAAAAAGGTGGGGGCTACTGATCTTGATTGTTACAATGAATACTATGTCACTAGTATTCACTGTCACGTGCTACTATAAAAAGAGCAATATAAATTTGATAATAGTCAATAACTACGACATGTCCGTAGAGCCTCAATCGATATGGTTACGCTCTTAATATATATTAACATTTTGTATATAATGTTTTATACATAAAACAAATACAGTGTTTACATAAATGATGTAGTATGAATGTAGACAAGTAATACATTTGGTCGGTCCCTCGCCTCCACACCGCGCCGAGACACACTGCGATATCCAATTCCACTGATAAATAGAATAATGTATTACGTTTTATCTGCGGAGTATTCGTAAATATTGTTATAAAGAAATAACGTTCATCCGATATAATAATAGGTTTGTTTCAGGTGAATCCCGGTTTACAGGACTCGGGGGATTCCCGCGCCGCGCTGTCGCGTCGACACTGCGCCCCTCGCACCGCGCCGCGCAACTCGCACCACGCCGCCCTACAGTCGTGCCCAGGAGTTACTTACTTTTAACAACATACAGATAAATCTTATATATTATCAATAGTCATAAATGTTAATACAAAACATATAAAAAAATACTAACATTTGCTTCCAAACTAAATCTCCTAAACTCAGACAACCTAGAACTCTATTTTATGTATCAAATGTGTCATTAAAGCAACTCCGAGTACATATATTAATATCTCACTTTAACGAGCGAAACTAAACACTTCCTATGAAAGTATGTATTTATTGCTTTCCAAATAATTTATTTTTGTTATATTATTATTACTTTAATTTATAAGGCGAGGGTGAATGGGCAAGTCGGTAAGGGTCGACCTAGGCGAACGTATCTAGACCAAATCAATCATGTCTTAAATAAAGGCCAGGTAAAAAGTACTCATAACCGACGAGCATGTATGAAAGCGCTCATGAAAGTAGAGGAAGCGAAAGAGGTATGCCAAGATCGTAGCAAGTGGAAGGACGTGATCTCTGCCTACCCCCACGGGAGAAAGGCGTGATGATATGTATGTATGTATGTATGTATTATTACTTATATATTTTTCATTTTATTTATTTATTTAATTCATTAAGAAAACCCGAAGGTTTTCTATTAGGTTATTCATGTCAACTGTCAGTATATCTTACCCATGCGTTCTGCTAACGTAACATGAGTTTTTATTGGATTCATTGAGGAAGCCGTTTAAGAAAGAACATTTAAAATTTGAATATTTTAAACATCGCGACAAATAATAGAATTTTGATTTATTAAGACAACGGGATCGAGAGTGAGAGGACGTACGGAAAGATAAAATCGGTCTCTCAACTAATTTTTGAGAAAACTATGGATATTAAATAATGTAATCAGACACACTGTGGGTGAAGGAGATTAAGCGGCACTCGATGTGCAATTTATTGAATATAGTAAATTGATGTGCAATAAAAGATCCGGCAACGTTATAATATACTAATGTAAAGTTACAGATATTTGGATGAGGCAAGGTTTTTTTGCTGGCCAGGGAGAAACTTAAGGATCTCTTATATATATATTTCATATTTTCATTTTGGTTTTTAATTTGTATACCTTTATCTACATTTAAATTAATTGTCCTCGAAACAAGTTTATGTACATACGGATCTGTTGTCATGGTAACGATTTAGCAAACTCTGTAAAACTTCGCGTTGAACAACAAAGAAGCAAACATTCAGCTCAATCTCAATCACAAACGTTTTTGCCGAAATACAATTAATTTGTTAATGAAAAACCCGGAGGTGAAGCTTGTTGTTAGACAAACAGACGCGCAGAACTACGCAAGTAACGGAGAAACAGTACATCAAGTTGTTGTTGTTTTCATCAACAGTAAGCTTCTACCGAAACATGCTAAAATCATCACCAGCTAGTTTTCATTTTTAAGTTATCATACTCTGTCGACTAACATAATTTAATAATATAAAAACATATTTAGATATTTATCATGTCATATCGAATTTGTTGTCCTATATTCATTTTAATTGTGTACATTATTTGGCATTCTCAAGTTTCACTGCCATACAATTATGTAAAAGTATAACTTTAAAGTAATTTTTTGACTAATTTTGATTCCTAATGACAACACTTAACATTATATTTACTTTGTCACTAATAATGCGTTCCTCTCTTAGGTTACTTTAGGTTATAACTTACGAATTCTTTAAGCACAAATCGGAGTTATTTTATCAATTGTTTCAATCATCCGAATTCAAAAATCTCTATTCTACATTCTCTAATGTCGCGATTTGAATCACAAATAGTATTTAGTTTAGTTCAACAATATGTATTTCTGATGAAGGTAAGAATAATATATGAATAATCGCAACATCATTCATGAAAACTGGTATTCGGCGCATGCTGAGATTACATCAATGATTATCATTGAAGGGGACGCTTTCTTCACCAATGAAACCCCGACTTCTCTATATAATGTGGACTGTATTTATTAATCTTGGAATTACACGTATTTAGAAACTATATCTTGCCGGTACAACTTTGCCGGCGGTCGGCACGAATTCTTATACATTTTTAATACTTACAACTAGCACATAGTTACTCTTAGTCTAAAAACTTATTATCTATTACTTTTACACACATGAGGTACATATCTTATATCTCTCTCTCGTGTTTCCAGCTAGTGTGTGTGTGGGTTGTAAGGCATGTAAATCGCGATGTTATTCTCGTAATCGAATGTTAAAGATTTAAGGAAAGAGGTTCATTTGTCCTCAACAATCATTTACGTGGTAATTTAAAACTATAAAATTAAAAAATAACAAGCAAAAATATACTCACCAGTCCAATTATATTTATAACTTGGAATAATTTTGCCTGATGAAAACGAGCAAAGAGCTCACATGTTCTATATATAATTTTATTAAAATATAATTGTAGTTTGTTCAAAATCGTAAATCTCCTAAAGTTATTTTCTCTGGACTAAATTACAAAACCAACGCGAACGAAGTCGCGGGCAGAAGCAATGAATATTACCCTCACGTGACATCAATAAAGAAGTTTCTGTACTGTATCTCCGTGCATACTGTGCGAGCCCTTCACAAACAAAGCTGTTCCGAAGCGGAGACACAAACAATACGATTTGTTCCCACAATGTTTATAAAACACACAGACTGTATGAGAAATTGTAACACGTTATTATGGCGACCACTGCTTATCTATAAACTGTAAGTAGGTGTGTGTGTGTGTATTGATTGTTGTACTCGAGTTTGGAGCTGATCTGTTGGGCAACTATAAACAAATACATACCTAAATCATTTTAAATATAAATCGTAAAAGTAAATATATAATGAATAATTAAAATAGAAAATGATCTTGATTTCACGTTCACTTCACAATGGTACAAGCGGTTGAATTAATTAATTCATCAATGATGATATTATACTGCTAAGATTAACTAAAAGAATTAATATTTCGATAAACTATTTAGTGTAATTGCGATGCGATGCGAGTATGTAAGTTTGAATATGGGCTGCGAGGCGTTTGAGGTACGGAGGATGGGAGAGGGTGTGGGGGGGGGGGGGGTTAGAAACAAACAAGAAATAACTCCAACGAACATCTCAAGATCGTAAATAAAAACATGTACCGTATCGTAGGAACAAACAACTCGGAAACCTGTTTGTCCTAACTGAATACTCGAAGGGACTCGACAGCCGAGTCAATAGTTACCGGCTCACTCCCGGAGAGCGCTCTCAGCTGCTAGTTGACGAGGGCTTAGTGGATGCTGGGTATATACCGGGCCTCAGATACACCTGAGTCTTTTCCTGCGAATCACTTTGTGGTAAAGGCGATTTCTAACGCATTTGAAATATGAATTTAATGCTATCGTTTACTTATTCAAAATGTATATAGAGATTATATAAAAATAGGCCAAGATTACTAAGATTTTTGTAATGCTTTAATAGGCATAAAGCTTTGAACACAATCTCACCTGAAGTTAAGTGAAGATGTTGTCCAAGATAATAAGTAAACCAAAGCCAGAGGTACTGGCTATCAAGTAATGTTTTTGGAACACACCTGAAGGTGCTTAACTATCAAATTTGAAGGTGATAGGTAACCAGTCCTTTTCAACATGCTATAGTTTGTAACCACAACATCACCATTGAGCTATCTTAAAACACTTACGTAGAAAGCATTACAACAGCTGACCAGGTTTAGTATAGAAATTAGTTATAAAAAGTCTACTTATGAACATTGTAATCCTGTTGTCAGATGACAGATCCAGTCAGTGCAAGTATGTAGCCACTCGCACTCGTCGTTAAGGACGTGCTCCACTACGCTCATACTGCGCTCACAGAGACGATGGCTCCACTGGAGGGTTTGTTCTGCGCCGCACACTACACTGAAGGGTTTCATTTTAATGGTAATTTTTACCATTTTTATTTGTCTTTCGCAATTTATACAATTTTTTAAGTGTTAAAGGCCCAAACTAAACCAGGCTAAAATAAACTTGGAACTTCAATTCCATAACTGCATTTCGCAATTTTCAGATATTTTTAGCGGTTTGATCGTGAGGAAACCATAGCATAAAGCAATCTTATAATAAAACCCGCTTGAGTAGTTATCACACTCATATTTAATAACCTGTTTCCAAACAGCAATAGGTGTGTTTCGAGACTATCACTCGAGAGCGAGTTCCTCGTTTACTGTTAACCGTTTACCGAGTGTGTTTATTATCCCGGTCTACACCGACGTTTAAGATCAGGTAAGCAAATATCAGTAAATAGATTCAATAAATGATCTGGCCAGTCACGTTGTATGAGTAACATTCGCCTAGTTTCTCTACTGGATAAAATCAAAAGTGGTCTTGTTCAAATGGAATTGTTATAACAAAGTGTTTTATTGTAAAAGCGATATAAAACTCGAATAGAGAGTATAGTCCTCGCAAACGGAGTGGCGGAGTCGCCCGTAGCGGACTCTTCTTGTGACACTTTACATTCCATTTGCTACGCCCTCTGCCTTTTACGATTTCGTTAAGGCACTTAGTAAGAAGCAGAGAGTGACAGCGGTTTTTGAACTACGGTAAAATACTCTCAAATATAATCAACTACAATATAAATTATACGGAGATTAAGTGATAAAATTGAACCTTGTCAACGGCTTCACGACAGCTACAAAATCAAAAACTTCGTTAATCCGGGGGAGTATATGTGAAAATATTATAATATATACGTACATTGGATCATACTCAACGTATCATCACATCATATTCAACGTTCATATTGCGAACAACGTCACGGCATATTACAGGCACCGTACTTGTCCCAATTTGCTTGGCAATTTGTGGAAGCAAATTTGAAAACTAATTCCTTTTGCCTACATACATAAATCCAAATACAATAAACACTCTACAATACAAAGACGCATACTGTGCTTTTGCACCTCAGAACAAATATTCCGTGTCTTTTTTTAATACAATTGACTTGTACATAATAACCAAACTAGATTACGTAATGCGCCACCAATATCACACGGTTTACGATCTAATAACACAAAGTTCTTGAATTAAATATAACTACGACATGACAGACTGAGGTGCCGCAAACACTCTGACGTTTTTCAATATTTTGGCATAATTATATGAATTAATCAAGATTTTCAGACATTTAACAAGTTGCTCTAGAACAGTGATTCTCAACCACTGTGCCGCGGCACTTTTGTGTGCCGCCAAATTTTGCAAATATATAATAATGTAAATATTATTAAATTATATCATTTAAAAAGAAAAATATTTTTAACAACATCAATTCAAGTATGCAAGGGCCCAATGAAAATATCTTAAACTCAACCGATAAGCTGGTGGTATTCAAAAAACAAGTAACTTTATGGAAAAATAAAGCTCAGGAAGGCAATTTAGAAAAATTTGAGTCAGTCCCTAAAGACAGTTATAAAACTATTAAATTAATTTTTGTTGATCATTTGACAACATTACAAGAGTAGATAATTATTCATTATTTCCCAATATTAGATATTAAGAAATTTGATTGGGTTCGTAATCCATTTCTCATAACGGATACTTCTGTATTTGACTTAACTTTGAATGAAGAGGAAGAATTCATTTTGCTTTCCAATAATCCAGATTTAATTTTAAAACATTCAGAAGAATCAATTAATTCATTTTGGATTAACATCACATGCGATTATTTAATGATAGCCAAAAAAGCTTTAAACATATTATTACAATTTTCCACAGCTTATTTTCAGCATTAACCAACATTAAAACTAAAAAAAGATCAAAATTGTTAAATGTAGAAGACGATATGAGAGTAGCATTGTCATTTTTACGACCAAATATAAATGAAATGATCAAAAAACATCAAGCTCAAATTTCGCATTAAAAATATTTTTATTTTTAGTAAATAAATAATTTTTATCTTTTTCTTTGTGTGCCGCCAACTTTTGAAATCGTTAAATATGTGCCGCAACAAAAAAAAAAAGTTGAAAATCACTGCTCTAGAACATTGCATACACAGCACTATATTTAAATAGGATACGATTAAGAGGCTGCAACAAATCAAATATCGGTAAGAAAATAATGGACTGATTTTAGGGAAACTAAGAGTTATTGATAACGACACAATTAATGTTGTAATAAATTTAGTTATTGTCCGCTGAATCGTTGTTAATGTGTCCGCAACCGAAGGGCCGGTCGTGACATTATGCAGTAACAGAGTGGTTGTCCTCGCAGACTGGGCGCTCGTCATCAGATCACAACTGTACCCGTTTCAAATAGTCTATTGTGGAACTGTGATGAGGGAGTCGGGGCCGCCTGCACCGATGTAATCTTTACTACATTTTATTATCAGTTTTTAAAAACTCCTCAGAATGAATTCTCACACTACTATATTTATTAGTACTTTATAAGTTTAAAAATAATGAAGAAAAAAATTCTGTTTGTATTTAACTCAAGAACGGGTTGACAGATTGAAATCTAATTTTGTGTGCATAAATTATATGTTAATTAATGATTGATAGGTTATCAAAATTATCGGAAGTATTTTACTAAATATTTGAAACGTCCTTAAGTAATGTTTGTTTACGTTTCTTATACGCGTTAGTATTTACATATTTAAATCGGTGATATGTGAGAAAGTCTAAGCCTAAAGTCTTAGAGTCTTTAGTTTTAAGATCACAGATTTTCCATTAAGAAAAATGTGCTACTTCCAGGCTATAGTTTATAGATGTTTTATTTCAAAAAATCTAGAACACACTGTTTGGATTCAAGCTCAAGTAATCATTGCTTCTAAGAATGAAAAAAAACTCGTAGGTCGTCTTTTGATAACATATTTTTGTTTTTACACAATACATTAACTGACAGAGTTTAAAATATATAAGTAACGATATTGTAGGTATTATGAGGTATTATGAACGCTTGAACAGTCTGTATATATATTGGAGATTTTCCCTCGTCACGTGACGGTCCGACACCTCCGTACTCCACCTTTCCCCCCACTCATATCATGTGAATACTCACTAAACTGTGAGACAACATAATAACGTGACTTCTGTACCTCTCAACCCAATTCACAAACCATCATACTCCATTGGTTTGCATATATATTTGTAGTGATAACTTTTATATTACAATAGACGCGTTATCCTGCACGGTTATTGGAATATCTATTAACACACATTAAAAAAAAATCTGCATTTTGCATCCGCAACCCTTGAAGCCTTTTAAGCATATTATGTAATTTTGGTGGCGTTTTGCGTGTTGGTTATTCTGCACAGGTGAATTATATTGGTAACAGTGACGCAAAACGTTTTATTTGAGATGTCATGAAAACTCTATGCACTAGCAAGATGAGCGACCCATTTTAGTGGAGCTCAGAGACGTTGTTATAAGATTTAAAATATATGATATCACATGACGCTCTCAGAATTGTGTTTGTAAATAGCAGATTGTCATTAACCAAGAAGAAGAATAGGTTAGATTTACAGATACAGTAGATTTATAAAACTTTTGCACAGTTAATACATTTATGTAAAAAGAGCAAGCAATGTACATATTATATTTAATAGTAAATTTGTAAATTGTGTTTACCAAAGTTACAAATATGATTAAGAGTAAATCGAAGAAATCAATAAATTACTTCATTTATAATGAATTCCACCAGCGAATACGATGCGTGTTCTTTCTGTCTCTCTCTTACAATATACTAATTAGACCTATTTATATAAACAACCGACATTTGTACAGTTGAAACAACTATATCTTATTGTATTTTTACTTATTGTGATAACATTATTATCTCGTCCGCCTGTCAAGAGCAGAGACACGATGACCCGGTTTCACCATTACCACTACCGTTATCTGAATCCAGAAATGATAATATCTTTATCTAATTTATTACTAAAGTTTAAATATTTTACAAATGTTTTAATTAACCGCATACACGTGCTAAAACCAGTACAGATTTCACTTTACAAAAACACCCCAATTTCGTATAGACTTCCTCCAATTAACTGGCAGTACTTCGCGGCATTAACTTACATAGTCCAAAGAGAAATCAAACTTTCATCTATAAAATAATATAAAAGTTAGGAAGTATCTCGAATCAGAGAGACTTTACCAAAGACTTTCTACGTAAACCTACCACGTACTACATTCACTACACATAAAATATCTAGCGGCAGCAGTTTGTAAAGTGTAATCTCTTCATTCATGAGTCTTCTACTTACTATAATTTACTACTTAGATTAGATATGAAGATGCATTAGAAACAATATTGAAAAGTATCGAGCAATGGATTGAATAGAGATTTTTTTTATCAAAACACAACACTCATATCACGATTGCTCTGAACTTTTAGTAACTCGCCTACATAATATAGAAAATATAAACCAACTAAACAAGTCTTCTGAATTCGTTAAAATATGTGTGTGTGTGTGTGCAATGACATATGTATGACATCTGTGAAATTTACTTCCAGTTTCGAATGGAAAAGTATTTTTAAAGACATAATTTAGTAATAAATTATACGTACTTTTCATAATATGTTACTTCAATATTCATTGTGTTCAGGCATAAAAGATTTAATATTTTATTGGCATATATTTGTTTACAAACACACAATAGACACAAATGCTTACCATAAACAAAGATTACGATTAGATTATTCAACTTTTTTTTGTGAACCAGTACAGTATTCTTGTTAGAATCCAACAAGAGGCAAATTGGATAAATTACACTTTATTGTAATGTCATTGAGTTTGATTTATTGTAGTAATAAAGAGATAGTTTGCTATTCACGCTCCGTTTGTGTTGTTCAACAAACTTGAAGTGTTATTTGTGATGTCACTGGACTCGTGTATCTATCTATTTAAATTTACTCATTTTAGTTTAATTAATAAACATTTTATTTATATAACTTTATCTAAATCATTTAAAAACGAGTACAAGTCCTGTTTCATCAAAGTAAAACACTGTCCACTCTCTCGACAAACAAAACATTTATAATTACAACATCGTGAACCAGAACCGTGTTATTGTATTGTTATTATCGTTGATGATAAAAACCAACATTCGGATTCAGGTGAAAACATATTGTAAATGTGTTCACGTTTTCGCGGTCCGTTCGGACGTTCGGTTTAATCACCACTTTATTTTTTTGTAAATATATCTCCGGCTCTTCGTTTTTTACGTTGTTCTTTTTAAATTTTAATTGAAAATACATTTCGTACGCGTTATGTAAAATGAGTTTAAAATATTTACGTTTAATATTAAATATATAAAATATAAGTATTCATACACTTACAAATATAATAGTAAACTATACAACTTACCGTCAAGTAAAAACAGCAGCCTGAAGATGAGATGGCAAATCCTTTTCATCTTGATCATTACGAATCACTTTATATGTTTTGTGTTGTTAATAATTATTGAATAAAAAGAAATGGTACGTTTAAATATATTGAGTTAACACAACGCAAACACAGTATTGTATGTGAAGTTGTTGATTGAAACGAACTCGCGAACTTCGAAGTGAGAGGTGAGCGATCTCACCGCGGTACAGAGCGCACGCTGCGCGCTCCCGACCGGTACTGACGGACCGGCGGCGCGTAGCGGCGCTACGCCGTAGCAAGACGATGGCTTAGCGGTGCTACACCGTAGCGAGGTACGAGATAGCTCATTATGCGAGAGTCGAGCATCGCGTTATTATTCCTTTATAATAAATATCCGCGCGGGTTGTGCGCTCTCGTATCCGCGACGCATAGCGACTGGTAGACGCGTCGCCGACGGTAAGCCGTGCTCCACTCGCGCTCACACGGATTAATTCATCATGTGCCAAATGAAATGGGTATTTTACTAACAGATTGCCTGAACGCTTTGTAGTTTTGCAGCTAGTGTCCGATATATACATTAAACTGAATAATTAAATAACGTCCTTTAATAATAAAGTCAGTTTAATCGCTTTTTGGAATTTTACAAAGCTTTTTACTAATCATTAAGTTATAATAATATATTGTGAGAATTCAATTTTTTTATACTATTAAATATTATACACAGTAAGTAAAAAATATATCTCAATATACGTAACAAGAAACAGAAACCGCTTCAACAGTCGTTAAACAATAACCAGCGGTACCAGTACCGAGTACACAGATATTCTAGAAGCTTCGTCGGAATTTACCTAAGATCTATAAACCCCTGGTTTCGGTAAGTGACGATCGCAGCTGTCAATCCTTCATCCTGAGACTTTAGGTTTAAATTTTCATTTCCAATGCTGTGTCAGATGCTGCTTGCCTTATATTACTATAACATGGAGGTTTGCAAAAAAATCGTAATAGATTAAAAACAAAAGCAATGAAAATAAGTGATTATACTATATTTTTTAGGTTACCGATTATATAGAAAAATAAATGTTTTTTTTTAAATTTGCAATTAATTAATTAGTCTAGACTAACTTTTTTGCTTGCATGTGACGCATTATGCTACTACTTTTATTTAAATAAAATATGTAGCTTAGGGTTCTTCGGTTAATGATTAAAAATCGTAAAATTGTAAACAAAATACGATTAAATGGGCAATTCTACTGGCAAGTATTTTAATTTAAAAAACAAAAGTTTTCAACTCCCACCCGTTAAAATTTATAACTTCCACCATAAGATCAGCAAAATAAGACGGTGCCTGCAACATGCAAATAATTAAACAGCTTGGGGAAACAAATATATGAAACACGTATGTCTATCTTATTCGAGGTTTGTTTTTGATTTCTCTGACATTTACTACTGTTCATATCCTAACTTGGTGACAATGGAAGTACCTTGGTAGTATACTCCTTCTAAAAATACAAGTCGGTTTACGGTGAAATCGCGTAACAAACATAAATATTGATTTGATTATATTCAAAATAGCCACTTAACTGTCAGTTCAGGCGGCCTCTACTTTAGTTAAATGTAGGTGCTTTTTATGTGCTACCTTTTCTTTTTCCTTTAGATATTCGAGTAAAGATAAATGAAGACAAATATAATTACCATCAAAACATTCATTGAATTTACACACTAATTTGATATTACGCAGTGAATAGAAATTTATACGCTATAGCTGCGAGCTACTACTATAATATAGTTAATATTGACCTACTTTTAAAATGAATTAGTCCTGAAATCTACACGCACATACAAACAGCTATACGCATAATATTAATATAGAGTTACATAATACACGCGCTAAAATTCCCGCCCAAATCGGTAACAACACTATAACCGGACTGATAATGCATTATCCGCACCACTGTACCCTCACGTAGCGAATGTTTATTGAATATTGCTTAACATTAGGAGCCCATAAACGTTGGAGTTTGTAAGCACACCTCGGCACTGCTTAGTTGAGTACACGGGCACCAAGCAAGTGTCACAATAATTTTGCTATTAATGGCATGTAAAATCACACTGTGCGAACAAACCAAACATCCTTATGGAATATCTTTCTACTATAATTTTAAACTCTTTTAAATTTATTTTGTCACTCACAGTTACACGATTTCAAGGTTTAAATCCTGTTAATTATTGATCATAGGTGAAAAAAGGGGCATTCTATCGTAGTACCCGCGAGAATTGTCGCAGGGTTCAGTTTGGGAATAACTTGACGCGAGCATACACGTTGTTATAGGTGAAAGTTATTTGTGATTAGCGTTAAATGTTAAATTGATTGTTTGTTGATTGTTAAGCCTTCCTAGCTATTACTCAGTTCACACTATACACTGGTTACTACACACGGGCTACGGAAGGTGAAGCAGGACACCGGCGTTACTCGAGAGGTAAGTGTCGATCTTACATTATTTTGGTCTACTGCGAATCGCAGGTCGGCCAGGGTTAATCACGACCCCGAATCGTTTAGACTAGGGCCCAGCGCGATTCGTTTGATTACAGTCGTGAATAACTCGAACAAATCCTGTGTGTATTAAGATGTACAGCGTGTGTCGTCACTTGGTATACGTGACGTGTTACCATTGCCTCACATATTATACACATTTTATTACTTTGTATTTTACCCGGTCAAGTATTAATTATCTAGTTCATAGTTATATAGAAGCAGACTGTATATGACGCGTAGTATCAGTTTCTACAAAACACAACCATACATTATGATATCCTGATCCTCCTTCTGAAAATAAAGTTTCTTTTGTAATGATTACATAAATATTCCCCGTACGCCTCCGCATTTTACTTGACGCGTTTAATTACTTAGTACAAAAAAATCATAAAATTTACCTGTGACTTATTAACTGGATGTCTTGTCACTAGACAATGTAGTCCGTTAGTAACAATTTTTTATCGAAACTTGCGTGGATCAGTGTACACGCGTAGCACACGTAGCGGTCGCTACGCGGCAACGCTCAAATTGTAGCACGCGTGATGTCCGCTACACGTTTGATGCCTAACAAATTGAACAAATTGTACTTGTAAATGGCAATCTTCGTGAAGCCACACAGAATCTCCAATAATGTAGTGTCTCAAGATAATAGTCTTCGAACAGTTTGTATTTCCCGTAATATACAGTTGGCATATGGCATAGAGACGTGCTCGATTACGACGGACCTCATAAGATAATTCGAGATCGCTCGGAAGACAAGGCGCGGCTATGCTTAGAGTTTCACTGCGTAATCGAATCAGAAACTAGAAGATCCGCAGAAGAACCCAAGGCAACATTGCGTGGGCAGGCCTTCCACAAGGTCTTTCCTTTTTATGGGGGGCAGGAAGTATATCCTGCCCCCCGGACTTCCGACCAATTTGGTCGTGCCTCTCTGTGAGAGGTGGGCTAAGAGGTGGATGGGGAAGTATTCCCCCCCATCCCTACCGGGCCATTGCACGGACGAGGCCTGGTGGGTTCGCCGCAGGGGGCGACGCGGTGCTTGCGAAAGCTATCCCGTATCGCCCCCATCCCAAATGCGGCGGACGGCCCCGGGGGATTATAGTGGGTATTTACGGTAGTGCGTAAATGCATTTCCCCTCGACAAAAAAAAAGGGTAGTGCGTAAATGCATTTCCCCCCGTCAAAAAAAAAAGGCCTTCCACAATGTGGATTGCAGACCAGTTGAAGGTTGCAGGGATCCGCTCGATGCCGGTGTGTAACATTTTTTGGAAGAAGTCTATATTTAGCAGCGGACATCGTTTGACAGAAATAACGATGATGATGAATTGTCCATTAATAATTTGTCTGCCAAACAATTATCTCTTTGAAAAAAAAGGTGCATCATATATCTTCAAATAGCCTACAGAATAGAGAGTTAATTTATTATTACAGAGATAACTAGATACTAAAATAGAACCGACCACAGTGACCTGCGGCGGTGAGTGCGTCACCACACAAACGACAGTAAATTGCGTTAGTACTAATTGCTTAATGTGTTCGCGTTGTTTAATTAGCACGGGTTTGTGTGTACCATACTAACTGTTATGTATTCATAACGATATTTAAATTTTATTACTGAGCGCTGAGGTCTATTTACCAAGGATTTCAATATTTTATTTCATTGGCTATATAATTATGCAAGATGCAATACTGTCATGAAATTTATTTCACAATTTTACAATAGTGTACGTCTAATATTTTGAGTGTTGAAAGTAATTTGATAACCAATAATATTTCTAGATTTAATATTTAATAATAAAATAGTTCGAAAAGTAATTTTCTTAAAAACTTTAGTACAAATTTTCAAATTCTCAGTTCTACGTAGTTAATAAAACCGCTACATACACTATAGACCACTAGAAACATACTGCTTCGAAATACACTGTACTCACAGAGACCCACACGTAAACACATGTATGTGCCCGCATAAAACTTTCGATGTTCTCGTTTCCCGCATTTTTATTGTATTATCAGGAAATAAATTTATTAAAAAATGCAGGATAAACAGAAAAAAACACTTGGAGTTTATTTGTTTATAATACATTATTCCGTCCGACCTCGGCTCAGCTCAAACAACGACGGGCTTTTTTACAACGTGAACGTGACCCTACATAACTGTACCACCCCCCTCTCCCCTGGTAACCCCTACCGCAGTCGACGGACACTATCACACGGTACGGGACATTATACATTGCTGTTACGTTTAACGGAACTATTTATATTAGGGCCAAAAAACCGGTGATGCACATCTACAGTAGATCGAATGATAACCAATTTAATTCCGTGGTCGCGGGTCGACATAAACAGCTCATTACGATAAAGAAGCGTTCGACGTACGGCAATCAACCTGGTAAACATTTATCTGTGCGGTGGCATGTGCCGGCGACGCACGGCGCTGGCGGGGAGCAGGCGGGGGGAGCGCCGGTACACTCAGCCGCGCAAGTTACCTCATTAACACAGTTCACCCACAGTTTCGTCAATATTCACGCCGTTTTCTCTATGAACCCTGATGGATATTTAACGTAGACTTCTTGACTCTCGATCAGCTCCGGGAGCTTTTTACCAATATTGTGATATTTTTGTAGATAAAATATACATATTATGAAATGATTTTCTACGTTTATATTTAGCGTTATTCATAACAGTTATATTATTAAAACAATAATGTTTTTATATGTATATTTTGTTTCACAAATTATTACTAATATTTAATTTATATTAAAAACTTAATTTTAATTAAATACTTAATGATATTTTTTTTGTAAGAACTGTGTATATATCATGTAAATATAATGAATTCGCTCGTGGGGCCTTTAATTGTATAATAATACACAGATTCAGCTTGTTATAGCGTGTCGTATCCCAGGTGTGGCACTATACACAGTCAGACGAGACGAGCGCGCGTGCCCACTGACTGCGGCCCGTATACTATAGGGTTGTCAGAATTCTACGAAAACCGAACATAACTGACTAGAGAATAGACAATACCAAATGATTTGCTTTTGATGTCTCTATTTTAACTCAACTCATTTGTGTACAAAGGATAAGATGCTGGTACTTTTAGTATAACCGCGATTTGAATTAACGATTAAACAATTTAAATTTTGAATATCACACAATTCTATAAATATAAAAACAAAGTCGAGTTAGTTACACTATTTATAACTCAAGAACAGCTGAGCGGATTTTTGTGATCGTTGTTTTGTGCGGTTTGTCTCTCCGCCCCGTATAACAGATAGTAATGGAAATAATTCACATAAAAAATATTTAAAAAAAACATGTTTTCATATAGTTTGTATAGAAGGGCTTGTTCATTAAATTTTTTTTTTGTGTCTCGAACATTTATTTAAATCTGAGGCATATAATAAAAATTGAACCTTCTGGCTAAATACGAAAAATCTAACAACCTTGAAGCGACAAAGGTGATGCCCCTACTTCGGATGGCCTGAAGATGATTCGTATGTCAGTCAGATGTCCCGTTGTTGGTGACACAGATTTACAATGGAAGCTCTCTGTGACCAGGTGTCCAGCTGTCACCTGGACAATGCACAATGCGGCTGCTGAATAATTATAAACTAAAATCACTTCTACCGGAAGACAATTATAAATTAATTTAACCCTAAGATTTAATCTCACCTTTACTTTTATTAAAATGTATCTCCCATGTAAATTAACATAAACATTTATTTTTACTAGTTTTGTTCGTCCTTTTGGTCAACTTTACAGCAATATTACCAAAAGAAAATGAAGAAATGAAAACCAAATTTTCTCCAAAAATTAGTGTTATCAATATAACACTAGCGATCATAGATAGCCATCAAACAAAAAAAGAAAATCTGTTGGCAAACAGGAGGAGACAATACATATAGAAATATTTTTGTTTCTTGACAACATTAACAAAATAATATAGCCTTAATTGAGGCTCCAAACTAGGGAGCGCCTGTGACTTGGAAGCCTTACATAGCAAAATAAATGTAAAACCATACAGTTGTTAGTAGTACAGTTATGATTTAAATAAAATACAACAATTAAATGAAAATTTCTTGTCAAATGTCTTAAACTATTTTAGCTTTATCTATTTATGTATTAAATAGAGATTCGCCTTTTACACGTTTTTAAATCATTGAACTTACTACATATATTGTTTGTACTACATATGTTGTTCTGTTTACGATCGCAATGATTCCTAGAATGAAAATTATTTCCGCGGCATTACGGTACATTTACTCAATAACATATATCACTAAGTCTTGAGGTCGTCACCGCAGAGCCTCAACGACTCCCATTATTATCATCTACACGATCTACTTTGATCTATAATTTAACAAAGATTTATTTTGGGATTCCTAGTATAACTTTCTTGAGGAAACAGAAGGTGACATGCCCTGTACTGTACTCAGCCACCGCGCAAGTAAAGAGGAGCTTGTTCGTAAAACCAGGATTATGAATATTCCCTGGGAATGACTATATATTAAAACACCAGCTAAAATAATAGCGGAAACTGAGAATGCGGTTGAAAGATATCTCAATGGGAGATCTCTTACAGTAGGCAGCACTTTGTTTGTGAAAGAATGCTCATTCATTTCCAGCATCTCCAAAGATTAGTGCAGGAGAGATGATATTATCATTTTTAACGTGCTCACTCCAATGCCCCCTTTAGCATTTCTCCATTATAGATTTATCAATGTGCATTTTCTCTGTATCAGAATTATAACGAAAGGAAACAAATGTGAATTTGAAGTTTTTTTTATATGTTAGACAAATACAAGAAAGAATCTTTATAATAGCAGTAACCGATAGGCACAGTCACGAAACTAAATATTTATTAAACAATTGACATGCGATAACTCACTCAGAAAGAACATCCACTAAAGAGGCTCTCGATTTTTGGTTGATGTCTTGAAGGGCCATCAATACTGCGAGTACAAAAATCTTTGCCCAACCGAGAACACGGCCCTCGCGACCTCCCATCGCGCGAGGGGGTCTTCTCCCTTCAACCCCCTCGCTTCATCCCGCGCAATGTTCAATAACAACCCCTCGCAAGAACGCAGGGCAACATCCCATCGGCATTTTGTAAATGTGCTTTTTATAAATAATATTTTCACGTATTTTCATGCGTTAATATATAAATGGTAGATGACGGGCGCGAATGCGATCACGGTGACGTTGTTATTGCAGAAACTTTTTGAAAAACCTCCACCTGATGCTGTATGACCCAAGGGTCAATCTTTATAAGCAGATGTCTCGTGTTATTATTCATGTTTGAATTGGTACATTAGTATCAGCTTATTTATTTGGAACATTAAAAAATCTAAGAGTTTTTAACTTTAATGATAAATTAATTATCAAAATATTATTATTATTATTATTTTTTTATAATGCACAGCACAGTGACAGCACTAGACCTGATGGTAAGTACAGTACAATCCAAAACAGCGGCGACTGACACTGAACAGAATTCAATGCCAGTCACCGCTGTCATGCTGGCCTGCTTATGTACCTCTTTACGCCTCTTTTGAAGGACCCAATTCATTACATAATTGTTTTTTCTCTTTTTTTTTTTATCGATGATATGAAGAGATAGTCTTTTTATGCAACTATATAAACGTTTTCATTTTTTTTTTTTCTCTTTTAGAATTCTCTATTTAAAATACACACAATAAAAATTTATAATTAAAATAAAATACTATAAATAATGAATGCCGTCCAGCTCGCCGCCAGACGGGAAGTTCCCAGGAGGCTGGCCATATTGCCACGTTGGATGGCAATGCTTTATACATACAATTGTATAAAACAAGTCCGATGTAACTGAAATAGTCCACTATTGGACATAGGTCTTCCACAAAAAAGTGAAGGCGATTACCATAATCGCACGCTTGGCAGGCAGGTTGGCGATCGCAGCAGGTATTTGAGGTGATCAAAGGAAGCTGCTGCCCATCACCTGGTTTATCCCTTAGTCGGCTTATACGGCACCCACTAGAAGATATGGGGTGGTACTATTCTTAGCCGGCACCACACGGCTTAGCCGGCACCACACGGCTTAGCCGGCACCACACGGCTTAGCCGGCACCACACGGCTTAGCCGGCACCACACGGCTTAGCCGGCACCACACGGCTCGGCATCACTTAGTCGGTTTAATTACACCAATTATACTCAAGAACTTTTGGACCGATTTTTATGGTTTTATTTGTTGTCTTTGTCTCCACTCGATTAGGAGAAAATTGGTTTAAATAGCGGAAAACATCAAAGAAAAAAATGATTAAGAAAAATCATTTTTTCATACAGTTTGATCATATACTCGTATAGAGAATTTGTTGACAGATTTCGTTGAAATTTATTTTTATATCGAACTCGAGAAATGTCCTCCAGAATTATAAAAACAGCTAAATTTAATTCAGCTGAAACCACATCGTTTATTGATTCCGAAAATATATGGAGAGATTGTTAATAATAAAAGTGAATTAAGATTGTTCTAATTGCCTGCCTTCACTTACTAACGTCGAGTAGTGAGATATCAAATTTATTTATTTAAACTTCTTAGAAATTTCACCGACTCCCCGTTTCTTATTAGTCAAATTAATTTTAGAGTTCCACGACCTAATTCCAAACCGCTTATTTTTTAAAATCCCTGTTGCATGAACAAGGTGTGTGAAGAACACATGTTTATTTCGTTCATACGATATATATAATAAGATTTTTTAATAAAATTGATATATTTGTATGCCCCATCAGTTCCTTTAAAAAATTGCTGAAAATAGTTTTTTAAACTTCTAGTGTTTCTCATAATATTATAGCTCGTAATGATTGAGGTATTAGTATTGTTATATTTACTTTCATTAATTATAATTTTAGTGGAAACTTGACTGGTTTATGTAATATTATTATTCAATTTCATAAGTGTATTTTTGTTAACTGTGTGTTTCACAAATAAATAAATAAATAAATAAAATAAATACTTTTATTCTAGCCACTATATATGGGATGAATTTCATGAAATAATTCAATTCAGTATATCGCGCAATAATTGTACATAATAACAAACAAAAAACAATTAAAAAGTTTACAAAGGAAAGTAGATTTCTTTATCTTCCAAATAACCTTTTTCCTTATAATATTATAAATGTAATCAACCGACTCTTGGATCTCGACGCGAGTCTTCGATATATGTATATACAAACAGTAACATTGTGTAGTCGTAAATACTATAATAAATCGTATTTGCTTACTACGCGACGTACACGAACTGGAATCGAAAACAAACAGAACAAATGCGGAAAGTGTATAAATTGCATCGAATGAGCCCGCTGTCCATACACACGTTCAATAATTTGCATACTAATATTCAGAAATGCCATCAAGGAAAGGAAACATCTTAAGAATATTCATGTAATCTGTGGAAAAAAAACAATAATTTAAATTATTTCATTAAAAATAGTAACCTATCTATTCAACGTAGATACGTATTTAGACACGAATTGGATCAATTTATTACAATTAGTATTCGCCTAATTATACAAATTAGATCATGATCAGATTAAAAAAAAATACTCCAATGATATAAAACATGTTTACATCTACTAAATAAAAAAAGGGAATTCGTTTAACAATTAGAGGCGAAAAATGTTATGAACTGTTTTATATGTAGCTATTTATAAAGATAAATAACACTAAGTGAGAGCCCCGCGCGGGAATACCGTAAGCTCTGAGTTTTACATAAACGAATCACGTGAAAAATCACCGATATAATTAAATTGCGTCATTTAAACACTGATCCTCCCAAAGTACAGAATTGATGAGTTGCTGGCGGGGGGGGGGGGGCTCCGCCCCCTCGACCCGGATTACAGTTAATTGGATGCTTCGCTCTATAAAAATATTCATAAAAATTGTATTCCAACGCCGCAATCGATTCGAATGAATTGATCAGTAGTTCGGTCCAGGAATTCCACGGCACGTAGATACTTGTTACGAATGCAGTGAATGAAATAAAATAAACAGACCCGCGTGTAAGCACTTGTGTAGCGAGTCGTAGCTCCATTGCGAACAATAAATCTTTAGCATAGTGACGGCTTTCATACAAAAATGTTGTTATTACTACAGAGTAGCGGCTACGGCGTAGCACTTTTGTAGCTGCTACGGTGGGAGACGTATCAAAACGAATTACACATAAGTATTGACTAGCTACTTGTCCACGGCTTCCCCCACGTTTCATATACTCTTCACTGCATAATATACTTTTTAAATAATTGTTAGAAAATAATGTTTTGATGATGCTGTCCATTATTGTGAACCCTAGTTATTAAAAAAAAATTAATTTGCCTAAGTTATGTGGAGTAGCTATCTGCCAAAAATTCCATTCCAATTCGGTCCAGCCATTCTGGAGATTACCCGGAACCAACAGACATACAGGAAGACAGACAAAAAAAATTGTGTTTTTGGTATAGGTACCTTATACACACCGATATGTGTTTAGCAAAAACTTGTTATTTTATTATTGTATAATAAAATGACACATCAATTTTATTTATTAGTATTATCTGTGAGCCCGCGGTTGCACCCGATCTTCACTGTGTTTTAATTTTTATGTGGAACCGTAATATTTTATTTAATAAGATAAAGTAAAAATATTTTTAATAAATTCAGGCATTTTCCCGTAAAACTGTGCATTGAATCGGATTTTGTTCAATGTTTTTACACGGAAACCTAATTATTTTCGAAATTTAAAATTTCCCTATGTTACTCGGAGTAACTTTAGCTATTTACCAAAAAAAGTCCCGTTAAAATCCGTCCAGGTGTTCCGGAGATTAACCGGAACAAACAGACAGACAAAAATGTTATTATTGTGTTTTGGTATAGGTATCGTGTATACATTCATACCTATTTAGTAAAAAAAAATTGACATTACAAACAGACACTTTGATTTATTAGTATATATAAAGAATAAATATTACATAACAAGAATAGTGCAAACGCAAATGTAATCTAACATGTTTCTCTTTTACGATATTTCAGTAGAAACAAAATAGAATTAAAAAAAAGTTTTATTTGTGTTTTAATGTACGTTACACATTGAATAATGGCTGCCAAACTAGACAAACCTGTATCAAGAAAGCTAGTAAATGATATTTTCAAATATTAACAAGTTATATATTTAAGGAATGTACACCTGTATACTAATTATCAAATTTGTTTTAATTTTGTTTTATCTCTTCCGGTTCCTGTTGAAAATAAACATCAATATAATGTTATACAAACAAACGTAGAGTAATATAAACGTGTAAATATTTGTTTCCGTAAACTGGTTCAGTGTTAATTACGTTCGCTTATTAAAATTAACAAAGGATTATATTTGAGAGAAGAGAGATATCGCGGAGCCGAGCGCCCGCTCAGCGCGTCGCCTCCACGCGCGCTTACTCCAAGCGGCCTCTATAAGAAAAACTGAAAATTATTCATGTTTTTAATTTTTTTTTAATTTATGTGTTTACTATATATACATCTATGTTGTTCGTATCGAAATTAGCGTAACATAATTAAATACATTGTTGTTTGTTAAATTGAAAAATTAAAAATAATAATGAAGTAATCGACTAAAACTTTTCTTTGTTAAAAGATATCGGAGTGTGCGGGTTTCTTCTTTATTATCTACAGATAAAATTGATATCTTAACTTTGCCCTCCCAATACATCTTCGATAACTTAATGCATATTCGTAAAAATTTAAACAAGCTCGATCTAGTGAATGATAGTCATAATTTTAATATTAGAAGTAAAGACAAGTTGTCCGGAACCACGCTTTAGGTTAAGTAAGTCTAATAAAAGTTTTATAGGTAATAGTATTCGGTTTTACAATAAGATCTCAAGTAACATTACCGATGGGGTGCGAATTTGGTCCCACCTCCACGTGGTGCACCCTGGGCAATGATCGACAGTGTTCTCTTAGGATTACTGCTGATCATTGGCGAGGAGGACCAACCCAATCCAAGGTGTTAAGTGAACCGTGCCGAGGGATGCGTGGCTGGGGGGGAGCCCAGTCGTGAACGGTACCTCTCTGATACCGGAGCACCTCAGAGAGTAATTTTTGCTCTTCCACCGACATGCGGGGCTCTGTCGGTGGTGACCTGTTATTTCCCTAGCTTATCGTGGGAACAGTATGGATGAAAACATCATACCGTTGAATTTTAATTCCCTCGTTGACGCCCTAGAGAAATCTAGTGACGTCAGTTCTTCTGGGACGGAGGGAGGTAACATCTTCCCAACGCCCAGACTAAGTACCTCAAAAGCCCAGAGGATAGATCCTAAGGCGGAAGTTGCTTCGGCGACCTCAGCGCCCACGGAGACTGACTCTGAGGTAAGTAAAGGTAAAACAGTTGCGGTTACAGGCGGTCCTGTTTCCTCTACCTTTACAGCCTCTGGGCTGGAAGGGTCAGCGCCCCTGGCGCAGCATATCCTTCCAAAGCCCTTAGGTAGAGGAGGTTACAGAGGAGGCAGGACTAGGAAGACAGGCGGAATCCAACCTCGAGGTGGACTTACTAGTCCCCAGACAGGCAGGACGACCGCCGGTCGGAAACCTCTACGCAAAAACCAATAGCACACATCAGTGGTCATGCGAGGTTCCTCCAGGTTAACCTCCATCATGCTGTTGCAGCGACGGCGGTACTGGAGAAATGCTTCTCAGGGGGCATTGTAGACCTCGCTCTTATACAAGAACCCTGGGTGCGCAATAATACAATTTTTGGGATTGAAAACCGCAGGGAGTGTTTTTGCACACAACTGCGGGACTAAGCCCAGAGCTGGTATAGTTTTTAGCAAAAGAACTAACTTTCTACCTGTTCCAGAGCTTTGTTCAGATGACCTGGTTGCGGCGTATATTAATCTTGACGGGTGGAAGGGCTCCAAACTATTAGTTTGTTCAGCCTATCTACCTGGAGAGAACAGTAATCCCTCAGTAGAGCTTATGCGGATTGTGGACTATGCGAAGAAACACAACGCTGAGCTGCTGGTGGGGTGTGACGCCAATGCTCACCATACTACTTGGGGTAGCAGTGACGTTAACGCAAGAGGAGAGTTACTTTTTGATTTTATTACAACTAGTAACCTAACTATTTTAAACAAAGGATGTAAACCAACCTTTGTTACACGTGCTAGACAAGAAGTCTTAGACATAACATTCGCCACTAACAATGTAGCTAGGCATATTATAAACTGGTGTGTAAGTGACGAAAACTCTATGTCTGATCACAGGCATATTAATTTCGAGCTCTTATTTTCAATAAAGAGTCAGAATGTTCTATATAGGGACCCCAGGAATACCTCATGGGATACCTACAGGGATACCCTAAGATCTAACCTGGAAACGCTCCCTAAAAATATTAAGACAATTGAGAGTCTAGAGTTGGCAACTAATGCTCTCACGGCATCTATTACTGATGCTTATGAGCAGAGTTGTCCTCTGAAACAAAAGACCTCAATAAGACAAGTTCCCTGGTGGAACTCTAAGCTTAAAAAGCTTAGAGAAAAAACTAGGCGGCTTTTCAATAGGGCCAAAAATACAAAGGAGTGGGAGCCATACCAACTGGCCCTAACCAAATACAATAAAGAAATTAGGAAAGCGAAGCGGGCTTCCTGGAGAAAGTTCTGTGAGGAAATCAATGATACGCCTCATGGAGCAAGAATTCACAGGGTGCTCGCTAAGGACAAACCTAAACAAATAGGACTCCTTAAAAAACAAGATGGGACCTTCACTTACAGTGAAAAGGAAACCATGGAGCTCCTTACGTCAGTTCATTTCCCAGGTTCTGAGAGACCTACTTCTAGAAGACTGCCCTCTTCAATAAGGCCTCAATTAGAGGACTGGCGTAGAGCGGCAAGCTTTATAAGACCACAGAGTGTGAAATGGGCTATAAAGTCATTCAAACCATATAAAACAGGTGGAGAGGATGGAATTCAGCCTGTGCTATTACAGCGAGGTCTTGACATCCTCACACCTGTAATTATTAAGATTTTCAGGGCAAGCCTTGCTTGGGGATATATACCTGAACTATGGAGAAAAGTACGACTGCTTTTTATACCCAAGGCCGGTAAAAAGGATTACGCTATGCCAAAGTCCTTTAGACCAATAAGCCTTACATCTTTTCTTCTGAAAACTATGGAGAAGATAATTGATAGAAATATTAGGGAAGTGGTAACCACAAACCCTATAATTTCTAAACAACATGCCTATAGCAGAGGAAGATCCACTGAGACTGCCCTGCTCTATCTTGTAGATAGAGTGGAGAAGGCATTAGAAGATAAGGAAATTGCACTATGTGCATTTTTGGATATTGAGGGCGCTTTTGATAACACACCCATTAGAACACTAGTTCATGGGTTAAGTGTTAAAAAGGTAGATTCAACCACTATAAAGTGGATTGAATCAATGCTCTCAAACCGTATAGTTAAATTAACATTGCATGGCACTAATCATGAGGTGGTAACCACAAGAGGTTGTCCACAAGGAGGCGTTTTATCGCCCCTGTTGTGGACCCTAACAGTGGACCAACTCCTGCATAAGATGGAGGAATTAAGGATTGACGCCCAGGGCTACGCTGATGACCTGGTGGTAGTTGTCCGAGGTTTCTCTCAAAGTACAATTTCGTACCTTATGCAGAAAGCACTAAGTGTCATTGACAAATGGTGCAAGGACAATGAACTGAGAATCAATGCAGACAAAACTGTCCTAGTACCATTTACCAAGAAAAGGCGTCTTGACCAATTGGTACAACCTTCACTAAATGGCAAGACAATAAACTTCTCACCAGAGGTCAAATACTTGGGTGTTATTCTCGACCAGAAACTGACCTGGAATAGCCAAATTGGATATATAATTCAAAAGGCTAAAATAGCAATGGGGATCTGTAGTCGAATGGCCGGAAAGCGCTGGGGTTTACACCCCAGGCTAACCATATGGCTTTATACGGCAGTTGTCAGACCCATAATAACATACGCCTGTGTGGCTTGGTCCAAAAAGGCACAACAGCAGTCTGTTTGTACCCGATTAGCTTCAGTACAAAGAATAGCTTCTATCTTAGTGACAGGAGCCATGTCGACAGCCCCTGGAGCGGCTCTGGATGCTCTGTTAAATCTGACGCCCCTTCATCTACATGTAGAGAAGGTGGCGAGGTTGACGATGCACAGAATGTACGCCCTCGGGAGGAGACAATGGATATCCCAGTCCATGAGATCTTTCTTAGACTCAGTGATAGAAACACCAATTTTAGGGATGATATCAGATATGATGATTCCTGAAAGTAATCTTAAAAAATTGTATGATGTCGAAATCCCTCCACGGGACTCCTGGTTAAACAGTGAGATAACGTGGAAGGAAGGCAGCTTACTGTGGTTTACCGACGGGTCCAAAATAGGACTTAACGTAGGCTGTGGAATATATGGAGAGCGACCTAAGTTTAGTCAAACAACTAATCTTGGTAGTTTTGCCTCCATTTTCCAGGCAGAGGTATACGGGATTCTAGAATGTTCCTGTATAAATCTGCAGAAAGCCTACGTGAACCATACAATATATATCCATTCGGATAGTCAAGCCGCTCTCTTGGCGCTGGCTTCGGACGTAGTTGAGTCGAAGCTAGTTGCAAATTGTGTGGCAATGCTAAACAGCCTGGGTAAGAATAACAGGCTGATTTTAAGATGGGTCCCAGGCCATGCAGGAGTTCCCGGCAATGAAGCTGCGGATGCGCTTGCAAGAGCAGGGGCTATGGAAACACAAATTGGGCCTGAACCATTTTGTGGCATTCCAAAAAGCCTAGTTCGACTGACCATAAGGGACCAATATACCTATAAGGCTATAGAATTCTGGAATAAATTGCCAGGACAAATTCATTCCAAAGAGCTCATCAGAGCATTCACTCAGCGCAAAGCTGAAGAAGCCCTGATGCTCAGTAGGAATCAGCTACGAGTATTAGTGAGAGCACTAACTGGGCACTGTTGTTTGGGCAAGCATATGCACAACATCGGTGTCCAGAACACAAGAGAGTGCAGGTTCTGTGAAATAGCAGACGAAACACCAAAGCACATCTTGTGTGAATGTGATCCATTAATACCCATTCGTAACCGAATTCTGGGTAAGCATGTGTTGCTTCCGGAGGAGGTACAGACGCTTTCTGCCAAAAAGATACTACAGTATATTCAAGTTGTAGGTCTAGGCAGTGAGCTTTAGCAATATAGGGGCGATCACAATAGATCTGACTAGGTCGCAGTGATACAGGACTGTTTAAGCCTGCATAGCCCCTTTTCGAATAATAATAATAACATTACCGATTTACCTGACAATAAGTTCAAGTATTATGTCGAGCAAGTTTTAATCTCAAAAGGTTATTACAGGGTGGATCATTACGTGAACGATGGTGATGTCTGGAATTAACCCACATCTCTGTGCGCACCCGCTAAGATTATTAAGACTATGATTTGTATAGTTTTTTATATGACAAAAAAAATGATATATATTACATTAAAAAAAAAAGAACCAGATCGAGTTTCTCGCCTGCGCTCTTCTCGACTGGGTTGTTTTCCGAACCGGTGCTAGTGTTTTAGACGTTCATAAGCACCTTCTTAGGGCCTAAATTGAATAAATTTTTGAAAACAATTTAAGACATTTTCTCATGTGGTTTATTAATCGATTTTCTGTATTATTTAGTAAATTATTTAGTATCAAACTATTAAGAAGCTTTAGTGTTATCTTCTAAAATAATTAGAAGTAGTTTTTTCATCATTCAATTCTCGATAATAATAATTATGGCCAATTTTCAACTACCAGGAATACACTAGTTTATATGAAAAGCTTTATATGAAAAAATAACTACTGTTTCACGGCTCTAAATCAAAATACTTCTGAAAAACTTTGTAAAATCTGATCAAAAATTTAAGATTATGTATTATTCTATTAGAACTATTAACAAAGTGAAACACCGTCCAGTGCGGTTAGTCCGTGTCGATCTGAAGTCATTGTTATGCATAGAGTCATTATTCACGAGCATTTGTGAGTCGCAGCCTTGGCGCGCTTGTACGTCGGCATGCTAAGCTAGGGTCAATTTCCTAGCCACTGTAAACTGGGGTGTGTAATAAGGTAGAGAAAAATACCGCGAATCCCGAGAACTACAGGCGCATATTACTACTTAGCTCTGTATCGAAAGTTTTCAAGCGACTCCTGCTCGCTCTGAACTCGCATATACCACTTAGAGATGAACAGTTTGGATTTTGCGCGGAACACTCTCCTACTATACAACTGTGCAGACTAATATACAATATCTCAGACCGCATTAACTAGAATCAACATGTGACGGCAGTTTTCCTGGATATAAAAAAGCATTTGAAAGAGTATGACATGAGAGCTTGTTATATAAACTGTCTACGGCACCCGTCCTCAGGAGAATAATACGCGTAACAACAGCCTTTTACATCGAAGACCGCCGGATGGTGACGGCTTTCGAGGGTACAGACTCAACAGAACGCCGAATCCGAGCACGAGTTTAATAAGGGAGCTGCCTATCGCCTGTCCTATACGTACGTTACACCGACGACATACCACGGGTCGGTCGGGCGGAGCTGGCGTTATTCCCAGATGATGTAGCGTACTTCACCGTCTCAGCTAACAAGGAGTACGCTGCTAATTGTTTGCGATCGACGCTAAACACTCTGCCCGACTGGCTGGGTTGCTGGATGCTCTCGGTGAACGTAGCGAAAACACAGGCGATACACGCAGGCGCAAACCAGCCTGCTCAGCCGCTACGCCTAAAGAACGAAACCAAACCTTGGTTGGGGTGCGTGAAGTACTTCGGCGTACACATTGATAGCCGCTTCACCTTCAAAAAGCACGTGTCATACGTCATGGGACGACTGAAAATGACGAGGATGGTGTTGAGACTCACACTGGACTCCTCACTGCCTATACGCACTAGACTGAGCATCTACAAGACTTACGTGAGTTCTAGATTACCTTATGCAGCCCCCACGTGGTGCGCATATATATCCAAAGCCAGAAAGAAATCGCTAATAACACAAGGAAGCCGAACGTTACCCACAATTGTCAAAGTCCCACGCTACGTGAGTAACGCGATAATTACGCAGGTCTTACGGTGAGAGGGTAATTACACATTCATACGAAGATTAGCTACGAGCCTGTACCGGTGGGCGGACGCGTCGAGCTCTCCCCAATCAAGGTGGTCGCTCCGCTTCACGCTAGACCATCGAACAGGCATGCCAGACCATCGCTGCGCAACCTAGTTGACACAGATGAAGACTAGCGCCATTTAGGAAGACCTACAACATTGCCTGTCATAAAACATCAGGAGCATCTAATCGCACTGAGTAGCGACTCATAGCAGGTTGCGTTGATTACCACTGAAAAGGCCGATGCCCTGAAACAGTATCCTTGTCCTCTACAACACTACAACACACGCTGCCCATGGAATTTACGAAGCTTACCAGTTGCTCGTCGTTTTGAAGATCAAAACATGAGTTATCATTATGAAACCAACAACTGTGACGTCAGCAATGCTGGCGTCACACCTTTTAAAAACACTACAGAGGTTCCTGCTCTGTCATATACATTGTTTATGATGCTTACCACTCCTCAAGTAATATCAAAATTCGTTATACCAGAAATTAAAAGTAAACAGAAACAATAATTATTACGTCTTGTTTGTTGGTTTTTATAAGCTGAATATATTTTCTTTTTTTATATCTTTATTTACATAGAACCTTAGTTCAATATATTTGTTTATTAGTTTAGGCGGTCGCTACACTTTTTCGCTACATATTTTTAATTATATTTTCCATACAAGCAATAATTGCCCAAACCCAAACTATGAGGTAACTATGCGGACACGGACCTAGTTCTGCTTGGCTTGTTACGACCGTTAATAAAAAAAAAATTAAAAAAAAAAGTAATAATTAGGTAATTAATAATAACAAAATAAGTGTTTACAAAATAATTTAATATATAGATATAAAAAATTTAATAGAAGTAGATTTAAGCTCACATATGCGAAAGAAGATTACTAACTGCATAGCTGCTTGAATTGCTATTATAGGCAATTTTTTCCGACGCAAGTCGATTTAAATCTTCAATCTAAAAAAAGGTGCGGACCCAGAGTCTGCAGATAGTTTAATTTCAATAATAATAAAAAAAAAAAAAATATTTTCAGAAAGCTTTTACTATTATTGTACGAGTGAGAAGTGACTCCGACATTTTCCAACTAACTCTCACTTATCATTCAAATATTCCCACCTCTATGATCGATTTATTCTGTAATAATATATTTATTATATAGAAGAGATAAAATTTTGGCTGGTTACTTTTAACAAAGTAATAACTGACTGTGGGTGGAAGCGCCTAGATAGCAGCTCGAGCCGCTTGACTCGGTTCAAACACGTGCCGCGAGAATCGTTAATGATCCCATTCTTCAAGCGATTTAGAACCTGTCAGTCTAATAAGGGACTTTGCCACCTAATGTGTATTCTACTGCTTGTATAATAGCTTATTTTCGACATAATGCCAACACCTAATTTCTACCATCGTATGACTCGCCATCGGCAGGGAGTTCGCCCTCACATCTTGAAGCCAAAATGATCCCGGACAGTGTGGTTTAAGAAGAGTTTCCTCCTGCGAACTATTCGGATGTGAAATGAGCTTCCGGGGGCCGTGTTTCCCGGGAAATACAGTATGATTTATTCAAAAAGGGGTGTGAGAAAGTTTTTAAAGATTGCAAACGCGCGCGCACGCTGTACATGTGGTGTTGCAGGCGTTTACAGACTACGGTGACCGGTTACCATCAGGCGGATCGTATACCTGTTTGCCACTTTAGTGGTGTACCCGGTACTTGAAAGATTCACATTTTTTTTTGTGTACACAAAAAAAACATAATAATTAGTATCAAAACATTTGTCAATAAACATTTGATATTAATGTATTCAACCACTTATTATATCTTTCTTATACTTACTATTTAAAAAAACAGAAAGTAAAGCCGACGTTCTAAAACCTTCACTAGTTTCACAAATACATAGATGGCATAAAATTATTCACAGCAATTTTAATACCAAAAACAATTGGTGTAATTAATGTAAATAAAAATAATAAACGATTACTGTCAACTGCAGTACTGTCAGGAAGGATCCGATAGATAATACATACCTAAGATAATAATCTATAAAAATAGAATGTTATTTGCTTTGAGATGAAAGTCTGCCCTGAAACCAGCTCACCGGTATACAGTAATAAGTAACTGAAACTGAAACAACATACTGGAACACATCTTCACGATTCATTATAAATAATAAATAACGCTTTATTACGGAAATATCGTAAATGTTTCATTTAAATTATCACTTCGAAATGAGTTTCCCGCTTAGCGTGATGCCTCTGCCCAGACGTAACTAATGGGAAATATTTTATTATTAGACATTTGACTAAATATCGTGGCAACCGCTAGGGCTATCACGCACTGCAATGTAATATAACTAATACACTTTTTCCTATATTAAATACTTGTAATTTTTGTAGTTATGTAATGTTTGCAAAACTTTTATAATTTACAGTTTTATAATTTACATTTACTTTTTAGTTTACATCTCAGTGCCGTATGACATCACTGCTAACACACTCTGGTCGAAGACTGTTGTTTCCTGTTTAACCAGAACAAGGATTAGAATTAAAGATAAGGAATAATCGACTCACGGGCTACATCTGGATCTCACACTCGCACTCAGCTGGGTATTCTCCTAACGGATTTTCTTGATTTTTGTTTCTTTTACGGAGCATTCGCGAGTTACGTTTTTTAACAACTGCAGACGCATACACGACAGTTTTATTGGGCAGCGAGCGCCTTGGCAGCACGCATTATGACCGCGTGATTCAAATGGATAAAAGGAAAGGAAAAGGAACGGTTAAGCTTGTCAAACTGTATTGGCTTGAGACACTCCGATTTCTTGGACGAGACGTTACTGGTAATAAATTCAATAATTATTTAAGCGTAAGTTCCGCTACCTATATGTCAAAAAGTTGCAGAAAGTCCGTTGTTTTTAAATTGGTTACTAATATTAAATTACTTATTTATGAACAGATAATTAATTCGGTACAGTACTCTCCTACAATAATAAAATTATATTCAATTGTGAAATGAGTTCTGTTAGGATATCAGGTTACATCCCTACCATCTGATAATTTCTTGCCCCTCGCCCCTCACACCCCGAAATCCTCAGCGTAACATTAATAATGAAATTATTTAAGTCAAAACAACATCGGCTAATGCCGACAAAGCCCTCTGCCGCGGTTACTATGAATAAATATAAGAATTAGGCGGACCGTAAACAATGTATCGCACTACAAAAATACATTTGTACTGACCATATACGTTAAATATCTCTGGAATTACATCTGGGCCACTAAGACACCTTTTAATTATTGTACCAAGTAAAGGTTTCAATAAACGTTCAAGTTATTATAAACTTGAAGAATCTATTTTGCTTTTGAAATAATTTTACCTAATTTCTGTATCATTTTGCGTACTGATTCCGCAAAATAATCATAAAAAAGTCAAATCACTCGCCAAATACTCACATTTTAGTATTAATTACACAGCTCACGATTGGATGTGTATAATACGACATGTGGAGATTTGAAAGTCATCTCTATACTCTTTGATCAACAACAAGGATTTACAAATTTATCATGATTTATAATTTAAGAGGAACAGCAGAGCAAGGGACCAACATTGGTCCTAAAAACAATGGCCCTTGAGGAAAGCTTTGACACCTTTTTTTTTTGACGTGGGGAAATGCATTTACGCACTCACCTTACCAATTGTATTAGTGAGACCGAAGTCCCCCAATACAATGGGTAAGGGGGCACGGAGTGACGAGTACCGTGAAAACCCCCCGGGGCCGTCCGCCGCATTTGGGATGAGGGCGATACGGGATTGCACAGCATGACGCCGCGTCGCCCCCTGCGGCGAACCCACCAGGCCTCGTCTGTGCAATGGCCCAGTGGGGATAGGGGAGAATAAAAGCTTTGACACCTGGCGAGAAGAACATTTTGTGTAAAACTATACAGTAATCCCAAAAAAAGTTCTACCACCAAAGTTAGCCTTAATAAAATGATTTGGCAAATCTTTACCTAAATATGATGATTGATTTAGATGTACATGTAAAAAAATTCTCATTTATCAGACACAAATCCAAAAGAAGGGGTTTTCATTAGGCCTGATATTCGTAAAAGGTTGTTCGATTCCAGCTAAGGAGACGAATATATTTTAAAGAAGTCGTGGCTAAGTTGTTGGGGCTCTGACTTATCGTAACTAATATAATAAATACGTTTAAAATTCGTGGTTGTCCGATGAGTATTGAAGTCCACTACTTGCATAACCATCTTGTTTTTTTTTTTTTTTTTTTCAAAAACTTGGATGATGTGATTGAAGAGATTTTTTTTACACGGAATAGTGCTTTGACCATAATCTCACCTGACGTTAAGTGACGATGTGGTCCAGGATGGTAAACACACTAAGCCTGGAGGTTCTGGTTCTCAAGTGTTGATGCCGGAACATACCTATTGGTATTTGGCGACAGGTTTTCAAACTTGAGGGTGGTAGCTACCCAGGCGGGCATCATTAGAAAAGGCTCTACCACCATGCTATGGTTTCCTCACGACGTTTCCTTCACTGAAAGCTCAGCGCGATTTTAGATTCGCATAAGTCGCATCGAACCCGCGTCGATAGACGTGGAATCCGGCCGCACTACACGCTGCGCTCACCGCTTCACCGCTTCGAAAAATGGATTCATCAGGACATCGAAGTGATGGAAAAACGATACCAGGAACGGTGGAATATCAACATGACGAGTGACTTCCCTGTGGTGGCGCTGGTCACTTCGTAAACATTTAAATTGTAGTCATTTAACATTATCGTGAGGAAAAATGGTAACCTAATAAAAAAAGGGATTTTTTTTTTTGTATGAAATTCTCTATTTTAGAACATATACATACATACATATGCTCACGCCTGTATCCCCGAAGGGTTAGGCAGAGGTGAAGTAGCGAACTACAACCACCCACATTTCGCCGAGCTTAGTTCCGTCCCAGATGTGACAGGGGGCGAGCATATCGGGCACAAATTCCAAACTCAGGGATGATACTGAGTAGAAAAAACCCAATAACACTTGACCCGACCCGGGGATCGAACCCGAGACCTCAGAACGGCAGTCGTACGTAATACAACTGCGCTACCGAGGCAGTTTAGAACATATAATGGATCTTATATTGCGAGAGATCTGAGGGTGATAAAAAAATTGGATACTAAATTCGGTTTTAGCACTGAAAACTGAATAAGATTCTGGTGAATTGATATAAAAGAAAATTCACAAATATTTTGTTTTTTGTTGGCCTGTGTTGTTGAACTTATTATATCCCCATCGACTTGTAGCAATATCTGGATTGATTTGAAATTATTTGAACATAACATGGATAAGGCTCAATGCAAAATATATCGTAAAACCTACTTTCAGAAGGAGCAAACAGTTTAATGGACGCGGGTTCGAGGACATTTATTCGACTCTAAAATCAGCCTGAGCTTTTGGTGAAGGAAAACATTGTGAGGAAACCAAAGCGTGGTGGTTAGTCGATGTTTTATTTACTACAATTTAAAACTTACTGTAAATAATTTACACGCCAATGAATCTATTCGGTTCAATTCGGTTGTTGTTTACAAGTCGAGGTCGTCCTGTGTTAAAAGCCTGCCTAGGATTTTTTATCGGATGTATCCAATCGCCGGCATCAAGTAATAGCACGGTATGTTCGTACCGCGGTGTGTGATCAGCCTTAAGGTCCTCCTGAAAACTTATTCATCAAATACATCAGCGAGCCGCCGCCGTCGCCGCCGCGAACGCTCTCAGAAAATATGCAAATAATAGATTTATTATAAAACGCTGTAAACCAGCTGAAATCGTTTCGAACCGATGCCAATATCGGAAATTAACGGTAAAATTCTATTTTTTTAATTAGCTACTTTATTTACTTTTACATTTTAAGCTTGCCAATTAAATTACATATAGTAGAAAAAATTATCCAAATTACAGGCATATATGACATTTTTTCTAAGCAATGTGTTATAAAAACTAAAATAAAATTAGTAAAATTATACACACTTTACAAAAGAAAATATATATTTATTTACACATCATTACAATAGTTTAAAATTTCGTTTAACAAACCTGTATGAATAGTAAATTATCAATTATAGTAATATGATGAGGAATGATTATCGAGTTGTTCCTGAATTTGAAACTATTTTAAATAAAATAAACAAATTCGATTATACTGTCTGTTCAACGACATACAGTTATACTGGTATAACATTAACTTATAATAACAATAACTGAAAAGGATACAATAATAACCACACCGAGGACATAGCGCTGAGCGAACTGCGAGCCTCGGGGGACAGAAACTCAAACTAATCCATACAATGTTTTGAAGTTTACCGATAATGTTATTAAAATGTGTGAAAAAGACGTTTGGGCTTGGCTCAGACACTGTAATTTAGAGACAATTCGATTAAATATTAGACTGAGAGCACGTTCCACCCAAATAAAAATTGTGTTCGTGAAACAGATATGCTTATCAAATTTATAAAATTTCTTAGTGAGTGTAGTCCCAGTGAGAAGGTGAAGGCGCTAGACGAGTTCCCTCCTCCCAACCACCCCGCCTGTACTCTGTAAGTACTAGATCGATTGTTTTAATAAAAGTATTGAACGGTGGTAATTTTTACCGGACATGATCACATAGGCTCCCGAAATGGGTCACTATGACGGGACACATTCTGAAGTTTGTTGAGTAAAGCTCTCTATTTTAAAGATAAATATGTAAATCTCTATCAGTATGGTTACATAGAGGGTTGGCTTTAAGTCCGTACAAGAGGTACGACGGTGGTAATGAATGCTTTGACAGCGGATAAGCAGGACGAGGCACCCTGATGTATGCTGTTTGCGGAAGATATTGTTCTTGTCGCCGACGATAGAGCTGAGCTTCAGAGCCGATCGGTACAGTGGCAACAAAATCAAACCCAGCCGAAACGCGACAACACAAAGATACTCTAGAACTTTTTTGTGGCGTACGCTATTGTTGTGGAATGGGTTACCCAGCTCGGTTTTCCCTGAGGGGTATGATATGGAGCTCTACAAGAAGGGATTGAAAAGCGCTCTTCAAGGTCGGCAACGCAACAGTAATCTGTTGTCGCCTCTGGTGTTGCAGTTGCCCATAGGCAACGGTAACCGTTTACCATCAAATGGGCCTTTTGCCTGTTTGCTGCCCTTTTACATAAAACAAATGATTCCAAACAAATATATGAATGTAAGAGAAAGACACGTTGCGCCGACCCCAGATAGAAATGTGATAATGGCAGAGAGATGATGATGTGAATGTTTTTAGTTTAATGTAGACTTATAATTAAAGCGATGATGACTCATAAGTTATGTAGATAGGCACCGTGTCAATGAACGTAAATTCAAATCCACTTCAGATTCCATAAAAAATTGAGTTATAAATCGAAAGAAAATATCGTTATGAACGCATATTATGATAATTAAAGCGTTTTTAATGCTCTCCTGTTTAGTAACACCGGTTGAGAGCCAATGCCTATAGATTTTGCGAGTTTCGTTTCTCAAAACATTGAACCTTTAAAGTACAAAAACACAGGACCACGCAACTTTGTAAAAAGGTTACCAATGTCATGAAATATCCAATTGTACTGTAGTTTCACCGGCTTTACCTGATCGATCTGTATCATATCATGATATAAATATTAATAAATTGATTTCAAATAATTTCCGCTCCCTTAACTTGAGATAAAATACTACATCTTCGGAACAAATAATGTACTGCTAAAAGGATAATCTACTCAGGGGATGAGCGCTCTGGCCCCATTCGATATATTTATATTTCATACGCAAAAGCCTAACGCACACACATATTTTTATTCGCTAACAAAAACTCCGTAAATACCGTCCGGTAAGTCGGTACCGGCCGGCACACGACATAAAGGGGCCCGAGCTCCGGCTGGACCTTAATCTGCCATAAACAATCGCCATAAAAACCTGGCAATAGTCGATTCCCAAAGTCATTCAAAGCGGACCAAGTACAACAGTGGTACCGGACACACCGCGCCGTAGCTGCGAACAAATATAAGCTCTATTTTCAAAGAGCCACAGTACATTGTCGATGGACATGATTTTAAGCATGTATACATGTAAAACTGATTGCACAAAACTATGCCGTGTTATTAAGAGTACAGAGTACAATATCACGCGCTCTCCGCGAGCGAGATGAGACTAGACCGTTTGATCTGGATGTTTTTTCCGGCGATACATCAGAGCGACGACCCGCGCCGGCAAATTGTATCAAATTCGCTGATGTACGTCGCGTCGTACCGCGCTCCGCGCCCCGTCCTGCGCCACACGCTCGCCCCGCATGCAACCACATAGACTAAACTGCAGACAGTCAAGTTCATGTCAATTCACGTCGTCTTTACGCTATATACAGCCAGATACGTACATAGTTACCCTATTGTCTTTTTCCATATATATATATGAATAACGTCTTGGGTCGCCACCTGAGGGGACCCGGAGAGTGTGCGGGAGCAAAATTAGCCGCCTGTTCCCGGCGGCAGGAACTGCTGTTTCGCAGGCATGGGCGCGGAGAAAATATGCATACTAACACCCACCCTCGTGAAACCACCGTTCTCGACGCAGGAGACAGGCGGCTAATTTTACTCCCGCGCACACTAGTGGTCCCCCTCCAGCGGCAAGCCAAGACGTGTCTCGTTCCCCAAATGAGGAGGCTCTTAACGCCGCCGCTAGCGCGATACAGTGACACTGACTATGCACTGAGCATCACACCCACAACACTGCACACACTCCCCTGCACACAACACGCAGGTACATAGGTACCGTAAGAAACCCTTTTTTATATTAAATAAAAAATGTAGGGATTAGCTAGGTTTAAAATTCCGCTGGAGTTTTCACACACAGGTAACGACCAAGCCGAGGTCCGTACCATTTTGGTAACCCTTGTGCTAGTTACCTGTTATGGTTGAGTGCCTTCAGCACTCGCCCACAAAGTTCGGTGAAGCTATAAAGGCCCTTCCGGTCAACAGCATTAACTAAGTTAAAAATAAAAATAGTTTAAAAATATCCACAACTAACAAATTTTAATCAGTTTGATGGTAGTCGAACCTAGTAGTAACCATATAGATATATGAAGTCCTCTCTGCAGAGATTGTTTAGTCTCGTGGTACGAGTGTATCTACACAGTGGGACCCAGACGATGTACCTTCTACTACCTTCCCTTAATACTCTCGAACGGTTCGATTGTCCTAACTCTTTGGTAATTATAATCGACTGCAACACCAGAACCGAGTGAGTGAGACAACACACATTCATGTCAGATTGTGTCGCGACGGATTCTAACATAGTTTAATACGTGTATGGTAGCGAATGTGTCTCCGGAGCGAGGAGTCGTCGCACTTCAACTGATTTATGTCTACTTACTTATATTAAACCGGAGTCGTCTCCGCGACCCCCACACATACTGCAGCTGAATCTTAAAATGTATCACATAAAACAATATACAAGAATTATTACATTTTTATACAGAGTTTGTACATTTTATTTTCAACATTAATAGGTTGGTAGCAATGGCCTCGCCTCCATTATATTTCTGTATATATTATTTTGTATTTAATACTAGATGACCCAGTTAACTTTGTATCACCTTTTTTTTTGGCTCGTCCTTCCTGTTGTTGAGTTTAATGTGTACGAATTCGTACAATTCTATAGTAGATAGGACACTTCATTTTCAGTCACTCTAGAACATACTATTACGACTATTATATTATAAGCACGTAAGTTATCTCGTTGCACATTTGATTGACTCCGACGACCTGAGTCAGGTCGTCTTCTTCTTGGGGATCTTTAAGAAAGTTTTCTTTTTGTAACAAATTAAATTTCTAATAGCACAGCACCGATAAATATTTGACAGCTAACAAAAATGTCCCCTTTGTGACAGTGACACTATTTACATTGACAGTTAAGAATAGTTCGTATGGTGAAAATTAAATCATGAAATAAAATTTCTCGCATTTTTTCCATATTTTCCTTAATGGTATCGACTTACCCTGGTCTTTCTCAAATATTTCAAAACCATATTTAGCCAAATAGGTCTAATCGTTCTCGAGTTTTAGCGAGACTAACGAATAAGGGTTAATATGTATGTATATTAACCGTGAGATCAACCAAATTAACTTAGTTCCGAGGAGGAAGAGTGAGCAGTCTTATTATATCAAAATTATGTTTCAGGAGACACTATACGAACATGAAAATAAACGTTATTTACGACGTAGTGCGACAAACAGCAAACAAGTCTTTCTTTATGACAGATATGTGTTTCCAAGCAACAGGCCTGGTACTGGCCTACGTATGACATATAAAACATATTTACTAATACGATACGCAAACAGTTATAACACATTTACAGATAGCTTTATGGAAATTGTTACTGAAAGATAAGAAATACTAAATATTCAGCTTATTAAAGAGTAAGGAAAAAAATTAAGTAAACTAATAAGTCACATATAATTGTCACATCAATAAACCCCAGTTACACTTCGCTCAGATTTCTGTAAGAACCTGTGAATTATTTTTTGGAAATTAAATTATTTGCTTCCTATATTATTTAAAGCAGTAAAGAAGTAGTATTCTGTAGTTCAGTAAGACTGCACGCCCGCACTACGCTCTATGCTCTCATAACAGTAAGATAGGATAAAGAAATGTTACTGAATACATAAACAAATTGGAACCTTTCGTTCATTCAATGAGGTAGGCAATAAATCCTATACTAACAGAGGCCGGTCACTGTGACATCGAATTTGCATGTTTCTCTCAAGGGACTCCTCCTGGGACTCCCGGGAGAAGGGCACTGGCACAAAGGCCTCTCAACGCTCGGAGAGCTTCTACAGTTAATTGAGTTTTTTACGTCGAAAACTTTTGAATCACGTGACCTGAATGTTCAACTCGTAATTAAATGTTAATGGTGAAAGGTTTTTCGAAATTTTGATCCGGACCGAGTATATGACATCGCTTATATTTGGAATGTGTACCTATCATACGCAAGTTTCACGATGATAGGTCAGAAGTAACCTGCTTGCACACACCACATCGTTCGACCTTGTTCCAAATCCTTCAATGAGCTTGGGTTTACTACAAATAAAAATGACATATTGAAACCATAGCTAACCATAGACGTTTATCTAAAATTCCGCCTTTTACACCAACCAACTTTGATCAAACGACATTGTCAGTCATTGTTATATATTTAATTATGTAATATTTATTTGATAATAATCCCCATTTATTTAACTCTAATAATTATATAATTTTTACAAATCATTCGAGCATGTCATGCGACTACAGTAGATTTGGCGCAAAGGGCTCGTAGTATTGACCGCTCGGTTTATAAAAACGATCTGTCATTTTCAAAGCATATAATATGGGAGCGTGATTTGCTGCTTTCTTTTTCGTTGTGGAACTTGAACGTGGAAAGTCACGTATTTTTTTTGAAATATCACAATATACCACATGGTGCTAATATTCATCAACTTTGCAACGGCTAGTTGATTGCAGCTCCGGATTCAGTTTGGCGCCGGATATTTTGACAAACCCCGATATTCGGGGTTTTGTGTTTGATTGTTTGTAATAGCCTTCTGTTTTTATTGTGTACAATTTTATGCTTTATATTAGCTGTAAGTTTTCTTAAAAGTTTAAAATAAAATAAACAAATAAATAACTCATTCCCTGGCTTAACTGAATTAAGCCAACGTCCTTTTGAGTGTGGTGCTCTGACCGGTGCGCCTCATCGCTCGCCGCTTCCGTCAGCTGCTCATCACCTCCTTGGGAAGGACCTGAGTCACAGCATGGAATCCTGAGGAGCTCCTCGCGTTGTCTTTGACCTAAGGAACTAAGAACCCTTCACTCTTTTTCTTTTTTTTTGTAATTTTATAATTTAGTTGGTTGGTCGTCCAACCTCCTGTATGTATTTTTCTTTTCTTTCCTTTTCTATATATTTTATTTAAAAAAAAGCCTTGATATCCCACACAGATATTTTCACCGTATTTAAGTAGCCAACCTAGCCGAGTGAGATCTTTTTATTTTTGTAACTCGGTCAGATTATCGTTTTTTTCTCTTGATGTTAAATAAATTTGTTACTTGAACCCCTGTGTTTTCTTTCTTTATACCCCAGGGTTTTCCAGGTAATAATTCAAATTACTAATCTACTGCCAAATACCTATAATAGGTCTTGTTCAATGCTTATACTCTCGTGGAAACTTCGAATTTTTAAGAGTCTTTGGTGTTTTAAGACAAGCCAGTACCAACGTAACAAATGTAAATACATATTCTAAAATAGAATGCAGACAACACTTCACTTATATTTAAAGTGAAAAGAAAATATTCAGAGTTTAGGATGATAAATAAAACACTAGCAAATATTTCTAAATGGGGTTTGCCTTAAATAATTTACTCCTAAATACTAACAAAACTAAATGTATAAAATTTACTTTGCCCAATGTGAAACATATTAATTATAGGTTGAGATAGAAGGGAATTTAGTAGGCTTAGTTGACAAAACTCTGGTTTTGGGTATCACACTTGATAATAAAATACAATGGGGTCTGCATATTAAAACTTTGGCAGGAAAGTTAAACTCCACTGCTTTTGTGGTTCGAAAAATTCGCCAGTAACAGATATTGCTACTGTTAGGTTAGTCGACTTTGCTTACTGTCATAGCTTAATATCTTACGGTATTTTATTGTGATACATAGTGGTGCAGACAACACATTCATGTTACAAAAGAGAGCTGTTCGAGCAATATACAATATGGGAGCTCGCGAATCTTAAAGAACAAGTTTTAAAAATATAGTATCTTAACTTTGCTCTCCCAATACATCTTCGATAACTTAATATATGTTTGTAAAAAATTAGCTTGATCTGATATATAATTGTCATAAATTTAATATTAGAAGTAAAGACAAGTTGGCCGTCCCACGCTTTAGGCTACTTACATTTTACTTAGGCACTTACATCTAATAAACAAACATCGCGCGTTTCAGTTGTGTACAGCACAACTGGTATTGAACGATATAGACAATAATCATTATAAAATAAATAACAGGCTTGTCCGCGTGTTCGTTATTATGAAGAAAGCAAAAAAAGTTGAAGGGACGTAAGTCTATTGTGAGTGTACTCTCGCAACTAAACTATACTCGTAAGTATATCTTGCGACATGGAACTGCTCAACACATGGACACTGCGCTAGTGTCGGCTGACAGCGCTGCCTCTGCTCACCGACTGGATTGAAACATTGAAATATACAAGCATTTTTTGTATATTTTACAAATGCTAATAGATTTCAACTATCAGCCGAATGGACAGAGGATTATTACATTTTATAATAATAATTTTATGTAAAATCCCCGGGCGAGTCGACATTTGTAAAAGAAATTTATTGTTATGACCATTTTATCGTACTGGATATAGAAAAGGATCGTAGTCTAACAGTTAACAAGGATGCCAAATCCGTCAGTTCGTAAATGTGTCATATGACAGAGCGCGGTTGGACTCCCGCTGCCGCTCAAACTATTATATTACACTCCATTATTATTATTGACTGAATTAACATAACAAAGTGGCCAGCGACCGCACACAACGTGCCCCCTTCCCCCTCTACCTACCCTCGACAGAACAGGATCACTCTTCAGTATCACGAACTAAGAAACACTGTCTATTCATTTAGATAGGGTACAATATTCATGACAAGGGACACTATAAGAGATCTTAATAAATATATGGTAGCAATGTTAGTTTGGATGGTTTCCCCACACATATAAAATAGACATTTTGGCAGGTACTATATATGAGTTGATTTAATTAATATTTCGTTTTCGCTTAAATTTATCCCTCAAATACATGATTAAACTTGACAATAGGAAAACAATTTAAACTGGCGCAAACTCCAGGTTCGTATTTGACCAATTAACTAAATTTTAAATAAAAAAACTAGTTAATCACTTCGTCACTGAATACGTATGTCGGACCGTACATCAACAACGCTATTGAATGAATTGTATACAACTGTGACATGACAGATCGAAGTTTATTTTGTGACGTAAACAAAGCGATGACGTCGCAATGGGTTGAGCGACCGAAGTCTGCATCAATGGGCGCGGTTCCTAGCCCGCCTATCCAACTCTAAATTCAACCTGAGCTTTCAGTGGACATAAATATCGTGAGGAAACCATAGCATGGTGGTAGGGCATTTTCCCTACCTTCCCCTAGACACAGTAAACGTTCACATGACAGGTGGGGACTACTGACCAATTGATCATACCGACCAATTGGTCATACCTCTCTTGGAGAGGTGGGCTAAGAGGTGGGTGAGGAAGTATTCCCCCCCATCCCCATTGGGCCATTGCACGGACGAGGCCCGGTGGGTTCGCCGCAGGGGGCGACGCGGACGCATTGGGGGACTTCGGTCTCACTAATACAATAGGTAAGGGTAGAGCGTAAATGCATTTCGGCCCATCAAAAAAAAAAAAAGGCATTTTCTAATGTCCACCGTTACCAACGTTAAGTTTGAAAATCTATCGCCAAATACCAATAGGTGTGTTCCGGCAGAATCATTCGAGAACTAATACCTATAGGTTTAGAGTGTCTACCATCCTGGACTACATCGTCACTTACCATCAGGTGAGATTGTGGTCAAAGCACTGAGACTATATCGTGTAAAAAAACGTGCATTCCAACGATCGCATGTGACACCTTAGGGTGAGTCCAAACGAACGTAATCTTGTGAGTTGTGAGTCGCGTAATTAAAGCTGCATTCGGGTACATATAAAAGTGTGTGTTTGTGTCACACGACGGCGCAAAATGAGTTCTCAACTCACGCACGTAGATATACAGTACTCTGTGGATGCAACTGAATTTCGGTCGGCATGTGCGATATTCGAGTCCAGGGGAGTGGAGAGTGAGGGAAGCGGGCAGTTTCGCGTTGAATACGTAAGAATCAACTAGTTTTTTTATTACGCCCGTATGGCGAATTTCAGTCAATCGTAAATTTACCCGATGTAAAATGTGCTGAACCGACCGAAATTCAGTTGTATTTACGTGTGTGAATTAACAGATAATTCATTTTGCGTCGTCGTATGACACAAAATACACTTTTATATAAAACAGGATGCAGCGTTAATTGCGCAACTCACAACTCATAATATTACGACCTCACACTTAAACTTTAATATATACAGTGCAATCAGTGCAGTACACGCTGCGCTCTGCACGTCTCTCTCTCACTCACTCCTTCGTTTATTTTATAAGTTGATGGGAAACATGGTCGCTTTATCTGAAATTAGGATCTCAGCGGGAGTCAACGCTCCCGGCTTCATATCTTCACACTTTACTGAATTTAAACTTCTTATTAGTGAACCGGCACTGGCGGGGACGAAGAGTGCGGGGAGTGGGGTGCGGGCGCAGGGGTCAGGTACTGCTCCTTCATTATCCGCCTCCGTTATTAAGATGGTTCCCTTGAGTTTCTGAAATTAAAAATTGTTTATTTATTATCTACATAAACATAGGTACAACTGTATATATTAATTTAGTAACGTAATATTTTTGAGATTTTGCCTCGTAAATTATAGGTATTGTTTTTTTTATAAATTATTTATTATTCAAATAAAGTCAATATATGATATTGTTGTATTGAACAATTACAAGTATTCTGTAAGAGAAAACACATATTTACGAATACAGTTAATTTTACATGGAGTTACATAACTATTCGCCTGAGAAAGACCTAAGTTTAAATTCACCTTTTGGTATTTTTTAATTTATATTTGAAATGATCTGTTCGTTTAGTTTTATAAAAAGATGAACACTCATTTTTTTTTATGAAATATTACATATTTTTGTCTGATAGTGTGTGTCAGATGTTTGTACATAATAGATGCACTTTGTCACTAAATATTTCACAGTTTGTTCTGCAAACATTGTTTCACCAATTAAAATTGTTTGTATTAATAATAAATTGGTCTATTTCTAATATCAAAATGACAGCTTTATACTTCAATACTTATGAATGTATACGCACTTATACCAAACAAACGGTACTTGTGTACCAAAAACAAAAAAAAAAAAAAGGTTGCATTGCATCTGTGCTTTCTGTTAGTACCAAAAATAATTTAGATTTGCAAAATTGTAGGGTCCAATTTTTTACAATGGTAAAATTATGTCAAGTACGACCTCCCATTTACTACTTGATTACCAAATTTAGTTTAATATGGTTTTTTTTATTAAACTACTGTCCTTAGCAAGAATTTTTTTTCTAACTATCATTTCGATTACTTTTAATTACAAAATAGACTCCGAGTTAACCGTTACAGATAAAGTAATGATTTTTTTAGGATCTGCTGTTAAGTATTGTAATGTAAAATAAATTTAAATATATATAGGGGTTTAAATATAAACATATATTTAAGTTATTTTATTGGTGGAATGATGTTCCTTGTAATAAATTTAAATTAAATCTCGCGTCACATGAATAATCCTAAAACGATTAAATCTCACCGTTCTAGAAAATTCGAATTCAGGAGGGTAAAATAAAACCATCATTATAGTAATATGGGTTTATTGTTCTGGATCTAGGAAATTATTACTATTAAGTACATTTAATTTAAATTAATAAGTTTTTTAACAAAATACCCGGTGTCGAAGATACACTCTTCTGTATTGGTGAGAGATGAGGATAGTTTTAACAGTTAAATTTCGTACCTTTATTTCCTGTATGGAAAATAAAGGAAAGGTTAACAAAAGTCCTGAGTAGTGACCTGTCCTCAGAAAGAGCACTTATCTTCACTGGTCAACCTGGAACCCTGACATTCCTCTCATGAGTTGAATTTCATCCAAGAACAATACACGTCAGATACACAGCTAAAGGGTAGCTCTAAAGCAGTGTCCGAAACTAAATAAACTTAAAGCCTCAGGATAAAAAGAAGTCCTAATAAACAGAAATCCATAAGAAGTAAAACCAAAACTAAAAGCACTATCAGAAAGCCCACAAGCAGCCGGTTAAATCAAAGAAATTTATAATTAGCCACCCTTCAAGATGTCGATGAATCGAAATATCTAAAATATAGGGCGCGCATAAATCACCACCATAAATAATATCTAATAGGGCCATAAAGAGCCTTACCTCAGCCAGCATGACTGACGTTTTAAAAAAATTAAATTGTTCGCACCATTTTGTACGGCGCCGAGAGAGAAAGCCACTTCGAAGTTGCCAGCTATATTTTTTAAATTTGTACTCTTTACTATATAGGTGTGACCAGTGCAAAACGCAAGAAAAAACGGACGAATTTATTATTGTGACGTAGTTAACAAGTTACAGCATCTACATTTATTAGGAAAATTAAAAACTAATTTCTGCAAAATAGCAAATATGACATACGAGCGGAGCGGCAGAAATAGCTAGTTTATGTAATGATATATGATAAGCGTACTTCGAGGAATCAACCCAAGGTTACTTAAATGGATTAATTTTTTGACGTTGATAAGCGCCTTCTCATGATTCAAATTGAATAAATAATTTTTTATTTGTACATCTAAGTATAAGTCTTTATCACCTCCAAAGCAGTAGCACAAAGCGCTACCAGCGACTCTGCCGGAGCCAAACTCCTGAAACAAACGTTAAAACGTGTTAACATTAAATAGGTTTCACTCAATAAATCCGAACAGCTTACTCGTCGTTGGCTCGCGTCACCCGAACTTCATCTCGGTGTAATATTTTACCAAAAACGTTTACAGAACAAATAATACGTGTAGAACAACAATATCTAGAGGAGAGATAGGAAAGTCCCGCGGGACCGGAGCCCGGGACTCGGGTCCGGGACTGTCTCATGTATCATACTGATCCCGCGGGACAACCGGCTGCGGTTGCGGTGACACGAGGCTCGTTTCGCTCGCAGAAGACGTAATAACTTTCCCTGATGATATAACACATAAATCCGAAAACAATGTGAATCCATTCTCCTAGTTATTGAATAAATTGCTTTTGATCATTATAACTAATTATATATTTGGGACTAGCTGCGATCGCGTTTCATATATTCTTCACGTCATTTTGATTTTTTATACTGAACCGTATTCATTTTCCTAATTTTTTTGTACTAAAAACTAAAAATATTTCTCATAAATTCAAACACTTACCCGTAAAACTGCGCATTGAATCGAATTTTTTTATGAGTTTTTATTTTTTTAGGCAGAACCTTAATTATTTTTGAAAATCAAAAGTTCCCTAAGTTACGCGGGGTATCTTCAGTTATCTACCAAAAAAAGTTCCGCTGAAATTGGTCCAGCCGTTCTGGAGATTATCCAGAACAAACAGACAGACAGAAGGACAGACAGATAAAAATATTAAAAATTGTATTTTTGGTATCGTTTATCGTACATTCATATGTATTTAGTAAAAAATTGATATTTTGACATTACAAATAGACACTTAATTTTTTTTATTATACTTATTGTAATGGTCAAGAATATACTTCTATAATAATAAATAAAACTGCAAGGTCTCTTTATAATATAAAATAACAATTTTTTACTAAATACGTAATAATGTATACCAAAAAAACACATTTTTATTTTATTTTGTCTGTCTGTTTGTGCCGGGTAAACTTTGGGATGGCTGGACCGATTTTGCTGGGACTCTTATTATTACATAGCTGAAGATACTCCGCGTAACTTAAATTTTACAAAAATAATCACTTTCGAGTAAATAAATAAAAACTTATGAAATTGTGAACAAAATACGACTCTATGTACAGCATCATCAAAACATTATTTTCCAAATATTATTTTAGAACTATAATATGCAGTAAATAATATATGAAACGGGCGCAGAACTGTAGGCAATCAGAAAATAAAGTTAAGAAAGTGGCAACACAGACAGAAAAAAGAAACAGAAGACAGAAAAAAGAACTCTTACGTTCTTGGCGCGTTTTGTTTTGTCGCGTAGTAGTGTTTGTTTTTAATTCATTCACTTGCAGTATACCATGACTCATATTATGTAATAATTGGTGGCGCTTCAGATGATATCGTTAAGGTATTATCGTTAAGGTTTAAAAGAGAGCTGTTCGAGCAATATATAATATGGGACCTCGCGAATCTCTAAAGAACAAGTTTCAAGAATATGATATCTTAACTTTGCCCTCCCAATACATCTTCGATAACTTAATGCATATTCGTAAAAATTTAGACAAGCTAGATCTAGTGAATGATCGTCATAATTTTAATACTAGAAGTAAAGACAAGTTGGCCGGAACCACGCTTTAGGTTAAGTAAGTGTAATAAAAGCTTTATAGGTAATAGTATTCGGTTTTACAATAAGATCCCAAGTAACATTACCGATTTACCTGACAATAAGTTCAAGTATTATCTCAAGCAAGTCTTAATCTCAAAAGGTTATTACAGGGTGGATCATTACGTGAACGATAGTGATGTCTGGAAATAACCCACATCTCTGTGCTTCCACTAAAAACTACTATTTGTATAGTTTTTTATGACATAAAAAAATTATATATATTATATTTATGAAAAAAAAAAAAAAAAAAAAAAACCAGATCGAGTTTCTTGCCGGCTCTTCTCGACTGGGTTGTTTTTCCGAACCGGTGGTAGTGTTTTAGACGTTCATAAGCGCCTTCTTAGGGCCTAAATTGAATAAATAAATTTTGATTTTGATTTTGATTTTGATTATGCACAAGTAAAGTGTATTGAAAATAATAGCACAAATCATCTCACAAGAACTCCATTGGAACGCTTAAACAAACGGCTTAACAATAATACGAGGTTGGCCTATCTCCGAAAAACAATATGCATTTATGGCCGTAATGAATGAAAAAGAGGAAAGATCAGTATCCTAGAGTAGCATTTTCTTCTGGAGTCATCAGCTTAGTGTTGTTATGCTAATATAATTTACGCGTGTAACCTGAAGAACGAACGTCGCGGTTCCGAGAGCGAGTAACGAAAGGCGAATGTGTAATATATCCATTGTAATCTGTGTGTTGGTAGCGCCGATACAATAACCTACCTATCTCATAACCTATATAACACATGCAATTGCGCAGCTTTCGTTTTCACTGCACTATATTTACACGCTACAGATGTATTCAGCACGTGTGATCGAATGATTTTTGTTTCGTGCTTTTATCTAATACCTTTCCCGGATGGTTTTGGTTGGAAATTCATTGGCTACGACTTACAAATAATATGTGATATACAGTTGACTCCACGAGTACCAACGCATGATGATGACCGCCATACTTTGAAAATAGTAAACTATGCGCAATGGCGTTTAGGTTTATCAAAAGCCAAATTTGTCGGTGAAGCGACAACGGGTTACGATACGTGTCATCTTGTTCACGGTGTTAACTTAAGAAAATAGTTTTTACTTCGCAGGTAAATGCCCTTTTTAAGGCGATTAATGTTTGCAAAAACACGTTCGCCGGAGGAATGATCCACACGTCGGAACATAATGAACTACCTCCAGCTCTGCACACCCGCATCTCCCCGCACCCCTAACCCGATATTACCACCTTATCGGAACCTCAGCTCTTCACGAGATGACGTAACAAAAATGAACGACGCCAAACTACTTGAAGTGTTATCAGGAAACATAGCTCACAGGTGGCTCAGCCATCGCTACCCTACTATTTGCATTACTAACAGTTAAATCATGTTAACAAAATGCCCGACGACAATGAAAAATTCACACAAGCATCCCTCGCACTTTCATTTTCATCACGTCCAACCCCAGAGTCACTTAGAAGCTTAAGCTATGATAAATGTCGACAATCGATAGATTCTTATTTAAAAAAAACCCAGAGCGTTTTCACGACCACTTTCATTCAAAACATCTTGACAGCAGAAGTCTTATTACTATGAAACTGCCAAGAAAACTATCGAAGCCCATCACCGTTACCTTTTCTATTTAGTGTATTATACACTAAAGTTCCTGCGTCGCTTTCTAGTGAACGAACAGTTATCTTCCAAATCAAGTAAACAAACAAATAAATATTAAAAATATTAGTTTTTGTTGAATAAACAAATCAAGTGGAACTGCACTGCCAGTCGGAACAGTAGCAACACGACTACCACGGTAATAACAAGGAAGTCGAAGTTTTAATAATAGGCTTTAATAATAGTTTTAATACATGGATTTAAAATCTATTTATTTATATTCTAATAGCCACAATCGTCGACTAATGACAATATAATTTCATTTTATATTTGACATAATATCACCTATAGAGAATACAGGATAACATAATAAGCTGACACCTGTTATTCTCGAAGGGTTAGGCAGAGGTGAAATACCGAACTCCACCCGTATTTCGCCGAACTTAGTTTTTTACAACGGTCGTACAGAGACTCCATATTTTCTCTATAATAATGATATTGCGCACATGTACAATACGACGGGAGTTAATTGTTCTTGACACTGATCCTTAAGGAAATGTTATTAAACTCGATGACAAAACAGCGAGATACGAGGCCGTAAAATAACATCGATATGAAATATATTTACTTAGGTAGACATAAAATGAATTTTATTGAAAGGGACCCTATTCTCCCGGCGGCGGGCGGAGGCGCTCTGCTTCTCCGAGATATAGGGTAAATCTATAGAGCCGTAATAGACCTTCGTAATGCATGAACGATTATACGAAAAATGAAACACACTCCAATTTTGTTTGGGAAATGATTTTTTTTTTTTAAGAATTCCCTCCTCCTTTTCTTGATGTTTTATGTAGAGATTTGTTAATCTTGATATCACACTCGTAGACTCGAGTAAAATACTCGTTATGTTCTATGCCTTACTTAAGTTAGACGATCAGGCTAAACCTAATACGTAATAAGCTATTGTCATTTAAATCTATTTAAACTCCATTCCGTATACCAAAGCAAGTATTAAATCGTTCTCTGGTATGTGTCCGATATCCGGTATACATGTTGGTTGGTCCTTTCGATGTTGAATTCATATCACACCCCGGGCCATGCTAAGTCTCGTACTTACTTAATTTATTATTTATTATATATTTTTATCAGTTTTTGTATCAGATTATTTAGAATACTTGTATATACATACAGAAAACAATACCGATACAAATAAGTAATACTCAAAACTTCGGTTTGTCCTTCTGCCATCGAGAATGTAGATATCTTAGTAGTCAGCTTATACGGCGAAGGTGTTCGATTTGTTTTGGCAGCGGAGTCTGTCGAGGTTACCATCTCATAATAAACTATACAGCTATCAATCAATTTCAGGTGAAAGTAACAAAATAAGATGTGGGAAACTATCTACGTAATGTTATATCTATACTTACTGTTGAAGTGGTTGTTTTATTTTAAATAAAATATAGAAATATTAACATTATAGTTTTATTTTAGGAGCACATTTTACTTACTCATTGCAAAGCAAACGAAACGACACACAACAAAACAACATCACGGGAAACTTCTCAAACTAGTACTAGATGGCGTTACTTGTGTCATTTGAACATTAATAAGATTATAAAATTTACCTTATTACAACACTTACAATAAAAGGCTAGAGGGATAAAATCTGCACATTGAAAATATTTCAGAAAAAATACCATGAGGGGGTTCAGAAACGACAACAGAACACATTTCGATTGTTTTTAAAAATAGTGTCTGTCTGTCTGTTTATTAATATGTTTAAACTACTAAAACGGTTTCAATTAACTTTGGGTTGGTAGTAGTTTATACTCTATGAATTGTTCATACTCTATATATTTATTTATTTAAATAATGTATGAATAGCGTTCATCTAGATTTCATTCACAGATTCATTAAAAAACCATTATAATCAAGTGTATGTATGTATACTAATTATAAAGATGTAAAGTTTGTGAGTTTGTACGTTTGGGGTAATCTACGCTACCAATGATCCACATCACCCTCACACTCATCACCACATAGGCAGATGCTGTGCATGCCGCCATTCAGGCCTACTAGGGATATAATGCCAGGGTGCTTAGTTTCGGCGGTGTCTGGACTCTGCCGTATTACCAAACCAAGGAGGGAAGGGGCGGTGGCTTAGTCCTTCCATTACACTAGAACATCCATTAGACGGGACGGGGCGGGCATCTAGAGGGAAAGTATAGCCCGTCTATCAGAATATAAATATTTGAAATCCACAGGGGCGAAGTCGAGGACACAACTAGCAAAATATGAAACAGAAACAGCTCGCCTTATTGTCAGACCGGTGAGAGCTCACAGTCCGACAGAAACTGGACCTAAGTATTTATGCAGTTGGTCGGTAAGAAGCGCGCTAGTCGTGTTGGGCTAAACGACAAGCGGAAAGCCCCCACCAAGCTCGTATTAATGTACCAGATAATCTGTACACACAAAGAGGATGACCACATACATCCGTACTAATCGCTAATATTCTATTACACGACAATTATGTTACTTTTCTCTCATTACATTTTTTCTACGTTTATATTATTTCAACCATCACTAATTGACTAATTTATAAAAAAAAAAAACACTAAACTAACTGATTCAAACAATTGCTTCGTCTTCAACCGCGTTAACTGCATCTACGTATTTGTTATTAAAATATATATTTATTCAAATCAAAAAGTACATTAATTTATATAATATTTTATAATTAAATTTATATTATTTTTGTTTACTTATTTATATAAGTCGCCAACAGATTCCACGCCAATACATACAAAATACAATTATATACTCTAGTTTAGTTGTGATTCTAATTTAGAGGCGACGACGACACGCACATGTATAAAAAATATAAATATGTGTTAATTCATGCAAAAATAAATTTGTATTTATATTTTGCACTGCGCATGCGCAGCCCCTCATATGTGTTGACAAATAAATACATCGTACAAATCAAACTAATGTTAGTGTTTTTAATTTAAAAATTATACAATTTGATCTTATGATATGGAATTGGCATTTAAATATTATTTAAACATTATAATATGTATCGCATATGTGTATATCCAGGGAACTTACGGGTATGTGCACGAGAGTAGCGCCAACTAGCACGTGAATTTAGTTGCGATAATGTCAAATAATGACATACAATGTTTTAAAATAAATAATATAATTAAAAACTAAATAAAAGGATAAGAGATTCGAACCTGAGCCGTTTCAAAATACAGACAAATTATAGGAAGCTTCATAGTAATTATATTTTTTAGAACATCCTAACTAGTTCCAGAGTTCTGTCGTGGCATGCGCTGCGATCGCTTTGTTTGCTCCCACCGCATTACCAAAGGCCACGTTTAGAGTTATGATTTTTTTTAAACAAATGCTCAAAAAGCTTAATATACTGCTGAAGTAGTAACCAGGGCCGTGTATGTGTTATAGTACCTTACTGTCGGGCGCTCTAAGCGAAGCGGAGAGTATAAGCAGCCGGTGTCGTGGCCACACCGCGGTGCACTGCGTTCTACCCGACTCCAAATCTCTGTATGCTTCAGAAACTTTTAACACTAACGCATATAAACTGCCGGTTATAAAATTATGGATAATATCTATACATGACGCAACATGTCCGTGAGTTTGTGTCCGCCGCTGCATTTTTTTCAATTTTATAAAGTTTTATTTCTATCGCGTATACGGCGTTATGCGTGAAATTATTAATGTCGTGTGGACTATCGGTCAGTTGTTTTTGAATATATAATAAATAGTATAATAAAATAAAAATAATTTATTAAGATTATTAATAATTAAATGTCATTCATTGGCCTATTTACTTACTATTGAGCTTTGCATGTTTTAATCATGAGGTAGAATATATTATGATGCAATGGTCTGAATTCCACGCGAGCGAAGCTGCGGGCACAACTAGTAAGTCATAAACATCAAATACGTTATATACAAGAGCGCACGAAATACTTAACGTCCGTAGGCAATGATGATCAACCTCGATTAAATTTCCCATTGGAATGCCTTTTATAGGGATTTTATTTGAGAGTGTAGTTATCTGATAACATAATTTTATAATATGTATAATATTTTGAATGAATATAATATCTTTATCCTTTGTCCGGTGTCGTGTTCAAGTGGGTATTGCCACTACTACAAGGATGTATCCATTGAAAGAATACGATGACGCATTATACATAGAAACCAGATAAGAGATACACTTACTACTTTGTGACCGAGTAACTCGATGCCTGTTCTAGAATTGATCTGCATAGTGTTTAAAATACAGAAATTAAAAAACAAATTATTCGTTCAATGAAATAGAGTTTATTCAATTAAATGGGGAACGCGCGTTCCCCGCACCGCGCACCTCACACCCTCGCTCTTCTGTCGCTCACCCTCGCTCTGGCGCGATATCGAAATAAAACAAAGTAGATGCCCGTAAAAGGATTTCCGCTCCATCAAATTAAAATAGGCTTGAGAATAATCCGCTCACCACTATTACCCCAAAACTGTAACGTTGAATATTCATTATAACAAAGCACTTTGTGACTAAAACCTCCAGCGGCGAGTATTTCGCTGGATCCAGTTATCCGTAGACAATGTTAAGGTTTCGTACTGCATCAGCGATTAGATCCAGGTTCCTCTTACGCTTTCAAAACGTAACGCAGCCTTTTATACTTATAATAACTTTTCTTTTTTATTATTTACTGCTGATAAAAGTTGTTTCGTCTCATGAAAACTTAAACAGAATTGACTCGAGTCATATCTCCCACAAAATCAAGTACACTTTACTACATGTACCAAATTTATATAATTGAAAACCGTAATACTAGATTTAGTAGTATGCTAAGGTGTTTGTTGATAGTTTTGTTGAAGTCGGAATTACCCGTCAGTGCTAACAATTATACGAAGTCCACATCTTCTGAATAAGTGAACGTCAAAAACTTTCGGCAATTATTTACAAACGACTCACTTCAGAAGTATCGCATGGCTTATTTATTTTGAATGTATGAACAGCATCATGATTATCAAGTCTTAACAAATGTAATATTATTTTACGATGTTTATTAATATACTTTCTAAATATATTTGAATTAAACCTAAAAGCTTTTTTCAAAACTCAGAAGCATATTCCAATGCCAATGTTAGTGTAGTGATGTTACAGTTTTGGAGAAAGCATTACATCTGTTGTCTTGCTAAAACTTTCCATGGAGTTATCGTGTTACTTCAGAATAAACGTATCGTGCTATTATTAGCAATAGTCTTCACCTGTGCGCAATAACCATCACTAGGTATGTCACGCGAAACGCTACCAAAATTAAGTAACATAGAATCAAATACCCAAGTTAATCAATTAATAACAGCAACCGCTACAAGGCAGCTGAGATCCTGAAAAAAAAAACTCGTGTGAATTAGTTCTTATTGTTGTTTAATTATTTATACACGAGCGTAGCTAATACAGAAAGCACACGAGAGGAAAGCTGTAGCTTAGAACCCGCCCCGGCATGGTTCGGCGTGGCTCGCCGTCGCTCAGTCTGGTGTGACGCGATGGCACGCGAGCTGAAACCGATCTCAGTTGAGTGCTTTATAAATATTTGAAGACACGAGTTCGCGTCGCATCGTTCCACGCGTCTGTGTACACATTTCACACATTTTATTGCACCGCCCGCTGTTAGTTTTGCTACACCATAGCGCAACTTCATAATAGTGAAACAACTCTAACTCTAACATTTTTTTTTTTTTTAAATCCTAGCTAATGCAGTTGACCAGGAGGGTCTTAACAGCTTCACCGTATCTTTCTGGGCGAGTGCTGAAGACACTCACCGTCAACTGGCAGTACCATAAAGTTCGTCTTAATATTTTGTGAAAATTAATTAGCATTATAGCGATTATGGCACAGTTGCAGTAGTTTACAGTCCGGCCGGAATCCGCGACAATGGACGCGAGTTTGAGCCCACCTATCAGATTCTAAATCAGCCTGATCTTTCTGTGTAGAAAACATCGTGAGAAAACCATAGCTTAGTGTTTGTAGAGCATTTTCTAATACTGGTTGAACTGAGATGTTATTCAGAAGTGATATACATCATTAAAAGACATTATCTCTGTTTAAAAATATTGTGAATCTATATTGAACGACAACGTTTTATTTGTTTCTCGGAATTACGTGTAAAATACTTGAAATATTTACGTGATTTGCCACGAAACGTTTCCAGAATCATGCAACGTAATGTATGATATCGTTTTATTATAAATCACATCTTTGGTTTTTTAATGAGCAACCTCTTATATTAGAAACTAGCTGTGTGCCCGCGGCTGCGCCCTCGTTGCGTATATTCTTCACTGCGTTTTTTTATACGGAAAACTTTTTTTCCTAAAAATAATTAGTTCTAGGATAAAGAAAAAGAATATTTATTACAAATTTGCCTGTAAAACTTCATTGAATCGGATTTTATTAAAAATGTTACAAGCTTTAAGTTTATATTCCAAACCCTATTTTTTTTCTACAAAATAATCTTCCCTAAGTTACGCAGAGTAAGTTCAGCTATTTACCAAAAAAAGTCCCGTCCTAATCTGTCCAGCCGTTCCGGAGAATATCCGTTACAAACAGATAGACAGACACAAATTTACAAAACTGCAATTTTGGTATTAGCATCGTTATACATTTATATGTATTTAGTAAAAAGAAATTTCAATTTTATATATTAACGACGGCAAATATTTAGTTTCTTTCAACGATTCTACATCGCGCTATGGTTGTTTTGTCTTCCATTATACATATATGTTTTCAAAACAGTAACTATATTCTATCCCGTACACTCTCTGGGTATATTTTATTTTATGAATTAGTATAGATGTATTTCGTTACCCGCTTGTTCGTTTGAAAGGTATTACTATCTTGATTACGAACATTCATGTGTTGCTTAAATGTGATTATAGTAGTGTGCTTAATTTTACACAAGAATTACAAGAAGACACTAATGAGACACTCGCACTATCAGGTCGATGATATCGCATCACCCACCACGCTCTTGTATTACTGTGTTATATTACACTACGTTCCAACGTATCAGAGCGGGCAGACTGCGCCGAGCCCGCGGCCGCGCCCGCTACGGTATACTAAACCAACAGCGCGTCGCAAACATGAATAAACTATATGTGTATATCCCTTCTGCGTTCACATTCATAATGCAACGATTCGATCGTGTGTCATCAATCACCCGCCGACACGAACCTCATCGCATCGCATCACATCGCACCGCACTGTACCATACTTAAATCGCATTTGTAACAAATTTCGTCGGAATATATTACGTAACAGACGACACAAACGCCGTCTCTTGATATGTTGAAAATAACATCTCAAATAGCCTCACATTATATAAAAGGCAACGTCTGCCTATTTTTCTGACCGTTAGTTGCCTTATAAGAATAAGAAAAAAAAAATACACCGTGCTCCAGTGTATAGATTCTTTTTAATTCGACTTTATCGCAGCGTATGTCTATGCATCTCTTAGATTGACACGTTTTAATAAAGATTTTAATGACGAATATATTGTCAAGTCGTAATATATATAATTGCCGACGTTGTTTAGACCATAAATTAATATTAAAATTAGAAATTGTATTTCATTATTACTTTTACATTAAAATACATCAAGTACCCCGTAAAACGAATTAGTTAGCGCCAAGTAGTTCATAATCATTTGGGATTCTTTTTTAAATCTCTAAATATATCTCTATAATCTGAGTAAAGAGCACGTGACTCCCGCACTGAACACACACAACCCGACCCGGTCGCGCTGTAACACTACTCTCTACTACTTATAACTCCAACATACATATTATCGTGTAATGAGCAATCTGAGTTCACTTTATTACGCTTGAAGAAGGACGCGCGACGCGGAGCGACGCCGACCTACCTATGTACAGGTATTAGCCTCATCGGCTGCGAACAAAGTTGTACTTCCGAGAACATATAATACTCGAGAAACATATCTAAATAGCTCTGGTATAATAGTTAGTGAGAACGAAACGACCTCATCGCGAACAGCCAGCGCACCCCGCACCCCACACCATACCCGCTTCCCAAGCTGTGCTCTATTCCGAAGACACATTTGAATTTAACTTTATAAATTAATTACCCAATGCAACAAAATATGTACAAAAACATTGTACATATTGTTAAGATTAAAGAACGACCCAATTATAACCTGCTTTTCGAAATAATAACGTGACTTTTGGAAACGTTGTGTTTTGTCAGACCATACATATATCTAATACAAAAGTTACGTTACAGTCGCTGCGTGACAACAGCTGAGAAGACTGTTTGTTCTGGGTGACTCATTTCACAACGCTAACGTACGCGATAGAAAATATACCTTATAACAGAGTAACAAGTCGACAGACAAACAAGTTTTCTCGAAATATTTTATTCAATAGTAAGATATAGAATGCTGGTATTGAAGTGAGATCGCTAATGTAGAGAACCCAGGCAGTTTCATTCGTTTACCATCATGACTAAACAGGCACATTAGATAGTAAACACATATTTAAAGACACTGACCGATAACAATGGAGGTACTTAAGCAGGCCAGCATGACAGCGGTGACTGGCATTGAATTCTGTTCAGTGTCAGTCGCCGCTGTTTTGGATTGTACTGTACTTACCATCAGGTCCAGTGCAGTCACTGAGATGTGCATTATAAAAAAAAAAAAAAAAAAAAAAAACAATTCCAGTAACTGGAATTGTTTATTGGTTTTGATATAGTTTGTTATTGGTGTTTTTCGTATTATTCTTTTCATTCATCTACTAAATATAGAGCTTGTAGTAAAAACTGTAACAAGCCTTCTAACAATGAATATTGGTATTTGAACCTTTGTATCATTCGGATAACTGGTCATTATAGTTAAAATATATTTAGTTATCCATTACAATTTAGGTTCAGTGTGATCCTTGAATCTAGAATGAAATCTGAAATCCTAGAATGTCTTCCTAGACATCATTTCATTAAATGCATTTATTTAAAAAAACGGGGTTTCACGCGTTACGAAAATACAAAAATACGATTCAGTGGACAGCACAATAAAACCATTCATTTTTAAAGATTATTTAAAAACTATAAAACGCCACTGCTTTATAACAATATTTGAAACGCGGGCAGAGCCGCGGGTACGCAGCTAGTTATTGATATATATTATGTACTATACTATAACACAGAAACAGTATTAAAGTATAATTCCAAATTTAATAAAATAATTAAAATATAGTGCGCACATTTAAATCCGATGATATCAATTAAATATCATTAGTATATCTATGTGAATGAAGCCGCGAGAAAAAGCCAGTTAGTAATGAGAAACCACATGTACTCTCAGAATAGTACCGCGTCGTATTGCTCTCTTATTGTTTTTATGTATATTAGCATTTCTCGATAGAGATAGTGACCACTCTGCGGTTTGAACATTAAACAAAGTTGATATAAGATCCAGTCGCGACCTGGCCACGGCCAACCATCACTGGATGCCGTTACGCGTTGTTGGACACCGCCGGGCAGCACCCACTATGCGCCTCCTGGTGAGTGCTTTTCTAATTTAACTATCCTGACCAATAAATACGTCTTTATTTATATATACTTCTCATAAATCTTCACGATATAAATTTCCAACCGCTTCAACTCAAATCTTCAACAGCCCATCCGACATCCGTTGACAATTTCAGGTTATTGTCAATTTTTTTACGCGGAGCCCTAATTATTTTCGAAAAATAAAAGTATCTTAATTTACGCGGAGTACCTTCAGCTATCTATGAATTAAATTCCCGTCAAAATCGGTCCAGCCGTTCCGGAGATAACCGGGAACAAACAGACAAAAAAATTTAAAATGTTTTTTTTTGTATAGGTATCGTACATACATTCATATCTATTTAGTAAAAAAAATGTTTTGTCATTACAAACAGACACTTCAATAACAAAAATATTTGTTTTCATTTTAGGCCCTGAAAAGGCACTTATGAACGTCAAAATACTACCGCCGGTTTGGAAAACAATCCAGTCGTCGAGTAAAACATTTTATACGATCTAATAGATTACATTGTTATTAAATACTATTAAGTGTCTGGAAAACCGGTTTCTACAAACTATTACAGTACGAATGGTTATTTTTTATAGATTGTGCTGGCGACAGCTGCGGTCATAATCGATGCAGCTCCATTAGATGTGTGGCCGTTTGACATTCTCAATCCAACGATTCAGGCTGATCTACATACGGACTCGAATAACACTACACCAGTTACACAAGCTGCAGAGACCACAGCTAACTATGACAACCTCGAACAACGAGACACCGATAAACCGATAATAATAATAAGTGTTAAGAGCGTAGTGTCAGACAAGGAAAATCACTTCCTGGATGCCGTTGATACAGAAAAGCCTATTATTAAAATCAATACTATTAACCTTCCCAATGGAAATCAAAACGAATATAACGAAATTGGACCAACACCAAGTTCAGTGAAATTCAACTTTCATTTGAAGCCTGGCACGGATAAAACAATTTTAGGCACAGAAGCTAAAACATATAAATCTGAAGACAGAATAAATATACATACAGTGCGTATGTCAAATTATTCAGGACAAACAAAACATTCAAGGCGTAGTATAGAAAAAAACTAGAACCCAGCTTAGACCAACAAAAATCTACTATAGAGCAAGGAGATTCCACTACAGAGCAAACAGATTCCACTACAGACCAAAACGAAGTCTATTATAGAGCAAACGAAGTCTACTACAGAGGAAACAAAGTTTACTGTAGATCAAATGGAGTCTACTTTAGAGCAAACGGTGTCTACTACAGAACAATCAGAATCTAGCACAGAAGAACCACAACCTACCACAGAAGAACCAAACCCTAGCACAGTAGAACTAGAACCTAGCACATTAGATTTACAGTCAACTACAGAACAACCAGACCCTAGCACAGAAGAACCAGAACCTAGCACAGAACAACCACAGTCCACTACAGAAGAACCACAGTCCACTACAGAACAATCACAACCTAGCACAGGACAAACCCCAGAACCTAGCACAGCAGAACCAAAGCCCACAACAGAACAACCAGACCCTAGCACAGAAGAACCACAGCCTACCACAGAACAACCACACCCTAGCACAGAAGAACCACAGACTACAATAAAACAATCAGAAACCACCACAGAACAACCAGACCCTAGCACAGAAGAACCACAGTCCACTACAGAACAATCACAACCTAGCACAGGACAAACCCCAGAACCTAGCACAGCAGAACCAAAGCCCACAACAGAACAACCAGACCCTAGCACAGAAGAACCACAGCCTACCACAGAACAACCACACCCTAGCACAGAAGAACCACAGACTACAATAAAACAATCACAAACCACCACAGAACAACCAGACCCTAGCACAGAAGAAACCACAGTCCACTACAGAACAATCACAACCTAGCACAGGACAAACCCCAGAACCTAGCACAGCAGAACCAAAGCCCACAACAGAACAACCAGACTCTAGCACAGAAGAACCACAGCCTACCACAGAACAACCACACCCTAGCACAGAAGAACCACAGACTACAATAAAACAATCAGAAACCACCACAGAACAACCAGACCCTAGCACAGAAGAACCACAGTCCACTACAGAACAATCACAACCTAGCACAGGACAAACCCCAGAACCTAGGACAGCAGAACCAAAGCCCACAACAGAACAACCAGACCCTAGCACAGAAGAACCACAGTCCACTACAGAACAATCACAACCTAGCACAGGACAAACCCCAGAACCTAGCTCAGCAGAACCAGAGCCCACAACAGAACTACCAGAACCTAGCACAGAAGAACCAAAGCCTACCATAGAAGAACCAGAACCTAGCACAGTAGAACCAGATCCCACCACAGAAAAACCAGAACCTAGCACAGAAGAAACACAACCTACTACAGTAGAACCAGAACCTAAAACAGAAGACCCACAGCTTACTATACAAGAACCGCAGCCCACCACAGAAGAACCAGAACCTAACACAGAAGAACCACAGCCCACTACAGAACAAACAGAACCTAGCACATTCGAATCACAGCCCACCACAGAACAACCAGAACCTAGTACACAGTTACCGGAAATAAGAACAGAACATCCTAAAAATAACATCAAGCCAATTGTGATTGAAGATTTCAACCCAAACTTAGATTTGACTGATTATATAGACGATTTAATAGCGATAGTTACGAACGCTCTTGCCGACATCGTACCAGATGATACAACTCTACAACTCCCGCCTGAGTCCGCTCTTGACACGGACATTTCAAATATATTCGATGAAGACGGTTATCTCTTACCAGAATTCGGAGACTTAAGTTTTAATCCGGATGACTTTGGTATAGATCTAAGTGAATTATATAAACACATGCCGGGACAGATGTTACCGAGCTATTGGCCAGACGCTTGGGATCCCAACGAGATCGACTCCACTGAGCTCAACGTGCCAGAAGTAGATCAAGTCCCCGGTGCGGACCTCGCCGAATTACTTCTCTCTCTATTGGGGCGTAAAAGGCTGCTATTCTGAGGTACAGATCGTGGACTGCTTTCGACAATGCTGGCTTATAATGAGATCATTGAATCATTTACCTGTAAACAGAATACAACGACAGCTCACACGGAATATTAATATGTCCACATCATCAAGCTGTATTATTTTTTTATGTAAATTTCACATTCATACATAAGTGTCTATATGTCATCGTTTAGAAAGAGTCTTTTGTCCATTAGTGACGTCGAAGATCGTAGTTCTTTTTTTGAACACGCGAATATGTTAACTAAATTATAATTGGTTTGTTAAGTTTTACTTATTTTACCTCATTCAGTTAGCATTCGTACGATGTTTTATTTAAAATAAATACAATTTTAAGATTTTCTTTTATCTATACTAATAAATAAAATTGAAGTGTTTCTTTGTAATGTCAAAATAACAATTTTTACTAAATACCTATTACATATCTAAATATGGTAATACATACGGTACCTATACCAAAAAACAAGTTTTAAAATTTTTGTATATCTGTTTGTTTCGGCTAATATCCGAAACGGCTGGACCGATTTTTTTGGTTGATATCTGAAGTTACTCCACGTAACTTAGGCTACTTTAATTCTTTAAAAAAACTTTTTTAATTAATAACAAAACTGACTTCAAAATAATATACCATTAAAATGCACTAAAAACTAAATAAATAATTACTTTATTAATCTGCTTCTGTTTACTTCAATATATCCTTTGTTTTAATATCATTAATAATTTTGAAATCGGTGCCAGCTTGCGGACAACAAAGTGGTGTAAATGTACGTCGCTAATTATATTCAATTTTGATTAATTGTTCTTTAAAATCACCGGAGTCCTTTATTTAGCCTATATGTAATTGTGATAAGGTTTAGGCAGTTATTTTTCATTTGTAAATGAGTACATTGGTTAACTCTAGCGGACACTGACTCTAAAATTATTAATGATATTGAAACAAAGGATTTATTGAAGTAAACAGAAGCAGATTAATGAAGTAATTATTTATTTACATTTTGGTAAATTATTATAGTATAATGTTTTAAAGTCGGTTTTGTTTTTAAATTTTAAAAAAATCTACTTTTTAGTCTAAGTATGTACTTCTAGGTATAGCTGTGAAGCGACGTGGTGCTTGCGAAAGCCACCCCGTGTCGCCCCCATCCCAAATGCAGCGGACGGCCCCGGGGGGTTTTAGTGGGTATTTCCGGGCGCTTCACGCCCGGGTGAGTCCCACACTGGCACGGAGCTCGTCACTCCGTGCCCCCTTATCTATTGTATTGGGGGACTTTGATCCCCTAAATACAATAGATAAGGGTAGTGCGTAAATGCATTTCCCCCCGTTAAAAAAAAAAAAAAAAAAGAGGTATAGCTGTGAAGCCTGCTTAATAGTTTTGGAAATAAATAAACGAAACACGTGTAAGTGCCTATAATATTCGAGGGTTTTTCGCGATTTCCCCGAGTTCCACGGATCAGATCCTGATTTGATGGAAATGGTCTCAACTAGGGAGTGCACTCCTTCGATTTAAAAATAAAATTGGAAATCGGTACACAATTGTCAGAAAAATCGCGTAACAAACACAAAAAAAAAAAAAACATACAGACGAATTGATATAACCTCCTCTTGTTTGGGGTTTGATAAAAATAATTAAGGTTCGCCTTAACCCCTTGAGCACTAACCTGGCGTTTACGGCAGCTTTCAATTGTTTTCCTGTTGTCTCATTTTTATGGATAAATTTTGCAAATTTTTCCGGGCAAGTGCTTAAATTTATGAGAAATATTTTTACTTTATCTTAGTACTATAAAATTTCAGGCTAATAATTTAGCTTTCGTTGAAAAAAAATTAAAAAACTATATCACGCAGTGAAGAATATATGAAACGCAGGTGCAGCCGCGGGCACAGAGCTAGTGAGAAATAAAATAATTGTAAAACTACTATTTAATGTTTTCTTAGTTACCGATTGATAGAGGCTTACACCAAATTTCAATGAAAAACGATTAATTTCAATTTAAAAATTCCCTCTACTTATTTCTATCTACTTAACCTACTATTCCACTGTGCTAGTCTATACTTAGCTACTTTCATTCGAATTTACTGATTGAGTAGACCAAGTACAGATTCCGAACTATAATGCCACAGAACATCGCAAAATTATACCCCTTTTGTCCGTCGGAGGTTAAAAGCACATGTCTAAAAACTTATTTTGATAATTATCTAACTCGGTACAAAACACTGCATTAAATATTACTGTACTACAGTTAAGCTGTTAAGACGTGTACGGACCAACTTGCGGACAGGGTATGGCGGGCGGCCGAGTTTGCAGTCGCCAAATTAGGGATAGGGAAACAGATTTTTCCAAAAAATCGATTTTTTTTAATTGATTCACAAAACGTCGAGGTCAACAAGAGATCAATCCTTTTTCGACCTGATTTATTTCACTTCTTATTCGTAAATAGTATTCTTCCTGTGGTCGAAATTAGACATTAATCATCATTTATTGGCACAAAAGGTCGTCAAAGCAACTAAACAAAAAAATAAGAACGCTTAAACTACTAAGGAGAAAATGACACTGACCTGTTTTATCTTTGCCTATTTACAGATAATCATCATATCATAAAAAACAAAAAGGATACTCTAATAATTGATACTTTACTAGTTTTAAAGATCGACCTTTTGGTCCTCGGTGTTTTGTGAATGAATTTATCAAGTTCAAATTCAAATCGATTCAAAAATCGATCTTCTTCGGAAATGATCCACATCCCTAATTAGGCGACTGATGACCTCGGCCGCCCGTCATAACATGTCCGCGGTCTGGTCCGTACATGTGTTAACAGTAATACGCTACTGGCACTTAGGGGTATTGATGAATGCTATCGCGTCTGGACGTGCTCGCGAGCGGGTGTGTTTTTCAGTGCGTTGCGGAGTTTAAAAAATCCAAGAGGGTGGTTTTTTTGTGGTCGGATTGCGGTGTGTGTAGTGTCATCGGAAGCGGCGTGTGACGTGCGCTTTGCGGGAAGGTGTCGCTCGACCTGGTACGAGGTCGGCGGGCGGAGTTTACTGGGGGAAATCTGTTTTCGGGACCGTTCCGGGACCTTTCGGCGCGTGCGCCGCCCTGGAACGACGAGGAGGTGGTGTTTTGTAGTGTTATCCTGTGGGGGGGGGGAAGAGACGAACATTTGGTGGGTCGATCGGATTTTTACGGCCAGGCGTTCGAGAGCTGTGGGGGTTTGAAGTGTTTTTGGTGAGGGACGCTGAACATTGTGGGGAAGTGGTGGGGGTTGGTGGTGGTCTGGTGGATCATTAGATGCGCCAGGCCTCTGTGGCCATTTTGGTGTGTGTGGCGGATTTTTCGCGTGAGTACTTTTTGCGCAATTAACAGTTTTGTGTTGGCGGGCGTCGTACTTTTCGAAGCGAGTCGGCCGTTCGCCGCCTGGTTGGCGCCAACCGGCTCGCTCGCGGAGATAACGTATGATTTCCGCAAGGAAGGACTGGACTTAAGTGTTAGTGTTAACAGGTGTTTTATACATATTTAGTGTATAAGTTAATACTGTAAATAGTTTTTAACTGGGGGATTGTTAGTGGATTGTTAGGGGGGTGTGTGCATTGTGTTCTTTGGTTTACCATGCCAAGGAGGGGGAAGAGAAAGGGAAGGGGAGAACCGGAGGGGTTGGTGGTGGAGTCAGATGAGGAAAGGGAGATAGGAGTTGGAAATGGGGTGCACGAGGGTGTGTGCTCTTGCGTGGCGCGCGTTGGGATCGATATAGAAGAGGAGAAATGGGATTTGAGTGATGGAGAGGAGGGGAGTTTCAAGGGGTATACGGATGACGAGCTCACTAGGGTGTGTGTTGAGATTGAGAACAATCTGGAGAATATGGTAGGGCGGATTGATGTGGGGTTTGCCGGGCCCCTCATAAAGGGCATACGGCTGGCTAAGGTGGCGCATCGAGAAATGTTGAAATTGAGAGAGATTATTAAGAGGGTGAAGAAGAGGGCTGAGGAGCTGGAGAAAAGTTCTAAGGAAAAGGTTGGCGAGCTTCAGGGAGAGGTCTCGAAACTCAGGGGGTTGTCGGAGGAGATCAACAGGCATAGGGCTGAGAAGGGGGTTTTTTATGGAGAGGAAGGTTTTGGAGAGGAAGGTTCGGCTCTGGAGTTAGAGTTGGCAGAATTCAAGATAGAGGGGAATATGCGAGAGCGGAGGACTTTGGTCGATGTTTCGGTAGGAACGGTGCAGGAGGGGGAGTTGGAAATGGAGGGAAGTGATAAGGTGGTGGAGGCGGTCATGGCAAGACTGGAGGGGGCTCTGGGGGGGATTGAGCGTAGGCTGGAGGCTCTGGAAGGTCGAGGGAGGTTGACTGTTGGGAGAAATGGTGAAGGTTCTGGGAAGAGGGTAGTGGATAGGAGGGTTGCGGAGAAATCATCTCCGTTAGAAATGGAGTGGGCCCCTCTTCCTGATAGAAGGGGGGTTGGGGAGGGAGGGGAAGGTGTTGAGGAGGAGTGGACGGTAGTAGAGGGGGGGGGGGGAGGGGGTAAGAGGAGGAAGGTAGTGAGGAAGGGTGCAGGGGTGCCCCTATCTGAATCTCGGATGGTGCAGGAGAGGGGAACGGCGGTGGCAAGACCGAGGCTCCCGACGCTGCCGCGTTCGTGGCGGTGGTAGTCACCCTGCGGCCGGAGGCGGTGGCGAGGGGGCTGACTTATGCGGGGGTTCTGGGACAGGCTAGGGATAAGGTAGATTTGGAGGGAATGGGGGTGACGGACATCTCGTGCCGCTCCACCGCTGTTGGGTCCCGGATCATCGAGATCCCGGGCCCGACAGGGGGGGGGGGGGGAGCGGGCGGATGTCCTCGCGGCGCGGCTAAGGGAGTTGGTTGATGAGGTGGCGGTAGTCTCCAGGCCAATCAAGCGGGCAGAGGTCCGCCTGGTGGGCCTGGAGGAATCGGTAGCTAGAGAGGTGGTGATATCAAGGGTGGCGGAGGAGGCCGGATGTGGCGTGGGGGATATTAAGGCGGGGCTGGTGCGTGAGGTGTGGGGGCGTAGGACGCTGGTGGTGTCTCTGCCGGTTGAGGCGGCGGTGAAGTTGGTGGACACAGAGGTTCGATAATGGTGGGATGGAGTGTGACACAGGTCCGTGCGCTTGAGGCACTTCCGCTGAGGTGCTTCAAGTGCATGGGGCTGGGTCACACTAGGGTTACATGCACCTCTGAGGTGGAGCGGCGGGCGCAGTGCTACCGCTGTGGAGTTGATGGTCACAAGGCCATGGACTGCACAGCGGAGCAACCGAGGTGCGCTCTCTGTGCGGAGGAGGGGCGGGAGGCGGGACACCACATGGGGGGACCTTATTGTCGGCCACCGGTAAAGAGAGGGGTATTTAGGGATGGTGTTGGGGTAGTAGGGGGGAAGGTTGAGAAGGGGTAGCAGTTGGAAGGGGGGATAGCTGCAGGAGGGTTAGCTGCAGGAGGAGGTTATTGCTGAGGGTGTTTTGTCTCTTCTTCTAGGTATCCCTCTCCTGGCTACGCCTTGTTGTCAAACAAGGGGAGTTCAGGGGAGGGACCTATTTCTTTTCCTTCTATAGCGGAGGCGGGTTCCTTCCTCTTTTACTTTACCCGCCTCTGCTCTGTCCTTCTTCTTTTTCCTTTTTATGGGGGGCAGGAAGTACGTCCTCCCCCCCGGTTTGTTGACCAACAGGTCATGCCTCCCCATTGGGGGGGTGGGCTAAGAGGTGGGGTAGAGAAGTTTTTCTCCCCCCCACCCCCGCCGGGCCATTGCACTGACGGGCCTGGTGGGTTTGCCGCAGGGGGCGACGCGGCGACATGCCCAGCAACCCCGTATCGCTCCCACTTCAAATGCGGCGGACGGCCCCGGGGGGTTTTAGTGGGTATTCCCGGGCGCTTCTCGCCCGGGTTTGAGTCCCACACTGGCACGGAGCTCGTCACTCCGTGCCCCCCTGCCTATTGTATTGGACGGGCGTTAGGCCCCACTAATACAATGGGCAGGGTGAGTGCGTAAATGCATTTCCCCCCGTCAAAAAAAAAAAAAAAAAAAAAAAAAGGGGTATTGATGAATCGGTCTTAAAGATCAATAAATCGATATCTAACAATTTTTAATTAAATTTATAATTGAATCTAGGCAATCGGGATTAGATTAGAACCATAAAATTATAAAAAATTGGTCCTTTTTCCATTAACGACCTTTAATGTTATCAACAAAAAAAATTTCGGCAAGATTTTTACTCAAATTTGCATAAAATGATGAGTATGATCTAGTCTTTAATCAATAGAAGAATACTAGTTATGAACAAAAAAGCAAATCGAAAAATGATCAATTACCTAGAGCTTGATCTTTAGGACCTCAATTTTCGATTAAATAATCGATTTTTTTTTTTTAAATCGCCTCCCTACTTTCACTTTTGCGCAAGTGTGAGCGGCGACGGCGCGTGTGTATGGTAAACGGACCCGAAACTTTTGGCGGTACTTTTGATATCCCGCCATTGCGCGCTGTCGCAATTTACCTACTAAGATATGTTAAGAAATAGAGGCGGCAATCACAATAATTAAAATAAAGTAAAAGATTTTTAAAATGTAATATGGATAGATTAATTAACTGTCTATCGTGATTGGAATTAATGTGAACTTTGAAATAATAATATCTTATACAAAATCGAAGATAACGATGATATTATTTTTATAAACTGTGTACGTGAGTACCCAATTAGATACATTTATTAATTTCAATATCATTTTTGTTAGTAACGAGCTTCTTGTTACGTCAGGGTACTATTGATTGCCTAACTGTATTCTACAATGATAATTATAACTTCTAATTTCTCTTAGATACTAGTCAGTAGGGATAACTAAACTTATAAATAATAGTTGCGAATGTCTTAACGGTTTATTGATCTGTGGAAATGATCATAACGCCCACCGCGAGGACGCGCGCGTTTTTGCTGGATTGATTATTAATTTTGATTTTGAGACAGTTCCGTGTTGACTTTCATCGGCGCGTGAGCGATACGATGTTCGATCAATCGTTTTGTTATTATTCTTGTTGTTATCATTCTATTATTACTTTTTTTGTTTCTTGTTAAGTTTGTGTTGTTTTTATTACGGTTTTCTTTTAATAATGCCAAACGCGTACGTTTATAGTGCCCGTGAATACGACAATATATTAATGTGGCTTGGAGAAGCTCGCAGCAATGCATCGCATGCATTACGAATTTACCGAGAGAGCTTCCCGACTGCTCGACATTCATCTGACTCTCGTTTGATAACGGCAGCATTTCAGCGAGTTCTGGAAAATAGGCCCATTGCTCCGGTAGCAGCAGGAAATGGGAATCAAGTGACTGTTCGGTCCGAGGAACGCATATTAGATGTCGTTCGCCGGAATCCGAATTTAGGTACACGAAGTATCTGTAAATTGTTAAGGCGTCGAGATGGAACAAGTGTGTCACATTGGACAGTTTACAAAGTGTTAAAGAGTAACCGAATGCGCCCATACAAAGTGCATAAAGTGCAAGCTTTAGTACCCGGCGATCATGACCGCCGGCGAGTTTTCTGCCGTTGGTTATTAGACCAGCAACAACGTGATCCTGGTTATATCGAGCATGTCATCTGGACGGATGAGGCAACATTTAGCCGCACGCTGTTCGACAAACTAGGGCTCCCAAACCCGATGGTCGGTTAACGTATGGGCAGGCTTATTTAAGAATCGCGTACTAGGACCAGTGTTTCTGCCACAGCGACTTAACGGACAGCGATACTTAAACTTTATAAATTAAAAGTTGGTAGACATTTTAGACGACCTATCTTTCGGTGAATATCGTGGCACATGGTTCCAGCATGACGGTGCACCTCCACACGTCGTGAGATTCGTACGTGAGCGCCTTACCGAGCTATTTGGTGATCGCTTGATCGGCAGATTAGGGCCACACGCTTGGCCACCTCGGTCACCTGATCTGACCCCGTTAGATTTTTTCCTATGGGGGTATGTGAAAGAAAGAGTTTTTAATCGGGAGTGTGACAATGTGAATGAAATGCGGAAAAGGATCGTGGATGTTTTCGATAAACTACGTGCGGACTGTGTCGAAGACCCAACAATGATGCCCCGCCTGCATGAGGAAACCAACGCCGAGCCCAAATCTGCCTTCAAATGAATGGAGCATAATTTGAACCGCATCTCATAAGGCCACGGAGGATTTAGATCGGTAAGCTATTTCAAACTTGTTTTTATAACTCTTAGTATTGAACTGATCTTAATAGATATATAGCATAATACATAAAATTAATAACATTATCTTTGTTAAAATTTAATTTATGTATTTTTTTTCTGATTAGCGGGCAATCAAACCTGGTACTTGGTAACCGAATGAAAGTGGCTAGGTAGAGACTAGCAAAGTGGTAAAATAATAGGTTAAGTGGATAATTTAGGTAAGTTTTGTAAATAGTATTGGTGCAATTTCTAGCACCAGGACGAGAGAGCGGGGCGCGGGGCGGGGTAGCACCGCCGTTGAGGCGAGGGGGCGGGGAAGCGCCGCCTGGGCGGTGCGAGTCGTGCGTCCATTAACCTGAGCGTCAGCTGTTTTTGATTTTGCATTATATTGCTGGGTTTTTTTAAAGTAAATTATTTTTTTTTTTTCGGAATTATCGTTTTATTTAGCTGTACTAACATGAAAGAGCGTGAATAATCATAATAAAACGTTGTTTTTTTTTTTTTTTTTTTTTTAATTTTCCATCGGGATCGAGTTTTTTTTTTCCTGACGCATCATCAAAGGTGTCATTAGTAGTATCTTCTGTCACCGTTTTCGGGAGCGCCCCCCTAACACCCTGTATACTTTCTGATTACAAATTTTAATCAAAATCCGGTTACGCGTTAATCTGGATATACCTATAGGCAGGCAGGTAAGCCTCTTCCCCCCGGATGATAAATGCCTCTACTAGAGAGGCGGGCTAAGAGGAAGGGGGGGGGGATATTCTCCCCTCATCCCCATTGGACTGATGAACGGACGAGGCCCATTGGGCTTGTCGCAGGGGGCGACGCGGAGAATGCCACCAGGATCCCGTATCGTCTCCATCCCAAATGCGGCAGGCGGCTCCGAGGGGTTTAGTGGGTATTTCCGACGCTTCTCGTCGGATGAGTCCCACACTGGTTCGGAGACGTCCCTCCGCACCCCCTCACCAATTGCATTAGAGAACTTGATCCTACTAATGCAATTGGTAAGGGTAGTGAAAAATGCATTCTCCTCGTAAAAAAAAAAAGAAAAAAGGTAAGCAGGCAGCATCACTTGAGGACCAGTACCTCTTAGTGTGTCTACCATCCTAGGCCAAATCGTCACTTAACATCAGGTGAGATTGTGGTCAAAGCCCTGAGCCTATACCGTGTAAAAAGAAGAAAAAAAAAAGGTTTATTTAAAGAACAGGCACCCGGTTCATGTGATTGTAACCGGCCTTTGGATAACTAATACCAGAGGGATTAATGTTACATAGCTAGTAATAACGTACTGTTAGGAGACCGTCCCTGTTTGTCTTTTTAAAAAAAACTACACATTGAACTACTAAAATATTTATATATTTTATAAAGATTTACACTGTCACTGACTTCCGAATTTGAGTGGTTACCACCGAACTCCGCGAGGTTTAAATCCTGACTGTTTGAACTAAGTAAAATTTGTATTAAAGTAAACTAAAAATGCATAATTGCAAAATTGTGCATGTGATAAAACAACGTCATAAGCTAAGACGCTGAGTAAGCTTTGTGGACATAGAAATAAGGGTTATAAACAGTACCCTAGGGGAAAAAATGGGCGGGGTGATAGATTCTACAACACTAGGCAACGCAATAAAATGGATGTGTGATCCTCTAGACATGTGTTAAGACCAAATGATTATTTATTACTATTATTGAAAACTTCACTGTCGGTTTGTCTGTTTATTGGTCTGTATAACCTAATAATTTTGTAATCGATTCATACAATAGTTTATAATGATAAAGGTGGAGGCTTATAATTAGCAGTTGTAACACTTTCATAATTTCTTCTACCTATATTCAACATTTGACTGTAAGTCTTCCCAAAAAAAAAAAAAATAATAATAATAAAATATATATATATATATTTTATTACATCTACATATACATCTAGTATATCTACATATACGCACATAGATCAACTCCCTATCACAATAATGTACGTTTATCAGTTGTTAATGAAGAGTTGATGAGTGAACGGGTTTGATATCTACTTATTGCCTGTCTACTTAATCACTGCTTAAGTGTATCAACAATTAGTGCCCTCGAACAAATCAAATTTTACAAGCAATTTTACAGCGCCCTAACAGTATATAAAAAGCAGAGGCAGTGAATCCACATTGTAGTCTGACTCCTCGGCGACAAGCGGCCGGCGATATGCATTTCCCGGTAAGTATTTATAATTATTACAAATGTTTGTTTAGTGCACTCACACGTTCCACAGAGATGTGCCTTCCAAATGACTACGTCTCCTTCCTATTTAAAATGATAATTATCAGTACAACATACAAGCGAACGAACAAATTGATGCAATAAAATGCAAAGTAACGATTTAAAAAAAAAAAAAAAATAACGGAAATTAATAAATATATGTAAAAAAGAAATTCAGATCGAGTAAGATGAACATAGCGATTACCGGACAGCCCATGCTCCCCGTACACTATTGAAGTTAAATCCGATCATACACACAGACAGATCTACACAATTTCTTTCATAGCCAGAATCCAGATGAATAACTGCTAAAATATAAATCTGTCATAAAATTTTCGTATTAGAATAGATATAGAATATAATATCTATAATCTGATATCTTTTTTAAAAGTGTTAGGTGCAGTTGTATATCTCGTATTTATTTTACATTATGCACTAAAACTATCTCCTTGCAACACACCTACAACACGGCAGATACCTCCTGCCAGTTGTCGGCAAACAAGTCAGCCGCAAGGAACTGAACCCAAGACTTCATTAAGGTGGCGCAGTCCGATTGTGTTACTATCTGTTACAGTACAATACTCAGTAACTCGTATCATCAAGTACCTTTTTTTTCTTTTTTTTTGACGGGGGGAAATGCATTTACGCACTAGCCTTATCTATTGTATTTGAAGGATCAGAGACCCCCAAATACAATAGATAAGGGGGCACGGAGTGACGAGCTCCGTGCCAGTGTGGGACTCACCCGGGCGAGAGTCGCCCGGAAATACCCACTAAAACCCCCCGGGGCCGTCCGCTGCATTTGGGATGGGGGGCGATACGGGGTTGCCAAGGCATGTCACCGCGTCGCCCCCCTGCAGCGAACCCACCGGGCCTCGTCTTGCAATGGCCCAATGGGGATGGGGGAGAATATTCTCGACCCCCCACCTCTATTTAACAAACCATAGTAATTCAACCTCGGAGCAAATAAGTTAAAAGCTGACCACACTCATCAAAAATCTACATATTATCTTGTAAAAAAACCGCAAAAGAAAACAATAAGTATACATTATTAAAATCTGATTTTTACATGTGTTTCCAGTTGACTCTCGTTGTATTGGTGGCCCTGGCTCGAGCGGCTCCCGTGACAGACGAACAGCCCGATCAGCTGGCGGAGACTGTACAACCCACAAACTGATGATACTCTATTCCTGACTTCATTCCACGACGGGACGGACACTGACTCCGGTGGAGACGACAACAACGATTCGAATTATTCTGTTGAAGATCCTGAGCTAGTTCCCGATATATTGGCCGTGTTCGCGCTCTACCTGAAGCCTACATTTCAATCTATAAATGATCTACCCGCGGCGCTGCTCCGTGACGTCACTGCACCGCGAACTTGAACAATGTTCTCCGCAGTTCGTGACTCGCAACACTCATTTATTACAATCAATAAATGATATCGCATAAATTATGTAATTATTCCTCATGCTTGAAGCACCGATATAATAAATAAATAGTAATATGTATCAAAATCAAAATCAAATCAAATCAAAAATCAAAATTTATTTATTCAATTTAGGCCCTAAGAAGGCGCTTATGAACGTCTAAAACACTACCACCGGTTCGGAAAACAAGCCAGTCGAGAAGAACGCAGGCGAGAAACTCGATCTGGTTCTTTTTTTTTTTTTTTCATAAGTATAATATATATCATTTTTTTTTTTTCATATAAAAAAACTATACAAATCGTAGTTTTTAGTGGAAGCACAGAGATGTGGGTTAATTCCAGACATCACTATCGTTCACGTAATGATCCGCCCTGTAATAACCTTTTGAGATTAAAACTTGCTTGACATAATACTTGAACTTATTGTCAGGTAAATCGGTAATGTTACTTGGGATCTTATTGTAAAATCGAATACTATTACCTGTAAAGCTTTTATTACACTTACTTAGCCTAAAGCGTGGTTCCGGACAACTTGTCTTTACTTCTAGTATTAAAATTATGACGATCATTTACCAGATCAAGCTTGTGCAAATTTTTACAAATATACGTTAGGTTTTCGAAGATGTATTGGGGGCAGTTAAGCAAAGTTAAGAGATCATATTCTTGAAACTTATATATATATCTTTAATGCATTCCATCTCTATATACTGTCATATACGTAAGAGATGCGTATTCAAAAACCGCATTCAACACGCAGTTAATTACCTGGTCGCTTGGTACTGCAAAAGGAGAATAAAGATCAATCCCAAATATAACAAGTAAAACCTGCTCCATCTATCTGTTGAGGTAGGAATATCCCTTAGGCCACCAAGTCATAGTACTATGGTGTCACTCTTTTTATAACCGTATTCTTAAGCACATTTTCAAGAGATCAGAAGTAAGGCCTTATTCGTATTTTCCTAAATGCAAGAAGAGGAATTTCTTTCCTTTACAAAAACATACTGAACTAAACATTATATTCTTCCAAAAGATTCAAGATCATTTCATCGATATTAAAACCCAGTGAATTTATAAAAGAGCCTTCAAGACAAAACAAACATTTTTTTTTTTTTTTTACACATAATATGTTAAGTATGTTATTTGTCATGTATTGCAGCCACTGGGTTACCTCAGTGCACATGATCTGCAAGGCTATAGAGTGACCTACTGGCTCAGGATACTAAGCTATCTAGCCGGGGATGTTATCCCGGAGTGAGTCGTGCTATTCACACTTTAATATGGCGTCACTGTCGCAAAATGGATGACTGATATTATAATAAAAAGCTGCCGACGGCTTTGTGAGAAGATCGGAGCTCGCGCGCGTCTCGCTCTGCGGTTTTGCTGACTCGGCATCAACACAATGGCGCTTCCATTAACAAGCAGGAGCTTTCCCCGGTTAGGGACAGTGATATTGCGGGAACCTTCTTTCGATGGTGACAGGTGATACCTTGCTATATGATTCTTACGTTAAGGTGATACATGTGATGTGATCTTTGGAGAAAACTTTTGTTTGTTTTAGAAGCTCGATTGTGCTTTGCGAGGTTTGTGTGGCAACTGTATCACTAATCTATCATTGCTAGAGAGGATCCAAATATTTTCTTATCACATCTCTCTATACACAGTAACTATGTATCTATTAAAAATAAAATTGAAGTCTAAAATCAAAAGTTAACAAGTCAAAAAAGCCAATAGTAGACAGGTTTATTTATTTATTAATATGACGCTCCGCTTGCATATAATAATTGTTATTATTCGTAATTTATTATTCTCTGCATTATTGTTAAGAAGGTTTTTGCTATTGTGAGATTCTTCAATTACTATAATGTAGAGCAATAAAAAAAAAAACTAATTGTATAACGTTGATACTCCGTACTGGCGGTTGAAATACGGGCAGTGCCTAATTGAACTCAAATACCCCTCACAACCCCCCCCCCCCCCTCCCCTTCACCTCTCCGAGGACCCGCATGCTGAAAGCTTACATTACGATTCGTTCAGTTTGCTCGGCTAAAGTTTCTGACGCGGCCGAGACTGTCGTCTGCTCATTAGTCTACTCCCCCATACGAACGGGTCTCCCATCGCAAGACCCGGCTGCGCATAATAATCGTCCTGCAAGAATTTATTTAGTATTGTGAAAGATGCTGTATAGTCTATCTACATTTTCATTTTCACTAATATTTCTATTTATGGAGAAACCATTCATCTTTATTGTGTTAGATTTATTAGAATTAATATTAAAAGAATATTGAAATGAGTCAACAGTAGTATTACTAGTCGCTTACAACGCAAATCGATGTTTTGTAAATGGATTGGGTAATATAATTGTTAATATCGGCAGTGTTATAATAAGGCGTTCGGAACGTTCGAGACGACAGTCGTGATTGAGCTGTTATTATTATTAATTACAAGGTTGCAAGTTGTTTGATCCGTCTCTTATCACATTAGTGCACTCGGATATCAACAGGACTGATCGTTACACTTTTAATCTAAAAGTGGGTGAAACTAAGATTCAAATCGTTATGTAGTTCAGTACTTGTGGAATTTTAAATCACGGTATCAAGACTGCCGCCATATTAATGACACCTCAGCGACCTCAACGTTAAAATATATATTTCCTTCTTCGAACGTGCAGAGACACACCCGAACCCCCTCGTAGTACGAGCCGTTTCGTACTCGCCAGACCGCCACGCCGTTCACATGAGGCGGCAACCGCGTGATATTTTAATCGACCGCGATGATAAATCTCTTGTAAAAAAAAAAAGATCTTTCCTTATAAACCTCGCTCACTTGCGTGTCAGCGCCCACGCCCGTGGAACCACCGTTCCTACCGCAGGGGACAGGTGGATAACTTTTCTCCAGCAAACTCTCCGAGTACCCTTCCGGTGGCGTGCTCCGTTCTCCAACTGGGGAAGCTCTTAACGCCGCTACCAGCGCGATACAGTGACACTGCCCATGCATCAAGCATTAAACGCACAACACTGCATACACACTCCTGCACATAACACGCAGGTACATAGCTCCTGTAAGGAACCTTTTCTTTATTATCAATAAGAAATAAAAATGTAGGGTTTAGCTAGGTTCAAATTCCTTCAGCACTCGCCTCCAAAGATACGGTGAAGCTGTAAAGGCCCTTCCGGTCAACAGCATTACCTAGTTAGTAAAAAAAACGTTGAAAAATATACTCAGTTACAACATTCAACAGTTGTTTGATCTATATAAATAGTTGAAAATAGTTCAAGATGCGTATTTTAGTGCAAAAGTGAAAGTGATTAAACAGTAATAAATCTTATTGAAACTTATCATCTTTTATATCACGTATCATACAATCTATAACAAATAAATTGCAGCTCAATGTTAGTTATTCGATCGATTGTGGCCTAGGCCCGTACATTTATAGTACCGGAGAGGCTTCTCCACTAACAACTACACCCGGGCCACACACTCCAAGCAAAGAGTAAGCATATCGTCCTCCATAAGCTTACGCGCCACAACCAACAAAAACATAACCCTTACCCCACGCCCTCGCTGTCGGATCTCTCCAGCCTTCATTTGATCCGGTTCGTAACCCCCTTTAACTACCACCGCCGTGCAAACTTCTATGGCTCCAATGAATACTCCAAGACTATACAGGGTGGTAGGGGGCCGCTCCTGAAAACGGAGACAGGCGATAGTACTGCTGACACCTTTCGTGATGGGTCAGGAAAAAAACTCAATCCTGATGTTTTTTTTTTTCAAAACACAACGTTTATATATTATGATTATTCGCGCTTCGTCATTGTTGAGAATCCAACCTTTATACCTTTTTTGTCTGTGTAAATAACCTTTTTTATTTGTGTACTTTTTACTTATAAAACAAATGTATTTTAATTTAAGAATTCGAATGTATTGTCAATAACACATAGTAAAATACACTCATAGAAGATACACCGAATATCGCCTTTTTTTTTTGTTTTCCATCATAATATTTGCCCAATCTTCACCTAAAAAACTGAGCTAATCCGCAACATTTTGGTCCTTCTCCTAAAAATTTTGAACTTACCTATTGAAAACGTGTCCATTTTCAAATGGTGAAAACTAGGGCTCAAAGTAAAATTCAGAAAACAGGAGACGATAAGTGTACCAAGGCTATCATGAGTGAACCTGTGGCTAATAATCAAACTCCAGGTACATTTTCAAACAAGAGTTCAAGGTCAGTAAAATCTTCTTCTACAATTAGAGCTCAAAAGCTTGCGCTGCAAGCTGAATTTGTCAGAAAAGTAGGCAAAGCAGAAGCTGAAGAAGCAGCGGCCGCAACGGCAGCGTCGATAATAGCTGCCGCTGAGCGCAAAGCCGCTGAATTAGAGCTAGAGAGCCAGCTTGCAAAGTTGGACTCAAAAAGTAGTAGAAGTCGTGGAAGTTCTAATCCTTCAATACAAGAGTGGTTAAATACTATAGAAATTAATAATCAAGACGTATTGGTAAAAAACCAATCAAACTAATAAACGTCTTGATTGTTTAGGATTTCGCCAAATAAATAAAAAATGTGGTGGAAGAAGCTTACCAGAGCTATTTCAATCTACTGCCGCAGCGAACAATCCTACAAATGTAACTAATAGTATACAAAATAACACTACTGAAATTAAAACAGAACAACCCACTGACGTTTCTTTATTAGCGCAGGCTATTACATCGCTGGTTGATAACACCGCCGTAATTCCTTGCATTTTAACAGCGTCCATTTTACAAATGGCCGAAACTCATATTTTATGGCAAAGTCAACTAGACTGTTTTAAAACAGAGATCTCTTGCCTAAAGAATAACACACCGCTACCACGTAACAGTAGATTGCTTAAACTATCTCCCACTTTAAGCGATGACAACTTACTTCGCCTATTCGGACGTATCAGCGCTACTATACACATCAATACTCCTTCGAAATTCCCCATTATACTCGATGGAAGACATCCAGCTATCCGCCTACTAGTAATGCGTTACCACGAAAAAGCTGCACATGCGAACACTGAGACAGTGGTGAACGAACGAACTCCGCCAACGCTACTGGATCCTCAATCTAAGAACCACAGTTCGTTCTGTAGCTCACGACTGCCTATTTTGTACACATCAAAGAGCTAAACCGTTAGATCCGCCTATGGGAAAACTTCCTGATGAGCGACTTGCACACCACCAAAGACCTTTTTCTTTCATTGGGGTAGACTACTTCGGACCTCTTCAAGTTACCGTAGGCCGAAGACATGAAAAGCGGTACGACGCTCTATATACGTGTCTGGTCACAAGAGCAGTACACTTGGAGGTAGTCTACAGCCTTACTACAGATGCGGCAATGATGAGTCTGATAAGATTTATTGCTCGACGCGGATTACCACGTAAAATTTTTTCTGACAACGGAACTGCCTTTGTCGGCCTTAGTAGAGAGCTTAAAAAACTGTACGAGAAAAAAAATCTTAACTTTCGCAGCAAATGAATTAATAGAGTGGAAGTTTATACCACCCGATGATCCTTTTATAGGTGGAGCTTGGGAGCGCTTAGTTCGAAGCATAAAGACTGCGCTTAAAGTGACACTCAAAGATAAGTCACCTACAGATGAAGTTTTATCAACTCTTCTCCTAGAAGCAGAAGCGATTGTAAACAGTAGACCTCTCACGCACGTCTCTCCTGATCCTGACTATCCGGAGGCACTCACTCCTTTTCATTTTTTAATTGGGACGTTATTCGTTACGTTCGAGTGGGAGATGTTGTTCTTAAAGCTGACAGTAATTTACCTCGTGGTGTGTGGCCAAAAGGGAGAGTCATATCCCAAGGGCAAGGATGGAATTTCCAGAGTGGCTGATGTTGCCACATCTGCTGGCCAATTAAGGAGACCTCTTAAAAAATTAATTGTAATTACTACATAACCAATTTTGAAAAAAAAAGAGGAGGATGTTGAGAATCCAACCTTTATACCTTTTTTGTCTGTGTGTAAATAACCTTTTTTATTTGTGTACTTTTTACTTATAAAACAAATGTATTTTAATTTAAGAATTCGAATGTATTGTCAATACCAGATAGTAATATACACTCACTCATAGAAGATACACCGAACATCGCCTTTTTTTCCTGTTTTCCATCATAATATTTGCCCAATCTTCACCTAAAACTGAGCTAATCCGCAACAGTCATGTTAGTTCAGCTAAATTAAACGATAACTTCATAAAAAAAAAAAAATTGTTTCACTAAAAAAAAACCTTGCAATGTAATACAAAATCAAAAACAGCTGACGCTCAGGTCAACGGTCGCGCGACTCGCACCGCCCCGCCCCCGCGTCCCGCTCGCGCGCCCCAGTGCTAGCAATCGCACCAATACTATTTACAAAACTTGCCTAAGTATCTGACTTATCTACTTAACCTACTATTTTCCACTGTGCTAGTCTATACCTAGCCACTTTCATTCGAATTTACTGATTGAGTAGACCAAGTACAGGGTTCGATTGCCCGCTATTTAATTTTTTTTAGTTAAATTACATTTTAACAAAGATTGTCTTTTTAATCCATCATCTAGGTATGTTTATTTATATTCTGATGTATTTAGCTATGTACCTATTCAGATCAGTTCAGTATTAAGTTATTTTAAAACATTATGTAGGTAGGTATGATGTTAGGTATTTATTTCACATCCTCCGTGGCGTTATGTAATAAGGTTCAAATTGTAACCACATGCATCTCGAGGTAAATATGGGCTCAACGTTGAGAAAGCCAAGTCCCGTGTTCGATTCTGTGAAAAACTACACAATGACGAAGTAAGAATGTTAACGCTAAATGATCTTGTAACGTAAAACGTGTACTTAGTAAGTTTAAGTCATTGTCACTACTTAAACTAACAAACTGATGATTGAGTTCCATTCATACCGTATCTACCTATAACCTATTCACTGGGATATACCTACTCTACCGTAAATAAGTGGAGCCATAACAGAATACAAATTAACTCTGTAAGATTTGTAAAAGAAGTTGACATCCTTTCAATTTTCAAAGGGCTTTGTTTAGGCTAAAAAAATTGTTTGCATAACGGCAACCACCCCATCCTCGTCCTGTCCTTTCCCAGCCCCTTTTTTTTTCTTAACGCACTTGCTATCGTGTCGTGCGCGAGATCGGCCGAAAAAGGAACGTGCGCGTAATCATACTATAAGAAACCCAATTAGTTAATAAAGGTGAAAATAAGTGAAGTTGGTACATCAGAGGAAGAAGAGGACGCCTCCTACACGCAGCGTATTCAGTCGGTCGGTATGTCATTACGGTGAGTCCTTTTTTTCCTTCCGTTCATTGTCGTTGTGCAGCCATAATTAAATTTGGGGAAAAAAATAATAATTACAATACTAAAGAGAATTAAATCTAAACTAGGGTCAGCTCGATAACAGGCTTATAAATTTTCTTGAAACAGCTAAGGACACACTCGATGAAGTCATCTTTCAAACAAAAAAAAAAAACGAAATCAAAATCAATTCAAACGTTTGCGAACTATAAGGCCACGACTGTAACACCGCAAAATTATATTCCTTTGGTCCGTCGGAGGTTAAAAGCACATATCTAAAAACTTAATTTGCTAATTATCTAGCTCGGTACAAAAAACTGCATTAAATATTACTGTACTACAGTTAAGCTGTTAATACGTGTACGGACCAACTTGCGGACAGGGTATGGCGGGCGGCCGAGGTTGCAGTCGCCAAATTAGGGATAGGGAAAAAGATTTTTCCAAAAAAACGTTTTTTTTTTTTTTTTTAATTGATTTACAAAACCTCGAGGTCCAAGCGATCAATCTTTTTTCGACTTGATTTATTTCACACTTGTTATTCTTAAATAGTATTCTTCCAGTGGTCGAAATTAGACTATAACCATCATGTATTGCAAAAAAAAAATTTCGATTTTTTTTTTGCACAAAAGGTCGTCAAAGCAACTATACAAAAAAATAAAAACGCTTAAACTACTAAGGAAAAAATGACACTGAACTGTTTGATCTTTGCCTATTTACAGATGATCATCATTTCATAGAAAACAAAAAGGATACACTAAGTATCTATACTTTACTAGTTTTAAAGATTGACCTTTTGATCCTCGTGTTTTGTGAATCAATTTATCAAGTTTAAATTCAAATCGATTCAAAAATCGATCTTCGGAAACGATCCCCATCCCTAATTAGGCGACTGATGACCTCGGCCGCCCGCCATACCATGTCCGCGGTCTGGTCCGTACACGTGTTAACAGTATTCCGCTACTGGCACTTCGGGTCGCTCTTAAAGACCAATAAATCGATTTTTTTTTTTTATAATCGATTTCTAGCGATTTTTAATTAAATTTATAATTGAAACTAGGCAATCGGGATTAGATTAGAACCATAAAATTATTTACAATTCAGAATGTACCTCCAAATGTAAGAAAGTTTTTCACTTATTTAATTAAAAAATGAAGAGTTGGCTTTGTGACTCTTTGTGAGATTAAAAATGTCTTTTTAAAACTAATAAGATGGAAGAGAAATATATCTTGCCTGATGATAAGTAAACATAGTGTTAATTGGACGCTCACTACATCTGGGTATTTCAAGTGTATTGCCAATCTTAAAATCTCTTCATTTTATACCTTTAAGTTTAATATTCTTATAAAAAACAGCGCTAAATATTATAAAATTTTAAAAAAATTGGTCCTTTTTCCATTAACGACCTTTAATGTTATCAACAAAAAAAAATTTCGGCAAGATTTTAACTTAAATTTTCATAAAATGATGATTGTGATCTAGTTTTTAACCAATAGAAGAATACTAGTTATGAATGAAAAAGCAAGTCGAATAATGATCAATTACCTAGAGATTGTTTTTTAGGATCTCAATTTTCAATTAAATAATCGTTTTTTTTTTTTTAAATCGCCTCCCTACTTCACTTTTGCGCAAGTGTGAGCGGCGGCGGCGCGTGTGTTTGCTAAACGGACGCGAAACTTTTGGGTACTTTTGATATCCCGCCGATGCGCGCTGACGCAATTTACTTACTAAGATATGTTAAGAAATAGAGGCGGCAATCACAATAATTAAAATAAAGTAAAAGATTTTTAAAAATTTTATATATATATAGATTAATTAACTGTCTATCATGATTGGAATTAAGAACTTTGAAATAATAATTTCTTGTACAAAATCGAAGATAACGATGATATTATTTTTATAATTGTGTACGTGAGTACCCAATTAGATACATTTATTAATTTCAATATCATTTTTGTAGTAACGAGCTTCTTGTTACGTCAGGGTACTATTGATTGTCTAACTGTATTCTACAATGATAATTATAACTTCTAATTTCTATTAGATGACTAGTCAGTAGGGATAACTAAACTTAAAAATAATAGTTGCGAATGTCTTAACGGTTCATTGATCTGTGGAAATGATCATAACGCCCACCGCGAGGACGCGTGCGTTTTTGCTGGATTGATTATTAATTTTGATTTTGAGACAGTTCCGTGTTGACTTTCATCGGCGCGTGAGCGATACGATATTCGATCAATCGTTTTGTTATTATTCTTGTTGTTATCATTCTATTATTACTTTTTTTGTTTCTTGTTAAGTTTGTGTTGTTTTTATTACGGTTTTCTTTTAATAATGCCAAACGCGTACGTTTATAGTGCCCGTGAATACGGCGATATATTAATGTGTCTTGGAGAAGCTCGCGGCAATGCATTACGAATAACGGCAGCATTTCAGCGAGTTCTGGAAAATAGGCCCATAGCTCCGGTAGCAGCAGGAAATGGGAATCAAGTGACTGTTCGGTCCGAGGAGCGCATATTAGATGTCGTTCGCCGGAATCCGAATTTAGGTACACGAAGTATCTCTAAATTGTTAAGGCGTCGAGATGGAACAAGTGTGTCACACTGGACAGTTCACAAAGTGTTAAAGCGTAACCGAATGCGCCCATACAAAGTGCATAAAGTGCAAGCTTTAGTACCCGGCGATCATGACCGCCGACGAGTTTTCTGCCGTTGGTTATTAGACCAGCAACAACGTGTTCCTGGTTTTATCGAACATGTCATCTGGACGGATGAGGCAACATTTACCAGAAACGGCCTGTGGAACTGAAGAAATACACACGTGTATTCTGAGAGGAACCCGCACGCTGTTCGACAAAACCGGGCACCGTACCCGATGGTCGGTTAACGTATGGGCAGGCTTATTTAAGAATCGCGTACTAGGACCAGTGTTTCTGCCACAGCGACTTAACGGACAGCGATACTTAAACTTTATAAATGAAAAGTTGGTAGACATTTTAGACGACCTATCTTTGGCTGAATATCGTGGCACATGCTTCCAGGATGACGGTGCACCTCCACATGTCGTGAGATTCGTACGTGAGCGCCTTACCGAGCTATTTGGTGATCGCTTGATCGGCAGATTAGGGCCACACGCTTGGCCACCTAGGTCACCTGATCTGACCCCGTTAGATTTTTTTCCTATGGGGGTATGTGAAAGAAAGAGTTTTTAATCGGGAGTGTGACAATGTGAATGAAATGCGGAAAAGGATCGTGGATGTTTTCGACAAACTACGTGCGGACTGTGTCGAAGACCCCACAATGATGCCCCGCCTGCATGAGGAAACGCAAAGCCGAGCCCAAATCTGCCTTCAAATGAATGGAGCACAATTTGAACCGCATCTCATAAGGCCACGGAGGATTTAGATCGGTAAGCTATTTCAAACTTTTTTTTATAACTCTTAGTATTGAACTGATCTTAATAGATATATAGCATAATACATCAGAATAATAACATTATCTTTGTTAAAATTTAATTTATGTATTTTTTTTTTTTCTGATTAGCGGGCAATCAAACCTGGTACTTGGTAATCGAATGAAAGTGGCTAGGTAGAGACTAGCAAAGTGGTAAAATAATAGGTTAAGTGGATAATTTAGGTAAGTTTTGTAAATAGTATTGGTGCAATTTCTAGCACCAGGACGAGCGAGCGGGGCGCGGGGCGGGGGTAGCACCGCCGTTGAGGCGAGGGGGCGGGGAAGCGCCGCCTGGGATGTGCGAGTCGCGCGCCATTAACCTGAGCGTCAGCTGTTTTTGATTTTGCATTATATTGCTGGGTTTTTTTAAAGTAAATTATTTTTTTTTTTTCGGAATTATCGTTTTATTTAGCTGTACTAACATGAAAGAGCGTGAATAATCATAATAAAACGTTGTTGTTTTTTTTTTTTTTTTTTTTTTTAAATTTTCCATCGGGTTCGAGTTTTTTCCTGACGCATCATCAAAGGTGTCATTAGTAGTATCTTCTGTCACCGTTTTCGGGAGCGCCCCCTAACATCCTGTATACTTTCTGATTACAAATTTAAATCAAAATCCGGTTACGAGTTAATCTGGATATACCTATAGGCAGGCAGGTAAGCCTCTTCCCCCCGGACGATGAATGCCTCTATTAGAGAGGCGGGCTAAGAGGTGGAGGGGGACATTCTCCCCTCATCCCCATTGGGCTGATGAACGGACGAGGCCCATTAGGCTTGTCGCAGGGGGCGACGCGGAGAATGCCACCAGGATCCCGTATCGTCTCCATCCCAAATGCGGCAGGCGGCTCCGAGGGGTTTAGTGGGTATTTTCGACGCTTCTCGTCGGATGAGTCCCACACTGGTTCGGAGACGTCCCTCCGCACCCCCTCACCAATTGCATTAGGGAACTTGATCCTACTAATGCAATTGGTAAGGGTAGTGAAAAATGCATTCCCCTCGTAAAAAAAACAGAAAAAAGGTGAGCAGGCAGTATAAATTCTTAATGTTAGATGCGAGATTAATAATGGCTCCTATGTTCTCCCATTGGATGCAATATATGCCATTACCAAATTTTATCGAATTCGGTTTAGTAGTTTTTTGCGTGATTAACAAAGAACTTATTAAACAGACAGACAAAAAAAAAATAAAACTATCTAAATCTGTTCTGTAGTTTATTTTGAAGCCCCCCATACTACTATTTGAAGCCCCCCCCCCCCACACTACTGTTTATTAAATATCTTCAATGTTATTGAAGCGATGGTGGCGCAACGGGTAGTGCGGCCCGGATTCCGCGTCAGCCGACGACGCGGGTTCGATCGCTACCAATCCGACTCTAAAATCGGACTGAGCTTTCGGTAAAGGAAAACATCGTGAGGAAAAACCATAGTATGGTGGTAGAGCATTTTCTAATAATCCCCGCCTGGGAGGCTACCACCCTGAAGTTTGAGAACCTGTCGCCAAATAAAAAAACAGGTGTGTTCCGGCAGCATCACTTGAGGACCAGTACCTCTTAGTGTGTCTACCATCCTAGACCAAATCGTCACTTAACATCAGGTGAGATTGCGGTCAAAGCACTGAACCTATACCGTGTAAAAAGAAGAAAAAAAAAAGGTTTAGTTAAAGAACAGGCACCCGGTTCATGTGATTG